>OV049873.1:10022820-10565320 GCA_920104075.1 Melanargia galathea
CTTATATACCTGTTTTAATATAACTGTGACTTTAAAGAAAATTGGATATTCCAAAATGAAAGATTCAATTAATTATAATTCTTCATTTCATTAGAGCTATTTCATTAGGCTAGGCTTAGATTCATTAGGCTATAGTGTAGGAGATTTAAAATTGTTTTTATACATCTCGATGTTTTGTTCCGTGTGTCCTTGGATTTTTGTGGCATAATAATTATGATAGGCAAGTTGTTCTGATACACAAAAATACTGTTGTCATGTAGTAATTTATACTTATGCAGTTCGTCTACTAGGTATAACAAAACTGCATCCAAACTAAAATTGTGCAATTAACATGTAGGTAGGTATTTTGCAGTCTATCTCGACACTAAGAAAAACAACAACAAACTTGACGCCATATATTAATTACGCATAATTTAAACCGACAGTTGAGTTAAATAAAATACATGTACTACATGTACATTGTACATACAAAAAATTATATAACAATCAGCGATGTTCCACTTTCGGTCATAATATTAACGGCGTTCATTCTAATTTAGACGACTCCCCAGTCGACGAAATTAACAAATGTTCGTTCCAATTATGCGTCTATCGGATTTCTAGTCTCTGCGGGAGTAATGTTCCATACGATTGTATAATAATTTTCATACAGCTATTGTAGTTGATGCCCTCTTCATGTGTTTTTTGCCAATACTCTTTAAATATACCATAGTGGGTGCATGCCGTGCCTATCCACTGGAGAGAAGAGGTGCGGAGCTAGGAAAATACAAGCCAAATAGAAATTACCTACCCAAAATTCACGTCTCGCTCCGCTCAGTTTCGGTCGACATGACAAGATGGATAGTAGGACACCTCTTCACACTGCTCCTTCGCTCCGCTCCGCTTAAGTCTACAGGCACCGTTACTCTTAGTTTTTAATTTCGACCATGTCTTCTTCACCTCTCCGCACTGCTCCCTCGCTCCTCAGGTGTGCTCGCCTCGCTTCCCCTCGAGTGGGCAGGCGTTCTTACTTGTTTTTATTTTCGACCGTCTCTACTTCACCTCTCCGCACTGCTCCCTCGCTCCTCAGGTGTGCTCCCCTCGCTTCCCATTGAGTGGGCAGGCATTCTTACTTGTTTTTAATTTCGACCGTCTACTTCACCTCTCCGCACTACTCCCTCGCTCCCCAGGTGTGCTCCTCTCGCTTCCCCTCGAGTGGGCAGGCGTTCTTACTTGTTTTTATTTTCGACCGTCTCTACTTCACTTCTCCGCACTGCTCCCTCGCTCCTCAGGTGTGCTCCCCTCGCTTCCCCTTGAGTGGGCAGGCATTCTTACTTGTTTTTAATTTCGACCGTCTACTTCACCTCTCCGCACTGCTTCCGCGCTCCGCTCCGTTTGTGTGGACAATTTTTAATATCAACTCTCTGTCTGTATGTGTGTTAAAATCTTCATTTAAGGCCGATATAACGTGTTCTTTTATATTCTTTGACGAAAAACCCGTTGGTTATTGATGTAAATCTTAACTGTCATTATTCATAAATATTAGCCAGGATACTGTAGAGTCCACAGCATAACAATATTGTAGCTACATAGACAGCGATATTTTCCTCGTCGAGACTCGGGATTATAGGAAAGTTCGCAACAGAAATAGGTAGGTACATAAAACGAATATGGTAGCAGGTTAAAGGTTAAACTGTAATTAAAATGTTTCAACTCATGTGCAAGCTGACTAATCTGTGTTAAATAAACTATAGCAGCGTAGTAATAACTAATAGGTATAATAATATCGTCGTAAGCTGCGGTTACAATAGGAACACAATGCACTCGAGTTGGCCGCGTGTGTGTCAACCGTAGCTCGCGACAACCTCCCTTTTATGCAAATCAAAATAAACATTGTCTGAGACAAAGGGGCGACAGTTTGAAAGGTTAATGATTATATTGCCACTATAGGCAGGGAGATGACACCTAGATTTAGTTTTAATATCGATGATCGATGGTCTAGTCTAGAACATTAACGTGACAATAACGTAAATGCTATAAATCTTTGTTGATTGTTTTATCTTTCACTATTAATTCGTTTATTTTTATCTATAATAATATTTAATATGTTTTATGTAATAATAGCCCGTCAACCCGCATCGGAGCAGCGTGGCGGGTCTAAGCTCTAAATCCCTCTTATGAAAGAGGAGGCCTGTGCCCAGCAGTGGGACGTTAAAAGGCTGTAATGGTGGTGGTGGTGGGATGTAATAATTAATTTTAAAGAAGTACCTAGGTACAATGACCCACCCATCTTCTTTCAATTGGCAGAATAACTTTTCTATTTACCTACAGCTGGATGTTGAAATACAATAACAGTTATTACCACCAGCACCAGCTCCTTGACTATTATCGGTGGGTTTGGTTGAGACGTCGCGAGGGGACCGCCGTATCTCGGCTGGTTATATTCGCGCAATCATCCAATAAACGTGATGGAAGCAATCGACAAGACCCTCTCCTTGGGTCCTTAGAGAAATGGACCAATTTCGATAGCCGGTGCCTACCAGATTTGAGGACTATAAAAACGTACGGATAATATTTGAATGTGGGTATTAAAAGATTTTCACAAAATGTAATAATCTCATATATGGAGATCAATAAAACGAAATTTTGTTTTTTCTATCAGGTCTAAATGATGATGATGATGATGATACTCGTACCTAGGTACAGCATTTTGCCTGTACTGAGAGGAAAGTATCGTTAATGAGCATGTCCGGAATATGGACGCAGAGACCTTTTGAGGCTTCTGGTCACATTCACCACTGTGGACCTCTTATTTATTTTATTGATTAACTAGATTATGCCCGCGACTTCGTCCGCGTGGGTCCTGTGGGAACTATTTCCTTTTCCGGGGTAAAAGTTGCCCATGCCAATTTCAGGGACGTAAACTACCTCTGTAACAAATTTCTTATAAATCGGGTAATCTTATAAAACGGATGAACTTTTAAGAATCCCGTGGGAACTCTTTAATTTTCCGGTATAAAAAGTAGCCTATCTCCGCTCCGGGATACCAAACATCAAAATCGGTTAAACTGTTGGGCTGTGAAAAGTTAGCAGACAGACAGACGCACTTTCGCATTTGTAATATTAGTATGGATTTTCCATTTCCCTTCTCAGCCGAGTGCCGACTATAAATTCGATATCTGTACGTATGTACCTACTATGTACCTACCGTATCGATATCTAAACGTTCAAAACCAAACAGGTTTTGTGTCTTTTTTAGTTACATCATCATCAGAAGATATATATATAGGCAGTGTACGAATGTTATCGTAAAACCACAAATAACACTTGACCGTTAATCTAAAAATTATCTTTTGTATCTCAACTGAATATCTCCATTTGATACAGTGACGATGACCAAATGTTAAAAGGGCCAACTGCATATCAGGCGGTTATAATGAAGTTAAAGTGTATTTTTACAACCAAAAAACGACATTTAAAGTTGCGAAAGTTAGGCTTTTTGAATGTTTGACCCCTAACTTTATAGCCCGCCAACCCGCATTGGAGCAGCGTGGCGGGTCTAAGCTCTAAATCCCTCTCGCTTCCTCCCTCCTATGAGAGACGATGCCTTGCCCAGCAGTGGAACCGTAAAAGGCTGTAGTGGTGGTGGTGGACCGCTAACTTTAATCATGCATATATACGAATTCTCACTTGTACAACCGACTTTGTTATTTAACTTTAACTGCCTGATAATTATGCTACTCGCTTTAAGGGACCTTTCAGACAGACCGGCGCGGAGAGCGTCGGAGAGCATTTTTTTTTTCACACAGACCGGCCGTTCAAATTTGCTCTGCTCTCCGCGCCGGTCTGTGTGAACGGACACGCGGATGCGCTCAGAGCCGAGCGTACGCTCTTGGGCCGGACGGCAGAGCATATTCGGCCTACGGTCGGCTGTGCGAGCATGAAAGAGCACGCGAACGGAGCCGGTCGGATGCTCGAGCGCGAAAGGGCACGGGCATGGAGCAGCCGACCGGCTCGACGAGTAGCCGACCGGCTGCTCTCATATATTTCACACAGAGCGTATTGGGAGCATGCTCGAGCATCCTCTTATCATAAAAGAGTTAACATGTAAAAATAAAGCCTATTTCAATGTCTTAAGATTCTATTTTAAATGCGATTAAAATTTGCTCTGCTCTCCGCGCCGGTCTGTCTGAAAGGTCCCTAAGTGTCAGTCGCACGTCCGGCGATTAAACTTGAGTTAAGGCCAAACTTTTCCTTCAAAAAAGGTACTGGAACCCTGACTCGTTCAACCCAAAATAGCATTTTGGTAGTAAAATTAACCGAAACCATAACCTGACCGCCTGACATGCAACCCATCCTTAGTCGTTAAAAGTTCATTTAAATATAGAACGCATTTGATTAGAGCCAATTAACGTTCAATTAAGCTACGAGTCTCTTGTTTGACTCTGTCGCTGGATCAATTGTCGCGAGAGTCTTCGTAATGGCCCCGGTCCGCGCTCCCCGTATTGTGTTACAGGAAATAATGAATAAAAGACGTTACACATAATAAAACATACATTAAACTCGACTCAGGAGAAATTATTGCCCGCAAGCTTAACGGTGAAGGAAAACATCGTGAGGAAACCTGCATGCCTGAGAGTTCTCTATAACGTTCTCAAAGGTGTGTGAAGTCTGCCAATCCGCTTGGCCAGCGTGGTAGACTATGGCCAAAACCCTTCTCACTCTGAGAGGAGACCCGTGCTCTGTAGTGAGCCGGTAATGGGTTGATCATGATGAAGCTTTTTAAGTATTTGTTTGAACTATATACTTATCTAGTCTCTAAAGTTGATTTCGTCATTGTCGTCTCAACACTCACAACCAATGGACATTGGACATCCACTGCTGGACATAGGTCTCTTACAGTTACCACACTTCGCGGTCTTGTGCCACCTGCATTCAGCAGCTCTCTAAGAGACTTGGTTTCATCAGTCCACATAGTGGAAGGTCTACAATAGGCAAATACACTACAATTTTTTTTAATTTGATATATTTTCTTAAAATACATAAGTCGAGGTTAAAATAACCACTGAGGTTAAATCGCTTTACACGGATGTGCGTATGCCGAGGCCGTTAAGGCGTCTTTGTTAAGGCTTCCTTATTTGAATTGTTAAAATCGATCTATATACCGTTTTGAAAACTGAAAACCAGAAACCTCATTTCGCATTCTTTGTTAAGTGAAGCCGATGCCCCCATAGGTTATCTGAAGGAAATATATATTTAGCGGAACCTCGTACGTACCTACTCCATCTGACAACATCGCGAAGGTGTAAATTTTAGTGATTGCGAACGCAAATACACTCGCTGTCATGGAAGTGTTTTAAGAGTTCGACAACCTGTCGAAAATACTTTTTGATTTTCCTAACCTTGGAAACGTTAATAACCACATAGTTCTACGCAAATTATCCGTGTAAAGAAACCCATTAGCTCTTCCCTTTAGTTGTTATTTTAATTATAATTAGCATTATTACTACACACCCTTTGGCCTCTTCTGTAATTTAGCTATTGCAAAATTTTTTGTATAGTCTATAGGTAAGTTATGCATTAAAGATTCTTGTAAACAAAACAGAACTAAATAAGTTTGCATGTGAGATTGCGTCGTGCTTAGCCGAGTCGTCCTATGCATATCAATATAAAGTATGTTTATGCAAGATTCGATTGCACCGGTCTGCCGGGCTGTTGGAACATTGTGATCTAATCTCCAGTCCAGTACAAAAGCTTATATAATTCAGGCGCTAAAAAGAATACTTTAAAACCAGTAACGAAAACCAGCTCTTAGTAAATATCCGGTCACAGCTTGAGTCGATGGCCTCCGCCTCGCTCGCTCATACGAATCTCTGAATGAGCCATTATCATGTGCTCTTCGAATGTGTTCACAACGCGGTCAATGTGGAAAATACAATATGCAATCGATAGACAATAATTAGGTAATCCGTATCGTATATTTGTAACATGTAGCTCGATGTAATCGTGTACGGTGTAACGCGTGATAAAAACTTAGCATTCGTTCGAGCTTTGTGCAACGTTTCGTTCAAACTTAACGAAATAAAAAAAAATCTAAATCAAATTAACTTTATTCAAAACTATAGCAGACCCCGCAGACCTCCTGCCCGGTGGCATACCAACATCAGCGCCACCTACTGAGATCCGGTAGGTTACCTGTACCTACCAAGTAATTGTGTTTTTAAACCATCCAGGAACCCATTGAAATATACACACAAAATTTCATCCAAATCGGTCCAGCCGTTTAGGAGTTAGGTGACAAACACACGTACAGAAGAATTATATAGATACGGGTGAGAGAGTTTACCATATCGGCGGGATGAACATTAAATGTTTGACAGCCAACCAAACCCATGAACATTTTGTATGGGAAAATGTTTTTTCTTTTATTTTATTTTCTCGTCAATTTTCCAATGTTTTTAATAATTATTCTGCTATTCGGGTCCCAAATACAACAAATCAAAAACCATGAAAATCCGTCCAGCCGTTCTCGAGTTATAAGTGTTCGAACAAACCCGACTTTGTTTTATATATTAAGAAAGAAGATTGGTACACTGTACACGTTTTGAAGTACACAAACACGTCGCGAGCCGCGTGTTCACCGCGTTGACACAATCGCGCGCTAATAAACCGAGCACACACACAAACAAGCCCGCTCTGTTGGACCGTTCGTCGAAAACACCATACGCAGCATGTGCAAGAGAAGCTGTCGAAATATTTACCCAAACGCGCATATTGTTAGGTGCTTTACACGACACATGTGAATGATTGCTGTCGAAACTCGAAACTAACACTATAATGTTTTTGCTTTTTGTTAATTAACTCCTATTTTAAAAATTTCCATTAAGCAAACGCCATGCCAGAGTACTAAAAAATTGGAAAAATTTGTATTCGGATGCCAAAAGAATATAGGTATTAACTACTAAAACTTATTGATGCTTATTAGCATTTTCACAATACCTAGTATTGCTCTGAAGCAGAATTATGTTAAAAATGTAAAACCTACCAAAATTCTGTTTGATAATATTATATAGGGTCTGAAAGCTTGTCGAAATCAGTCAATTTATATTTGGAACCTTATCTGTAAATTGGATGAGAATGATGTTACATTTGTTCTACTGTGTCGATTGGCTGATTGATTGGTTGTTTTTATTGCTGCATTGTAGTGATGGCATGCGTGCAGCGTGCGGTAGGTTCGTCATGACTGCTGTAAACCGTCGGTGTAGCTAATGGGTGCATGTTATTATAACAAACTGCAGTGTAAATTATGTGGCCACGTACGTCTCGCCCTTAGTTTCGAACGCAATGACCGCGAACGCTCGAAATCGACAGTGATTACAAATTTCCCTGGAGTTCGGTTGCGGCGCAATGTCCGATGGAAAGCGCTTAGCCAATGTTCCGCTCTGATAACTCTCTAATTGCAACGTGGCCGCTATTTTCCATCGTCACTCGGTAGCCGCAGATTTAACCCCTGCTCTTTTCACTGCTACGTTTCATCCGCGACTAAACCGCTTAGTTAGGCTAAGTTCTCGTAGCTTGCTACACTTTCGCCTTAATTTCACGTTCGCCCAGCAGAGTGATGTGATTCTGTAATATTTAAGCTGCTCAAAATCTATCGAAGCGCGTGTTCACCAAGTCGCAATCGTGGTGGTGGGTCGCTAAAATAATATGGGAAACCTATTGAAATTGTCGCTCCTACATGCGTTTTCTATATGGACAGGCACTTTAATAAAAATAACTTGTACTCATTAGTGAGTAAACAAACTAGACCCTCCGTATTATGTAAAATCACTAAAGAAGTAAAAATAAATTAAGATAAGACCGGTATTTAAATCCAAAGGTTGCACCTAAAAACAATATTCTAGTGCCCTTTTTTATAACTTACAGAAAACTGGTAAAGTAAAAAAACTTAAACCAAGTCTCTCATTCCTTGCCAACAGAACAATAGCCATTTATACTCAGCTAAAAGCATTTGCGCGTAATTGTTTGCCTACCGTTGGCTTCTAACCGCAAAACTCTTGAGAGTGGCTAGGTGTATTATTGTGACTTATGAGGAGTTGAAGGATAAAACGTCTAGCTTCAACTAATATTAGGCCTAGTAGATGAAAAGTTTAGGTTGTTTTTCAACGTTTAATTGATGAGTACAATGAACAGAAATCTGACCTTAGAAATATAATTACTAGCTTCATAAACTATTGCCTTCCAATTGAAAGTACGAGTAGGTACATCAATACTAATAATGTGATTTGTTTACCGTTCCGTACAAAATATATTTTCCGAAGACAGAGGTATTGCACGTTTTTTTCCTGTATTTATGTTGACTTACTTACGTTGAAAATTATTATGACCAAAACTACAATAGTTCTGTGCAAGAATACTTGGACTACTATTAGTAAGTTGGAATAGTGAATATCATACAATAGCAAAGAACATAATATATAACAGAACTACGCCAAAAATAACACGAGCGACATCACCCTAACAAATATTGAGGCATAGTAGTTGTATTCTAAATCACCAAGTGTTGCGTGTTTACGATCTTCGGTCGAAGCATCACAGGCGTATAGAATATACAATGATATGTCATTCACATCGATTGAGGCCGCCGCATACAAGATGCGATCTATCATACATAATGTATAGTGACCATGTTCCGCGTCGCGTTCTACGCCGACCTTCGTGTTGTTCTGCGCCCATCGACTATCTTGATATTATGTTTTGAAACAAAAAAAATATGTACTGATCCAGAAATCGAACTTGACTTGATAACCGAATAGATCTTAGAAATACCAATATCAAAAATGGAAAATTTCCTACACTAATTATAGTAATTACCTTGTATAATTCTTTGAGACGCCTTCCTTGCTCCATCTAATCACACATTTTTAATCGACTTCCAAAAGGTTATAGTTGTTTTTACAAGGCTTACTCTGAGTTTTCTTTAATCGATTTGCGTGATTTCTTTTCTTGGCGTGGTCCCAATTCCTCTACCTGATGTTGCCGGTACTTACTGCCCATCTAAAAACTGAAGGATTTCGGAACTGTCTATTGTAAATTAATATTGTGGGTATGAATTATTAAATCTATACTAATAAATAAAATTGAAGTGTCTGTCTGTAATATCGAAATAACTACCTCATATTAAGCTCATATGGTTATTTGAACGCTACCATAACCGAATCACACGTTTTTAAAATTTTTGTCTGTCTGTCTGTCTGTCTGTCTGTCTGTCTGTCTGTCTGTTTGAACGGGCTAATCTTCGGAACGGCTGAACCGATTTTGACGGGACCTTCACATACAAGTAGAGAATTAACCAGGGAGTAACATAGGCTACTTTTTTAACCGACTTTCAAAAAAGGAGGAGTTGTGTTTTTCTACCTATGTACACCGATATCTCCGAGATTTCTGAACCGATTTGCGTAATTTTTTTTTTAATCGATAGAGAAACATTGCGACCCTGTTCTATAAAAAAATTGGATTCCAACTCCTCAATCCTGGTGCTGTAGGGGACCTAATCCCCAAAACTAATGGGTTTTAGAAACTTTTGGTTATCTAAATTGATATTGGGGGTACCAATTAAAGTACTTTATCGTTGAATGAACTCGAGTAGGTACATATCCAACTCCTCAACCCTGATGCTGTAAGGAATTGTGTTCCGAAATCGTGGGGATCCCACGGGATTTTTCCATTTTGGGGACGGGTTTCGACAGATATAAGCTACTTTTTGTTCTGGAAAATCAAAAGTTCCCACGGGATTTTTAAAAACCTAAATCCACACGGGCGAAGCCGTGGGCATCATCTAGTAGACTATATAATTGAACTCCGAAGTCCGAACTCCTCAAACTGCTGCAGAGTACTGTCACCATAGCTTAACCATACATTTATTCAAAAAGACAAGGATTTTGTTAAAATTTGGAGATGCCCTTAACATTATCTATTTTAAAACTAGTGTATATTTGCATAACAATATAGCCACACACAGTAGGTTGTCAGGTAAGTAATAGATCATGAATCGATCACTGCGCTAGTACTGTTACTTAACACGACGCGGGTCGACCGTTGCCCCTCGGGCGCGGAGCTGGCTCGGCGACAATTATTCTTCATTGCGCCGCCTCGCCTCGCCTCGCCTCGCCTCGCCGCGACGCGCGAAGCCTGGTGAACAACAATGTACAATACACGCTGCGATGTGCGGCGTGCGGGCCAACCGCCGAACGCTCGTGTCAACTACCTCTTGCGTGGACACCACTATTGTTATGGTGATGTCTTGCGCTCCACTTGGACGCGTCGAGAAACAAAAGATCCCCGAAGCATTAGCATTTTTAAACGCCACAAGAATTGGGAAACCTCGTACGCATACGTCCGACGGACTGGGCATAAATAATTCACGGTACACGGCTCACTATCTGGTTGGACTTGGAGCCATTAAAATTCGATCCACCCTGCGGCTCTAACAGTGCCAGTTTAGGTTCAGTTAATTGGAAATATTAAGCATTTAACGTTGAAACCATTATTACCGAGGGCTGCCCGAGCAGGTAGACGAGAAACCAAATCAATGTATAGGGGCCTTTTTTTGTGGCTAGAGCAGGTATCCGACCGTTCCAGTGAGATTTTTTTTCTTCTTTTTTTCCAACGGGTGGGGTAAAATTTTGTAAAAGAAAAAAGGTCGAAATAAAGCTTAAACTTTCACATTTCAAATTAAAACGAAACCTAAATCATTATTATCTTAAATTATTATCGTGTAACTAATATTGTAAATAACAGAAATTTTAATTTTGTTTTGTTTCTATTTCAGAACCAAACTCGCCCAGTGCAGACGATGAACGGTACTCTGAGCAGCGCGCTCGGGCCCGTCGGCGCGAGCAGCGGCGGCGGCGTCGGCTGGGACCAGCATCCTGTCCTGGCGCGCGCGACGTCCGTGCCGGCGCAGCGAGCGCTCGCCGGTCTGCTGTCCAGCCTGGGCCATCGGCGTCTCGAGCGCACCACCAGCGACCCCGCGCCGCCGCCGCCCGCCACCAGCCGATACAAGACCGAACTCTGTCGACCGTTCGAGGAAGCCGGCGTATGCAAATACGGCGACAAATGTCAATTCGCTCACGGCGTGCGCGAGCTCCGAAACCTTCAGCGCCATCCGAAGTACAAGACGGAGCTCTGCCGCACGTTCCACTCCGTGGGCTTCTGCCCGTACGGTCCGCGCTGCCACTTCGTTCACAACGCCGAGGAAGCGAGACGTCGCGAGCCGCCGTCGCCGGGCGGGTCTCTGGCGTCCCTGTCGTCGGGCGGCTCCCTCGCGTCCTACATGAGCGACGGCTCCCGCTCGCCCCGATCGCCGCACTCGCCGCTGACTCCGCAGTCCCCCCTGGCGCCGCACTCGCCGCCGGCGCTGTCGCCGCCCGCGCACGCCACCTCCTTCGCGTTCCGCCACACGCACTCGCCCGAGCTGGAGGAAGAGCGGCTGCCCGTCTTCAACCGCCTCTCCAACGCGTTCGGCGACCTCGTGATCGCCTAGTCCCGACCACCGACCGAGCGTAGCGTCACCATAGTGCCTGTTCGACGTCTTCCAGCCCGCAGCCCGCTCGACGCGCCTCGCGCCCTCAGCTCACCCGCTCAACGAATGATCTCCGGTATACCGACGCTCGTTAACGCCTTGTAACATTGTAAAGTCAAACGAGTGTACACTGGCGTCTCGAAAGTTTGCGGTGTGAATGTAGTAGTTATAGTTACATCATTTTAGTTATCGGCACGCACTTGTAAATGACACCTTATATTATTATTAGATATTTATTGCGCAGCTCGCGGAGGCGTTCCCGATGCGAGCGGTGGTCTCTGTAAAGTTAGCGTATAGTGACATTTTATTTATTTCATACTGCCTATCCGCGCTCGGTACCGTACCGCGAGAAGGCGCTCGTGATCTATTTTTAAGGATATAAGATAATAATTTATTATTTATTTCGAGTCTCTTTAACTTTAATTATTATTTTATAGCTAGCAGTTGCGATGCCACACCGCATACGGGCGAGGCACGCGTCGACGGGACGGTGCTCGTTACACACTCATACACCTCAGCTCGACTGATTCCGTTCTCGACAATAACCTCATCGCAGCTAACGCCTGCGACACGACGGAATCAGGCGACGCCGACGGAGCTCGGGATAGAGACGGGCTTATGAACACTGCTCAGTTCAAACGATCTAATCAGTTGTCGACCCGAACACCACCTCTGTCCTGCCGACGATCCGGAGCCGACGTACCGACGGTCCGCAGCGCGGTCGCTCGGCATCGTCAGCGGCACGTCTGCGAGGATTTTTCCTTTTTGCGTGGAGCGAGCGCGGCGAGCGCGAACCCGTTCTGAAGTTTTGGTGATCGTTTTTTTCGTCCTCGCGACCGCGCTCGGGTCTCTCGCTCCGGCGCTCGAACGCACGCAAAAAATGACAGGCATCCGAGAGTAAGCCCGTCGATCTCCCGAGACTCCGTACACCGACATATACCTGTACTGTAAGACGTAGTGACGACAGTCGACAATATTATATGATACTTCAGCATGTCGCCAGGGCTCGTCGCGGGGCGGCCCTCCCCCTGCGCTTCCACGCCGCGCCGCGCGGGCTCCCATCAGTGCCTTTTACATTATAACAGATAGATCGATTTATAATATTTAATTTTTAGTTGATCGAGATAATTGATTTTTATTTATTGTTTCTTTGAATATAATATTCAAATTGGTACAGTTATTACTTTACTATACTTTGACAGAACATCGAGAAAGTTTTTTTTTTTTGTTTAATTTATTGCTCCTTTTTGAATATGATATTCGAATCGTCGCAGTTATTACTTTTTGTACTTTGACAGAGCGAAGTGATTCGTTTCGACGTAGAATAGTTTTGAATTTAAAGTGTGATATTTTATAATATTTATATAAAAAAGTAATGTTGTAAGGGACCAATTATTTCATTAGGAGAAACTCTGATAGAACCGGCCAGATACGCTTTCGAGTAAGTCTTCTCCGTAGGAAGTAATCCTCCCGGTCCTAGAGCCTCGAGAGAAGTATTTTTTTACACGTCAGATCTAAGACTTTTGTACGATTAATAAAAACATATTTTGAACCATAATGGTTTTTCTTTGTTAACTTATAACCTGACAGAACCTATATTATGGTGGTATTATTTTGTTTTCTCGAAGTATTTTTCTACATATTTAGTTTCAGTTTTTCTCCACCTCAGACGAGAGTTGCAGAATGATAATATTTTGTACCTAATGTTAAGATTTAGTTTTAAGCGTTTTTTCATGAAGCTCGCGAATATTATTTATTATCAGTTCATTACGAATTATATGATTTATTTAATTTCTCTAGTATTTAAAACGATCTAAATGTTCGTTTTCAATTACGACGATTACTTGTAACTTAATGTTAGTAATATAATTATGAGTCATTTAATATAACAAGCACTAGTTTAAATACGATAGTACCTATGTCAGTTGTAATTAAGTATTTAATTTTTTTTTATTTAATTCATTTTGTAAGTTAATCTTCCAAAAAGTTGACTTTACTTTTTTTATTACTTACAGACAAAAAATTATGCTTGATTTAATGACATTTTCTTGTAAGTTTTTCCTTATTTCCATCTGCATTTTTTTATTGAATTATAGCCAAAATATGTTAAATTATTATTTTTATTTTTGTTTTCTACCCTCACCTCACGTCCGTACCATGTCCTCCGTCCTTTACCTTTTGTTATCATTTTGGTTGCTTTAAAACTCGACCTACACAGTCTGTTCACGGAGACGAGCTAATCTATACTAATATCTATACTTAATAAGCTGAAGAGTTTGTTTGTTTGAACGCGCTAATCTCAGGAACTACTGGACCGATGTCAAAAATTCTTTCGCCGTTGGATATGTACGGGATTTTTGAGTGCTATAGGCTATATATGTACCACGGGCGAAGCCGGGGCGTACCGCTAGTAGGGAAATAAATTAAGAAACCGCACGTCATTGGTCGTAGATAGCGCACATAGGGTAGATTTGGCGTGTTGGCTGGCTTTACATTGCGTCCAAAATGTCAGTCTATTACTCAAAATGTCGGTATAATTCAGTTAATGCGTGTTACGTGTCGTTTGATGTTCCTCATCGGTCCTTCATTGCACTGTATTTTGCTTAGGTACTTCGTAATTTGGTCCTGTTTCTCGCACTGATTCTTGTTATATTGATGAATGACAGGTTGACATGGATAAAAGCTAAATAATCTTTAAGATATTTTGTAGTGAGCAGTGCACCCTTACATTCTTAGATAATGGTCGCAACCATTTACCAATCACGGTGATAGTGCGATCTTTTCACTTCTATACATAAATAATAGAAGTGAAAAGAAGTGAGGAATAGTGCAAGAGAATAACTCCCTATATTAGCCCGTCTCTGTGAACAAACTATACGTATAATAAATTCTGTTAGTACCTACCCATAGGCTATATGAAACAATCACATCCGATCTATAAAACCGATCAACCGAACCGAAAAATCTATTGATAATTATATACCTACCTAAAAAAATTCCCTCAACTCTTACGTAGACGACGAGAGCGTTGCAGTGATGGCGAACATCAAGATGTGGTAGGTATAGATCGACCAGAATCTCATGAAAAATAGGGAAATTAAATTTTGTAGTAAGCAACACTAGGTTAACTCGGCTGCCCTAGTGATAAATAAAGTAATTATATTCAGAACACCTTACCTGGGATCGTTTCACGAAACGAAAAATCAAGCAACTGCATTTTAAATACAAAAACAAAGTAATCAACATCCAATTACTTTGTTTTTGTGTTGTGCTTGTTGTTTACTTGGTTTTGCATTTATATTCCGGGTTAGTGTGTGCAGTTATTTTGTTTGGGCAATTCAAATTTCAGTAAACGGTTCAAGTTATTTGAAATATTAAACTGTGGTAAAAAACTACTCGACATAAAACTTTTGTTAATGCAAAAAAGTCAATTTCACAAAAAATGACAGTTACTTTGTTTATCGCTAGGGCAGCCGTAGTGTTGCTAACTTTGGAATTTCATTTCCGTATTTTTCATGAGATTCTGGTCGACCTTTATCTAGTGTTAAGAATTATGATTGTTCCTGCGACCAAAAGTTAGAGCATAACGGAAGACCTTACACTACAGTTTGGCTTCTAAGTACACTTTATCGGTCGGCTGATCGGCTCTCCAGATTCTAGACCTAGTCACAGGATCGAATTGAGACGTATCTATACTTTCCAACCACAAATTGAAACAGCATTTCGATGAAGGAAGACATTGGGAATATAAGCATTTACTGTGCATTTAAGATAAGTTAATTGAAATTGTGTAGACGAAATGAACAGTATGAAAGGTTAAGTAGGTACCTACCTACCTAATTACAGCGATAAACTGCGTGACACCTCACAATCCTGAAAATCTACGAGCATTGCACACTTGTAGAGCTGATTTATAAACTGACTCCTGAGCTAAATCTATACTAATAAATAAAATTGAAGTGTCTGTCTGTAATTTCGAAATAACTACCTCATATTAAGCTCATGGTTATTTGAACGGTACCATAACCGAATCACACGTTTTTTAAATTTTTGTCTGTCTGTCTGTCTGTACTCTGTCAGTCTGTTTGAACGGGCTAATCTTCGGAACGGCTGAACCGATTTTGACGGGACTTTCACATACAAGTAGAAAATTAACCAGGGCGTAACTTATGCTTTTTAACCGACTTTCAAAACAGGAGGAGTTGTGTTTTTCTACCTATGTACACCGATATCTCCCGAGATTTCTGAACTGATTTTCGTAATTTTTTTTGGCGCGTTTGGAACCCTCGTAGCTTTAGTTTTAAGTTTCCGTAAGTAATTATCACCATTGCCTGTTCCTAAATTGACGTTCAAAAAGTGTACAGTGTACCAATTTTGAATAAAGTTTATTTGATTTGATTTGATAAACATGTAGGTCTACATGTTAGGTCACCATACCCACCTTCCTAAACGAAAAACATGCATAGGTAGGTACTTATCATATTGCGCAAGCCCGATACAAAATGTTGTTTGCATCAAAACCGCTTACTGATACATTTTATTTAGGCGTCGAATTTCAATTCCTGGAGCTGCGTCGGCCACTCTAGTAACCCGACACTGAGATAAGGCGGCCTTGGTTAGAACCTATACATTTTAAAAGAAACCCACTGCAAGCTTTATTGCGCAAATATTAACTTTATTTCACTCGGAATAAAGTTTTAATTACGAGGTCAAAATTTTTAACTGTATCAGGGCAATATCATGCAACGTAGGGTTGTCATCTTCTAGCATGTTGTTGGCTTGGATAATATTATGGAGAACAACGCACGAAGGGAACGACGCGTGACGGCAGGGCAGCAAACACTACTCTTTCTTACACTCTATAGGTAGGTATATAACAATTTCTAGGAGCCGGGCACATTTTCATTGGGCACATTCTCGGTTTGTATATCCGAGGCATAGCTACCTACCTAGGTACTTAATGAAAAAAATTAAAAAGTTTAGGGTGGGCTTTATCCAGCGAGAAAGGCACTCTGGCGCTCATTTTTTAAACATTAATCACAATAATATTTTATCACAATATCACAATTATAATATTATAAAGGCGAAAGTTTGTGTGTGTGTGTATGTTTGTTTCTCTTCTCCGCCGCAACTACTGAACCGATTTGGTTGAAATTTTGAATGGAGATAGATTATGCCCTGACTTAACACAGGCTACTTTTTATCCCGGAAAAGTATTCCTGTGGGACTAAAGTAGATGTAAACTTCCAAAACGCCATAGAGGGCACTGACTGTTCTTAGATAAATCACGCTCACTTATCATATTATTGCAATAGTTTGCTGTGTTGCATGCATTGGTCACACATAGGCTACTTTTTATCATGGAAAAATGCACAGTTCCCACGGGATTTTGAAAAACCCGAAATCTATTGCTATAACTTCTTTCCTTCTAAAGGTTGGAAAAGGGAGCGGGAACGGGAACTGGAAATCCACGATTCCCTCGGGATTTGTTTAAAAGCGAAATTCACGCGGGCGAAGCCGCGGGCAGATGCTAGTATGTATATAAAAAGCGCGTTTTGTAAGAAACCATTAAAAATCAAAAACTCATAGAAATTGGCCAAATATGTTACGATCAAATCACATATTGTCTACGTAGGTCTACGTATTTACCTAAAAGTGGAAACTATATTTGATGACAACCCTATTCAAAGCGGATGTTTTAATCTCGAATCTGGGACTCATATTAATGAACAGCTTTAATTAAATGTTAAAACAACACATTAAATAGGTACCATATTACTATTTTTAAGTAAATTACTTGTTATACTTACTTACCTAGTAAGTACCTAGAGCTCATCAAAAACAATAAGGCTGTGTAGGTACATAGGTATGCTGCGAGATAGGTACCTACACCTTTCTATATCGTCATCAAACGAGTCGCAGGAAGCCGCTTGACATACAGCAAATGGCCGTAGAGTATTGGAAAAATCGTTTCAAGAGACCTGCTTGAGGATGTCCAAGAGAAGTATAGACGCTCATCGGTGACATGACGTCCAACACAGCTACGAATTTCTCAAAAAATGCGTTCAAATAAACTGAAATAGTGAATATCCTTTGTGTTGGTGTGTCAATCCTCAACTCCTATCAGTCACATATCAAGCACAAGAAAGCAAATACGAGGCGCAGTGTTAGTACAGTGATAATAATAATTGCTGCTGGGTGTGATAACAGTTTACAGTCATTATCTAATATTTGTACAGCTAACAGCGATTAGATAACTTGTAAGATCATTCGTGGACTAGATACCTACCTACCTAACTAAACTAGTGTAGCTTTGTGATAGATGCGGAACCATGAGCAGTTTCCTGTTGGTTTTTTTGCTGACCCTTGCTATTACAATTCAAAAAGGAGATTTTCCTTTTTAACCCCCGACGCAAAACGACGGGGTGTTATAAGTTTGACGTGTCTGTGTGTGTGTGTGTGTGTGTGTGTGTGTGTGTGTGTGTGTGTGTGTGTGTCTGTCTGTTCCCCTGTGGCGCTCAAACGGGTGAACCGATTTGAATGCGGTTTTTTTTGTTCGAAAGGTGATTTAGTCGAGAGTGTTCTTAGCTATGTTTGATGAAAATTGGTCCAAGATGGCCGCCGCTACAAAATGGCGGATTACATATTTTTTCACAAATCCCTTAATATGGGTATCAAATGAAAGGGCTTGACTAGTAGAATAGCACTATTGCAAATCCAAGATGGTTGCCGCCACAAAATGGCGAATGTCGGGGGTTTTTTAAATTTTCAATTTACACTTGTCTTTCCAGTTTACGATGGAAATCGCAGTTTTCTTATTCACATAGATAGGAAAGGGAAATTTCTCCCTTTTGAAAGAAAACGCTTTTTATTCAAAGGCTTATGGTTGAATGATAACTTGATGTTTCTGTTTAAGGATTTCCTAGCCGCCGGTAGAGGTGCCTTCATTCATAAAATAATTGTTGTTGATGTTCATATTACTTCGACTTGTATGATCGACTAGAAGTTTAGTACCTATACATATTAACTATTAAGTTAACCCGACTTCACTGCAAAAATAACACACAATGAATATAAAATTACGTTGCTATAATTCGCTAACAGTGACAAAGTAGGCACAACACCACATAAATTCACCACAAAATGAACTCGACGATCGTTTCGCTCCGACACCGGAGCATCTTCAGGAGATGTTGACTTCACAACGGACTTTGCAATCTTCCGTTGTCCGATGCTCCGGTGTCGGAGCGAAACGATCGTCGAGTTCATTTTCTGGTGAATTTGTGTGGTGTTGTGCCTACAAATTTGTCACTGTTAGCGGATTATAGCAAAGTAATTTTATATTCATTGTATATCATGGAATTCCGCAAAGTAACGCCTGCTTCTATTCAACATTCAAAAATAACACACATTAACCTAAAGCCTCCTCTTCATAATCGGCGACTGTAGACGATTGCACGCGTGCACGATCGTGTGGAGGGCTTATCGCCTGTAGTCGCCGAGCATCGAGGTCACAATCGTCACCAATGCAATCGTGGCGACCGGCGACTTGTCGGTTTTCGGGCACGCATCAAAGGGAACTCGCGCCGCCAGCCGCTCAATTTAATGATGATGATCGTAACGATTGCCGACAATTTTATGTGCGATGGCATTGCCGATGGTGTAGAGCAGTTTTAATGCTGCAACCAGGACAACTTAAAAAAATTCTCGACGTGTAATGGATGGACAAATTGATAATGCCTTAAGATGTAGCAGGACGTCAGGTATACGCCGTATACCAACTGCACGGCAGGACGTCAGCACGTCTCAACTCTCAATGCAGCGTAGGTACGATAAATAATAAAATAACTCTTTTTTTGTTATTTTATTATTTATCATTGATGATGATGATGATTGAAGTTTTAAATCTGTAGTTCTTTGGAGATTATAAACATTACCATTTTAAAAATACAATTATTTTGATCGGATTAACTTTGGGTGGATATTTATAGAGCATAGAGCAAAAATCATCGAAAATCGGACATTGTCGAGTTCACGGTCATGGAATTGCAAAGACTCAATCAAAGACTTTATCGTTGAATGAACTCGAGTACATATCCAACCCCTCAACCCTGATGCTATAAGGAATTGCATTCCTAAATCGTGGGGATCCCATGGGATTTTTCCGTTTTGGGAACGGGTTACTACAGATAGGGTACGTACTTTTGTCCTGGAATATCAAAAGTTCCATCGGGATTTTTAAAAACCTAAATCCACACGGGCGAAGCCGTGGGCATCATCTAGTTATAATAATATAAAACGTAACGAAATATGCCCTTCAACAACTAATTCTCCATAAATAAATACCTACGAGGACGACCGGTTTTCGCTGCGAAGCGAAATGCAAATTGTGGGGTTTTCTTTTTTACTTTAGGTTAGGTAAGTACCCTTGAAAACGTGACATTCTAATTATTGCTGTAAGACCACAATGTAAAGGCTGACACCAAGTGCCCTGTAAGCCCACTGCCGTAGTTTGACAGTTGGCATGCAGTTCACACACGACTGCACTTAAGTCTAAAACCCATTTCAGCATTTTGCAGTCGACTTGTAGTCGAATAACAGATAGTTCTCTGGTGGCCAATGTTTGGCATTTGTATATTCGCCTATATATATATATATATATATATATATAGTAGTAATTCGTTACAATATTACTTAGATAGGTTTATACGGAACCTGCCATAAACACAATAGTTGACACAGTATACAATTTATAAGCAATAGGTATACATACATATTGTATTGAGCGTATCGCGATTCGCGTCAGTGAGTGACCCGCTACCGGGTGACGGTGATATGATTTTACTGCCAACGACGCATGTACTGTCGTGAACGAAAATCTTAATAGCTACGCACTTTGCGCAAAACAATGATTAGGTAAAGAACCATAGACAGGACTTCTCAGCTCAAAACTTGATTAAGCGTGAAGGTTGTTGTTACAGGCATAATTATAAACCGTAGCAACGCAGAACGCTGCTGTAGCTTGCTTCACGCATAGAACAATTAGACCGATTTTTTATTTTAAATAATGGACGCGCGTTTGGCAACGGAAATGTCTGGCGCGCAATTCAAGATCAGTGGTCATGAATTTATTGAAGTATTCGTGAATTGTTCCCTCATAGTGACACATACATTTTCGGTCGGTGTGTCTGCATGATTTACTACTTACCTATTGAGCACGCACATTTTATACATGAAAATATTTTTCACGCATTGAATCAAAGCGTTGAAGTTCGAACGGTCACTCTGCTTACTCTATGGTTATTTCTATTCTTTATTTAAATCTCTCATCAAGAGTATGAGCCAATTTCCTTATTTAAAATCTATCCAGGACTTCAAAGGGCTATTGTTCGTCAGGGCTGTTACTTCAGAGAGCCTCAGTTTCAATTATAAAGGTGTTGTTATTTTACATGCGAGTGTACTCGACCAGTACGCTTGGCAGCAATCGAGACAAAGGCTCGTAAAGATACGCAGCGTATCGTAGGCTTTACGTAACACAAACACTCACTGAAAACATACACGATCGTAATTCACCAAACATCGCCCGGCGTTGATGTTAACGGCAGAAACAGATATCACTTAATTTTCGTTACAATTTTTCTGTTGCGTGATTTACAAACCTTTTGGCCTTTACACATCTCCGCCACGAAACCGTAGCAGCTAGCAGCGAAACTGCGGAAACAATGCAGGAAGCATTGTTGATATACGAATAAAAGCGAACTCACCCTTATTCTAACACAGATACCTGAGACTCTATCTCTTTCCCACGTGATTTCGGCGATGTACTCTGACACCAGTCACATCTCCACGTGTGGTGTCGCACTATTTGTTTCGTGGCGGCGTGGCGGAGGTGTGCTAGGGGCATCGCCTAAACGCGTGGAGAAAAAAGTAGATTCGAACAGGCAGTTTCATAGATAATAATACATACACTATAGTTTCACTTCGATCAAGCAATGGCCAAGTCATGCCGGAGCTGCAGCAGTTTCGCTACCTACATCTGTTTCGCGGCGGAAATCTGCTACAGACCTTAATTTTAAATTCAGTTTTCATTTTAAATATTCAACTTGGTGCTCGTTGTAATTTACAGCTGTATGTAATACAACTGTCACCTCAATCGCAACGTATCGAGAGAAGCCTTATTATGGAAACTTTGCTCTACTATACTAACTCTTTAATAACTTAACAATACGTACCCCGTACCCATACCTATCTTTTGTGTTACGTAGGTAATCCATACTAATATTAGGTATAAATGCGAAGGTGTGTCTATCTGTCTGTCTCCTAGCTTTTCACGGCTCAACAGGTAAACTGATTTCAATGAAAGGTACGGAAGTTATCTTACGCGGACGGACATAGGCTTCTTTTTATCCCGGAAAAGCAAAGAGTTCCCGTGGGGTTTTTATAAAACCTAAATGCACTCGGACGAAGTCACGGGCATCATCTAGTAAATAATATTTGCTTAGTATTTTAATATGTAAGAACGTTTCAGTTATCAGTACTGTACTGTTTTGGTATGATCATCTGCTTTCATTCTTCTTCAACCGATAGACGTTCACAGTCCAGCATAGGACATCCACACGCCTCGGTCTTACACCGCTTAAATCCAAAGTTCACGATGTCTGCTGCAAGTCGCAGAGGGATTGGGTAGTTTGGTGGATTTACGGCCTGTTTCACCACCTTCTGATGTATCGGATAGCCTAAACGTAAGTTTTGTCACTTTCTTACTTTATGTCAACTGTCAAGTGACAAAGACAAAAGTAGATAGCTATCCGATACTTATCAGAAGGTGTTGAAAAAGGGCCTTAACACATTAAAATAAATATGCGTTGTATGACTGAGATATCTTTACCGACTAGGAAGAGTGCAGATTTTCATCAAACGTATAATATTAACAGATAATGTTTTGGTGACGCTATTGATAATTATAGAACAAGGAAGGTGATATACACAGATCAAACAACCAAAGATGGAATCAATGCAAACAGCTCTGCAGAGGACTTTAAAGCAGATAGAAGTATGTACACAAGATGAGGACACAGGAAAAAGACACGTGATGTGCTTTAAGCTCTTCCAACACGCAACGTATAAACATCGGCACGTACATCGAACGCTGAAGGAAAGTGGAGGGGGTAACCTATTGTATTACGTGCGCGACAGTTCCCATGCGCAGCTAACCCCTCCACGTTTCGTTCAGCGTTCGATGTACGTGCCGCGGGTTAAATGTTATACCTACCAAGTTTGATGATCGCTGGAAAGTCACAACTCACAATCCTATCGCTTATTTTCCCACATTGACACTAACAACGTGGCGAGAAGTGGAAGTGATTTCATTTACGTAAAACCCGCCGTATGCAACGGTTGCATAAAATAATTGAATAATGATTTCCTGAACTGAGCAGGAAACTATAATATTGTGCACAGTCTAGATCGAAATGTTAAAAGATGTTAATCTTTCCCAACTCTACATTCTACAATTACTTACATAACAAGCAGTTACTATACTAAGCCTTATTTTAATGTCTGCCTATAATGTGGATATTGGGTGGGTATTCATATCTATAGCTACTTAATGTGCTTTTCAAGTTTACGCTTGATCAGCTGGGTCCACGTTTATATAATTTTGGATTAGATACCTAGGTACATTATGTGGGACTCGCTAGCGCTGCCAGAAATTAGAATACGTTCCCACTTTTAGTGGGTTCTACCAAGAGCGTCGCCAGTCGATGGGCAAGGGGAGGGCAGTTGATATATGGAGGATAAGAAAAGTATGAATTTTAGGTTCAGTCGAGAGGTTATGAAACTATAAAAGAAGTGTGACAAGACTTGAAGTTATTAATTAGTTTTATAAGTCAAGTGAGTGAATTTAGGACTTTGGTTACATTTGGCTACATTTTGGGTCCTACTCGTTATTAGTGAATTTATTAACTCAGCGCTACCGTGTGCACCTGAAACGGGACGTATCCGATCCGATAACGAATTCAATGAAGAGTCGCGACGTTAACCAACCTAGACCCCCCTTCTTGTGAGCTCAAGGACCCACCTGTTAACCTTTAAATCGACGGGAGAAAATGTGCATAATCGCCTTCTTCCTCCTGTCTTGACGGGCCTCGACCGTCGACGTGCCTCGACCTCCAGCTCTCTTTCTCCCTCAGTAGCCTCCTTTCAGTGCAACTCTCGGCTCTCACAAAAATGCGCTATAACAGTACAGCCCATCTGGCATCGATCATCTCACCTACCTATACCAACAGTTACTGACTTCGGGAAACGTTGCTTGTCCAACGCATTCTAGTGATCTTAAGCGCAGTCGAAACTGGGCCACGCCTCCATCATGCATTTTACTGTGTGGTATGGTGTTAACAGAAATACTCATACCCAATAAGGCAGTACCTACACATAGCTATTCTAAATTCTTCAAAGTAGGTAATAGGTATGTACCTAATCTACTTAATGATTATTTATTTATAGGTATAATTAAACCACAGATTAAACACTATGTTAATATAATGCAAGTACTTATTTTAATCAGTCTATTATTAGTGCAGGTACGTAAACAGTCTTTATCCTTATTTACATAATATATAATTTAGCGTGTTGTTCATTCTAGAATAGGTACTAATATTATAATCTCAGCTATTGCTAAGACATTTTTATTTATGTACGTAACACCTACCTACCTATCCACGCGTGATAAATGGGAATTAATAAATAGTAAAGAACTGTCATTTGTGAAGTAAAATTGCTAAGTTATTTTATTTAAAATTTTAAGCCAAATGTCAACCAATTACTAAAAAATGTGAAATATACATATTAGATAAAAATATAGTATGCACTTAAAAAGATTTATATTATATCTTTTTTTAGTATTTTGTTCAAGATTCGTAGATTATTTATTAATTTAAAAAAGAATTTTCTATTTATTTACCTACTTACCTAACAATTTTTTTTATGGTCGGTTTTTAAAGTATTTTCCATATTATTGCATGCTTGCCTTACGATTCTACTTTCTTTTTAATATTTATAACGTATAGTAATATCACAAGGCCCCGAATTATCTTTGCAAACCACGCGAGCCAAAGTCGTAGTTTCCAGGATCAGCCGACGGCGTACCGATGTGGAATAAAAAACAAAACCAAATAAAAGTTAATGGATCCAGTTCAGTTCTTGTCCGATGGACACCGCCAAGTTGGTATTCGGTGTTGCTACTTTAGTGATTATGTCATTAAAATGAGCAAAACTTTAATTGCAGTACGTCATTCTTTTGACATGCAAAAAGTTGACAGTTAAGTATATTAATATAATGTTTGACTGTGCTCATCAAAAAAGTCCGTTTGCTAATATACTTACTTTTCCATTTGCATTTCAAAATAAAAACAGTTAAATTCTGTTTATTTAACTTAGTAGGTACAGGTAGTTCATAACCTTGAGTGAGTGTAAATCCTTCATCAACTACTCTCACTTCATTTCGATAATTCAAGTATTGCAACATTGGCAACCCCTGCAACTTTAGAGGGCTTAACCTATCTACTGACTCTTCTTGAATTTCTTAGATCGGTATTAAACTAACTTAACTACGGTTAACTTGAAAGTTGAGTGACACATATATTTTTTTAATTGAAAACGAATAGGTACCTACCTAGTACCTACCTATTTAAAAAAATTCTTATCAATGGTTTTAAATTTTTATCAGAGAATTCTCATGTTATTAGATACACTGAACTATTACCTATTATTTGGATATAACTAACTTTAGTTAGGTACCTAGAGCCTTTCCTAGAGCATAGATACATAGGTACAATGAAGTAGGTAAGTCGTAGTGGTCACAGACGAGTTTCTTTTATTTTTTATTTCGAAAATACAACATCATAAATAAAGGCAATTATTCACAAGACGAAGCGTGACTTATTTTCCGCGTAATTCGAAAATGAATCACTTCCAATTACTATTCGAAAAGCAAAAGGTTATTTGAGGTTAATCGCGAAATACCTAGGTACCTATTATTGAGTTTGAACGACCTTCACTTGTTTCAAGAACGGTCATGATTCTAAAATTGAACTTACCTACTAAACGTAAAATATGAATAAATTGGTATCTGCCAATTTGACTGCTGCATCTTCGAGATAGCATCTCTTATTGCTTAACATGTGTAGATGATGCATTGTAAAGGTGAGCACAAACCACATCACTGTTAGTAAGTAAACCTTTCGTCACGATATTTCTACTCGTGTGCTTTCGCTTCCCGCACTGTAAGAAAATAAGTATAGTTTCTACCTATGCGCAAGATAGGTAAGTACAATATTATATCACCTACGGCCTACGCTATTCAGGACACGGAGCTCTTTACCTGACGCGTAGTAGACATGCCTACCAGTTACTAGTAACTGCCATCTTCTCGTTTTGTTAATACCTTTACATCGTTGAACCATCTTGATGAAAGGCATACCTAACTACTTAAATTTTGAATGAAATGAAAATATATATGCACAACGTACATACATACAAAACGAAAAAACGAAAGAATTTGAATGCTAAAGAATGCCGTTAATATTGACATTCTGATTTTGACAATTCGACCATACAACAAATGTCAAAAAACAGTCACTTAGCGGTTGGGACACTCATATAATGCATATATTACGTTAAGAAAAGTTGCAGTAATCAGTATTAGGCCGTTGGTTAGAATTTCACCACAACACGATCGCGACGCCGACAACGCTGACAGTTTAGCGGTACAAATAGAATATGTACGCGTCGATCGAATTCAACGCTTATTCAGCGTAGTAGGAAATGCAGGCCATCAGTGTGTGGTAAGCTTTAAATGTAACATTATAGCTTGGACGTGCGTAAATGAATTCACTTTATTAGCGAGTCTGGTCCGTTATCAAGTTTAACCCACATAAACCGATATCGGATTCCGCTGCAGTCTGCTGAAAATGAAACTTATTCGTAATAACAATCGTATGTAGGTATCTACTCGTGTGTATAATGTATAACTATTGCTTTCTGATGAACTCATGAATATTATAAATACCCAAATGCGTCTATGCTACCACGCTTTGTGTGGTTTCCTATAATCCACTAGGTTAAATACGTAATACTACTGCAGGATGAGTCGGTTCCTGAATCCTGAGTAAGAGGCGAGATGCGGGAGGGATGACGGTTAAGGTTGGAAGCTATTGAGTGGCGGGAGGCGTGTTAAAGCACAGAATACTTATGGTAAAAGTTAAATCCGTCAATCCCCTGCACCGTTTAACTAACTCTTAACTCTTACTCATGGAAATACTTACTGTTATGCAATGTATCAGCGTAAGCTGAGGGCATGAGGGCTTGGCCATAGACTCATCGTCCATCGATGTCGATGTACGTACGTACATATTTGTTACATAGCAATATTTAATAGTCTGTCGTCTATGGTCCTAGAGGCTAACATTGTCAGTCATCTATAATTGTCTTTGTCATTTCCTTTTCGGCCTGCTGCATGTAACTGTGTTGTTAATGACCAATATAATTAATCTGAAATCATCCAGTGTTTCATTAAGAAAATACAAACCTTACATGGTGTCAGAAGTAGTAGACGACCTAAATAATGTCGGAGGACGAAAATATTAACACAAAACCAAGAAGAAGGCCAGAAACAAATTCAAGTAAGTCCAACACTACACTTAACATGTCGTTGCCGGTGGCCATGTCAATTGCACCTATAGACTTAACATCCAACAATATGCCCCTTGAATGGAAAAAGTGGCTGACGAAACTAAAGGTATATTTAAGGGCGAATGACTTAGAGACGGAAAGCGACAGCAGAAAAGTTGCTATCCTGCTACAATTTCTGGGGTCAGAGGCACTCGAAATCTTTTATTCGTTTGACATAGATATAGACGCTGTTACTTTCGACGAACTTTGCAACAAATTCACTACCTACTTTACTCCAAAAATAAATGTAACCGTCGAAAGACATAAGCTTTTCAATCGCAAACAGGCTCCAGACGAAAGCATTGATGCATACGTCACAGATATTAAAAATATCAGTCATTCATGTGAATTTGGAACATTAAGAGAAGATTTGTTAAGAGATATATTCAGTTGGAATTGTAACAATGCGTACTACAAAGAAAGAATCTTAATCGAACGACCAAAAACTCTAGAGGAAGCAGTCAACATTGCAAAAAGATGCGAAGTGACAAAACAGCAAACAAAAGCCTTGGAAGACTCATCGCTTCACTTCGTTGGTAGGGTCTCAAGGTCTCCAACCCGCCGCGAAGCGTCTAGCTCCAGACATAGTCACATACACATACAGCAGGGCAAGACCAACACAGTTAGACACAGAAGCACGTCAAGGCAGAGTCAGAGGTCATCATCCATGTCAAGATCAAGAAACACATGTGGTAGGTGTGGTCAAGTGCACCGAGTTAAGTGTCCAGCACAAGGAGTCCAGTGTAGAAAGTGCCAAAAATTTAACCATTTTGCTCATTTATGTAAGTCGAAACAAATTAAATATGTCAAAAGTAAAGATGTCAAAATTTCAGATAGTAATAATGATACTACTTTGTATGTCGGGTCTATTTATTGTATTCATAACAGCGAGTCAAAACCATGGAATGTTGATCTATTAATTAATCATGTCAGTGTAAATTTTCTTTTAGATACAGGTGCTGACACAAACATACTGTCCATACACACATTTAATACATTAAATATACCACAGGAAGTCATTCACAAAAGTCAAAATACTCTATCTACATACAGTGGAGAGGTTATACCACTTATAGGCCAATGTCAGTTATCAGTCACGTCCAAAAACAAGTCTTACACCGTTAATTTTCATATAGTTGATATGAAAAGTCAAAATATTTTAGGCAGAGATACATGTAGAACTCTGAATTTAGTCAAAAAAGTTAGTAGTGTGTCATTTCAGAACCTAACCTGTCAAGATATAGTTAATACTAATACAGATTTATTTGAAGGTCTAGGATGTCTTACAAATTTCAAATGTGAACTAACCCTTAAACCAAATGCAACTCCATCAATAGAGGCATGCAGGAGAGTACCATTCCGTCTTCAACAAACATTAAAACAAGAGTTGGAAGCCATGGAGTCGAGTGGTGTCATTCAACGAGTCGACGAGCCGACTGAATGGGTAAGTGCACTAGTCATAACATCAAAAAAGAATGGAAAATTACGTTTGTGTATTGATCCAAGAAAGCTTAATCAGTCCATCTTACGTCCTCATTTTCAATTCCCAACATTAGATGAAATAAAATCTAGTCTCGCAGGCGCTCAGTATTTCTCAACCTTAGATGCAAATAAAGGATATTGGATGCTAGAATTGTCAGAAGCTTCTTCTAAGCTATGCACATTTATTACACCCTTTGGACGTTTTAGGTTCACAAGATTACCTTTTGGAATCAACGCCGCTCCAGAAATATTTCATAGGGAAATGATAAAAAGGTTTGGTGATATAGAAGGTGTTAAAATTATGATGGATGATTTTCTTATTTATGGCAGGACAATAGAAGAACATAATGAACGTTTACAAAAAGTTTTAGAAAGAGCACGTCAAATTAACTTAAGATTTAACAAAGAAAAATCAGTGTTTTGTCAAAAAGAGGTCAAATATTTAGGTCATATATTTAATGAAAAAGGTGTTCAAGTTGATAAGTCAAAAGTAGAAGCTATCTGCAAAATGCAAAGTCCAAAAAATATTACAGAATTACAAAGATTTCTTGGGATGGTCAACTACTTAGGTCCCTTTATTAAAAATTTATCTCAAGAAATTAGTCATTTAAGAGCACTTTTGTCAAAAAATACCACATGGTACTGGTCAGATCACCATGAAGCTCAATTTAACAATATTAAAAAGATAATTAGCTCTACACCAGTCTTAACATACTATGACCCAACTAGAGAACTAATTTTGTCTGTAGATTCATCAAAAGATGCGATGGGTGCAGTTTTGTCTCATGACAAACAACCTATAGCATATGCGTCAGCGTCATTAACAAAATGTCAGCAATCATACTCACAAATTGAAAAAGAATTGCTAGCAGTACTTTTTGGTTGTACAAAGTACCATCAGTACATATATGGTCAGCGGGTAACAGTGGAAAGCGACCACAAACCCCTTATAACATTATTTAAAAAAGCATTATATGATATTCCTCCAAGATTGCAAAGAATTATGCTAAGATTACAACCATATGATTTAAATGTTGTATACAAACCAGGTAAGTACTTATACATTGCAGATACATTGTCACGATCAGCATTGAATGAAACTTGTCTGTCAGAAGTAGATCAAGATATAGATCTACATGTCAATTTAATTATGTCGAATTTGTCAGTTAGTCCAGAAAAATTAAAAGAAATTCAAGTGTCTACGGTCGAAGACCAAACCTTAAGTCAAATTATATACTATTGCCAAAACGGATGGCCTGAGCATAAAAGGTCAGTGAGTCAGTCAGTTAAATATTATTATAGTCTTAAAGATCAAATATATGTCATTGATAATATAGTGTTCAAGTCTAATTGCATTATTATACCTGAGATAATGAGAGAATATATACTAAAAACAATCCATTCTGGTCATCAAGGTATAAATAGCTCTATTCGTCTAGCTAAAACTACAGTTTATTGGTCAAATATGCATACTGATATAGAAAAGTACATAAGTCAATGTAAAGTTTGTCTTACCTATCGAAGGAATAATTCTAAAGAGCCAATTATTCAACATGAATATGAAAACTTACCTTGGTATAAAGATGGGGTGGATATTTTTGAATTTGAAGGAACAAAATACTTAGCAGTTGTCGACTATTACTCAAAGTATATAGAACTTGCCATGTTAAAGTCAGGTTATACAGCTAGTCTAGTTATAACTCAACTAAAATCTATATTTGCGAGGCATGGAATCGCACGGATTCTAATTACGGATAACGGGCCTCCTTTCAGTAGCCAAGAGTTTAATTTATTTACTAAAGAATGGGATATAGAACATATAACTTCAAGTCCATATTTAAGTAGGTCAAACGGTTTAGTTGAGAGGTCAATTGGCATTATTAAAAACATGTTAACAAAATGTAAAACTGATAAGTCTGATATGTACTTAGCATTATTGTTATATAGAAATACTCCTAAACTGAGTCAGTATTCACCTGCTGAACTTTGTATGTCTAGAAAGTTGCGTACATTAGTCCCTACAACAAAACAAAATTTAAAACCTAGACTTTGTGACGTTAAGAAAGTTTCAGAGAGAAATGAAAAGCATAAGTCATATTATAAGTTTTATTATAATAAACATACAAAAAGATTAAAACCACTAGCGGTTGGTGAAAAGGTTTTCTTCAAACACAAACCTGAAGACAAAAAGTGGTTGCCAGGAGTTATTTCGCAAGTAGGTCCAGAACCGAGAAGTTATATCATTGATAGCGAACAAGGTCGATTCAGGCGAAACCGTCAGTTTATCTTGAAACAGCCAGTATATACAACACATTCTAAACAGCACACAACACAGTCTCAGCAGCACACAGAACAGCCATTACCTGAAAACAAAAACGTTTTACCAAAGGAACCAATACATCAACATTCACATCGAAAATCTCGCTATGGTCGTATTTATAAACCAGTAAATAGGTATGGTGTTGTAACCTATACTTAATATGTTATTGTACTTATTATTTGGGTAACTTAAACTAAGTTAGTCTGTTATATTATTAAGTTTACTTCGAAAAATTTTATTGTTTGTTTACATAAATTGTCTTAACCTTAAAATGTCAGATTTATATTGTGAAGTTGACAGTCCATTTGACGCATGACAGTTGTAACCATAGATTATGCAGTATTGTAATAGTAAATGTCATTAACGTTCGGAAATTGAAACAAATGTCTTAAAGTTAAAAGTAAAACTAATATTATTGTAAAAAATACTTATACCTAGTTAATATATATAAAGTTAATACATGTAAAATTAAATAATTGAACTTACCTTGCGATAGTGTAATTATGTTTTTTTTAAAAAAAGGGAGATGTTACATAGCAATATTTAATAGTCTGTCGTCTATGGTCCTAGAGGCTAACATTGTCAGTCATCTATAATTGTCTTTGTCATTTCCTTTTCGGCCTGCTGCATGTAACTGTGTTGTTAATGACCAATATAATTAATCTGAAATCATCCAGTGTTTCATTAAGAAAATACAAACCTTACAATATTATATAATATTATATACATATTGAAGTTTTACAGTACCTACGTAGAGATAATTACATAGAATGATAAATACAATATAATGTTGAAGTATTATTGTAGGTACCAAATGTAAATGTCACACTATCTTAATATCGCACTTAACTAATATCGTCTTTTTGGGTTATCGGTCCGAGTGTCTTTGAACCTATATTATGTTGTGACTTGTGAATTGTGATAACGAATTTCTATGACATTAGTTTGTTGCTACAATATTTTATTATTTCAAATCCATCGAACTATTACGCTTAGAATGGAAGTTTCTAACAAATTTCCGCTCGATACGTAAGCTATAAACCAACCCATGTGTGCCCTGTAATTACATTTGCCGACACGCACACAAGCGCATGAGTACCTTGAGCACTGACGCGACGATAGCCTTTTAGGCTTGCTAAAAACGGCTTATCGCAGCGTCGACGACTGCCTTTCTTAACCTACTTATTTATTTTAAGTTCGAATCCTATTTAATTTATTTAATTTTTCCAGGAAATGTCGAACTTACCATTCGGACTAAAATCAAAAAATCATGTTTTGTTTTGGACACGACAATAATAAAGCCAGGCACCCAGTGTCCCTGTTATGTAGGGTATAGGAATATAAACTTGCAAATAATAATATGTTACGGTCTCTAATGACATGCGCAAAATTACTTCCTTGTGCACTTTGATCCTAAACACCCAAAGCGTGAGGCCAGCGGTATGACTATTTTCTAGACTCTAGCTAAAGATGCAGTACCTACCTGCCTACTATACATAAAACATAAATAATTAAATACTAAGTACTTAGAACTTAAATCAAATTGTTTGTTCAAAAATTACACTTTTATCTATATCCTACTATAATATTATAAATGTGAAAGTGTGGATGTTTGGATGTTTGGATGTTTAGATGTTTGTATGTTTGGATGTTTGTTACTCAATCACGCCGCAACTACTGAACCGATTTGGCTGAAATTTTGAATAGCTTATGCCCTGACTTAAAACATAGGCTACTTTTTATCCCGGAAAAGTATTCCTGTGGGACTTAACCTTTAAGTACCGACGTACTATTTTAGTCACATAAGTACCGACGTGAGGTCTGCCAGACCACCATAGTTTTCCAATCGAAAACTTTTGTGTTTCTTATTATTCTTCTAAAAAAAATGTTTCTATGTATTGTTAAATATCTACTTATTGTATAAGTAAAACAAAATGTAGAAGTTTTCACATTTATTACTGATTATAAGCATTAATATAGCATTCATAGATTCTTCGTTTGAAAAAATTAACTTTTATCTTAATAATTCATATGTATCAGTAATACTATTATTTTTTCTTAAACACAATTTTTTCTTTAACAATGCATAGGCTTACTGCATTGTAGGCACACGTGTTTCATACAAGTATCACAGTCTGTTCAGGTGCTAAATTATGGTCACTCTCCAGCAGTAAAATTTGGGTAGATATTCTTAGATTCGGACTCTGAACTCTCATTTAGCTATTCCACTAAATGTTCTTGGTGGTCTTTATATTGTAGCAGTGTTTGATATCTTTTCTCACCTACAGGAACACTTTTATTTTTATTTATGGCTGCCCGTTTCATGTCTGAAGAACCTGGCTAATCCATTGTTATAAATGACTGAAAATAAAAGAGAAAACAATATAATCTGAAAAAAGTCGCATCCAAAAAAAGTTACATAAGTACCGACGAGTGGTCTGACAGACCACTCGTGATCTTATAAAAATCAAAACTTACCGAAATCGTACGCGCCGACGCTGCCACTCTGCAGGAACGCTGCTGGGCGACTTCCCGAGGGGTAGAGAGAAGCACAGTAGGATATTTTTTCGCTAACATAGGTAATCAGACTTTTCGACCTCTCGAGGTGTCTGTCAGACCACACGTCGGTACTTAAAGGTTAAATAGATATAGACTTCCAAAAACGCGATAGATGGCGTTGACTGTTCTTAGGTAAATCACGCTCACATAGCACATTATTACAATAGTTGCATGCATCTGTATGCGTATGCACTTTTTATCCTGGAAAAATCTACAGTTCGCACGGGATTTTGATAAAAACGAAATATACAGTGTGTCCGGGATCGAACTAGCGATATTTTAGGGACATATTCTACAACTCATTACCTCTCTGAAAATACCACTTATTAGGGCCTTCCCCCCTCTCCCTCCCAGGGACAGCCATTTCAATTTGGTGTGCGTTTTTGTGGGTATGTGCGCACAAAAAATGTAATAACTCAAAAGTCTGCTGATGCACAGGTCTTCAAATGACCTTATTCGATTGGATACAATATTCTCCATCACTAAATACCAAACAATAGAATAAAATGTTAAAATAACTCGATCAAAAATGCTTCGGAAAAAAATTATTTTTTCAAAAATATTGAAAACTACAAGTTTTTGCTGCATTTTGCAAAAACGAGGTCATTAAGACCACATTATTAAATATTAAATCGACAGCTTTTGAGATAAGCAACAAAACGACATAAAAAAGTTGACTGTAAGTTACTTACTTCTGGAGATATTGGTAATTGTAAGTACTTCGTCCCCAAGCAAGAATTACGAGTATTGAACCCAAATTTAAGATTCATCATTTTTTTACTACAAATAAGGTAAAAAAATCTTAACTTTATAATTTAATTTTTGTTAGTTATAAACTCAATAACTCAATAACTCTGATTTGTGTATGTGAAACAAATCAGATATCCTAAAAACTAGGTTATTTCGGCCACAAACCGAAATTACCACCTCTGTTCTGTTAGTTAGTTGCTTCATGTTGGGAGGATCGTTGGATCATGTCTAAATACAATCTTATTTCTGTCTTAATCTTATCTGCAACGGACAGAATCGTCTCCAATAATTCTTTTCTGGTATTTGGTACCATATAAAAGATCTTCTGCTTCATAGGTCCTCATAAAAAGAAGTCCAAAGGTGTAAGGTCTGGAGAATGAGGTGGCCATTCCATTGAATTGCTGCCACGTCCGATCCAAGGCGAATAGTTGACATCTAAATGCTCTCTTATGGCTATAATAATACCGAGTAGGCATGTCTTTAAACTTAGCAAACTTCACAAACCTGAATCACAAACAAAAATGAGTAATAACTTAAGTAGCGATCATAACGCCTCCTCGCCAGGAACAACAAAATAAAATTTCAGATATTTCAATTTTTTATACGAATTTTTAATCAGTTGAAGTAGGGGTCCTATCCTTAGTTTTAACCTCATTCCCTGACTTATCAAAAACAATATTATTATTACCTGATCGCTCGAGGTATGCAATGGAAACCCACATTCGAATAACATAAGAACTTACGAGCTCGCGGTTAAGTTATGTTTAAACAATAATATCTCCAAAAGTAAATAACTTACAGTAAAAAAATTTATGTCGTTTTGTTGTTTATCTCAAAAACTGTCGATTTAATACTTAACAATGTAATCTTAACGACCTCGTTTTTGCAAAATGCAGCAAAAACTTGTAGTTTTCAATATTTTTGAAAAAATAATTTTTTTCCGAAGCATTTTTGATCGAGTTATTTTAACATTTTATTCTATTGTTTGGTATTTAGTGATGGAGAATATTGTATCCAATCGAATAAGGTCATTTGACTACCTGTGCATCAGCAGACTTTCGAGTTATTACATTTTTTGTGCGCACATACCCACAAAAACGCACACCAAATTGAAATGGCTGTCCCTGGGAGGGGGAGGGGGGCAGGCCCTAATAAGTGGTATTTTCAGAGAGGTAATGAGTTGTAGAATATGTTCCTAAAATATCGCTAATTCGATCCCGGACACACTGTATATCTACAGCTATAGGTAGATTACTATAGCAAACTTCCTTGAAAGTAGGTATAAAGTTTGGAAAAGGGAGCGGGAACGGGAGCCGGAAATCCACGATTCGATTTGTGAAAAACCGAAATTCACGCGGGCGAAGCCGCGGGCAAAATCTAGTTATATATATACTTATACTTACTACTTACTAATAAATAAAATTGAAGTGTCTGTCTGTAATTTCGAAATAACTACCACATATTAAGCTCATATGGTTATTTGGACGATACCATAACCGAATCACACGTTTTTAAAATTTTTGTCTGTCTGTCTGTCTGTTTGAACGGGCTAATCTTCGAAACGCCTGAACCGATTTTGACGGGACTTTCACAGACAAGTAGAGGATTAACCAAGGAGTAACATAGGCTACTATTTTAACCGACTTTCAAAAAAGGAGTTGTGTTGAAATCGGTAAAAAACGCCCTGATAGGTATTTTCGCTGCTCGCGACGGCCGATGCACGCTCGCGCTGCATGGAACTCCCCGCGCCGCGCCGCACGCCCCTGTGCCCTGCGCCCGCCGTACGCAGTACCGCGGTACGCCGCCGCGCGGCGGGGGGCGGGTGGACCAGAAATCTACTTATCCCTCAGGATTTGTGAAAAACCGAAATTCACGCGGGCGAAGCCGCGGGCAAAAGCTAGTCTTCAATAAAGCTTGGATGGGAATCCAATTAAAGCTAAAGATACATATCTTAAGTATATTTAGTTAAGGCGATAATTTTACTTTTAAGATACGATCTAGTTTAAAATACATTAAAGGATTTAAATTTTCCTAATTTTGATTAAAAAAATCGAGAATTAGGAAAATGTGCCTTAGGAAAACAAGAACTTCAATCATCCTGTTTTTTGATTTTTTAATCCGATGCGTATAGTACCTAAGCTAGGTAGGTACTTAAAAGTGGTAACAAAAACCAAAAAAATAATTTTCAAAAAAAAACCGAAAATTTTCTCATCCTGGTGATAGATGAATCTACCTACCTACGTACTCGTGATATGTTTTTTTGGTAATCAGGCGATGTACTACTGTACGATTTTCCGGTCCTATCAGTCAACACATTTTCATATCACATTCATGATTAATAAGTATAATATGTAGTTGAGGACATCCTACTAATATTATAAATGTGAAAGTGTGGATGTCTGGATGTTTCGATGTTTGTTACTCAATCACGCCGCAACTACTGAACCGATTTGGCTGAAATTTTGAATGGACATAGATTATGCCCTGACTTAAAACATAGGCATACATTTTATCCTGGAAAAATGCACAGTTCCCACGGGATTTTAAAAATACGAAATCTATAGTTACAGCTATAGGTTACTATAGATTACTATAGCGAACTTCCTTGATAGTAGGTATAAAGATTGGAAAAGGGAGCGCGAACGGGAACCGGAAATCCACGATTCCCTCGGGATTTGTTTAAAACCGAAATTCACGCGGGCGAAGCCGCGGGCATTTTCTAGTATTTACATATTTGTGACAATTTTAATAATACCATGTGAGATAGACCATAATGTCTCACATTTTTATCAACAAAAAACCGTTGACTGGCAATAAAGCTGGCAATATTCGGACTAGGTAGGTATACGTTGATACCCAATGAACTTTAATTTGCCCCTAAATGACAGAAATTCATATTTTTTTAATAACTGCGATCTCACTTCATGATAAGTGACGATGCATAATGCAGTTTATTTGAAAAGTTGAACAAGGGCCTCTATCATATTATATTATGTACGATAATGATAAACAACGAATTTCATAACAATATGTAACTTACCTACGTTTAAAATAATATGTAAGTAATTAAAGTAGGTACACTGATAAAATAAAATCATGTTTGTACGGAACGGGAACCTTCTACGGCCGTGAACCGTCATGATATCCACAACCGTCAACCGTATACAGTATACTATTACCACACGACTATATATTATACTATTACTGTAAAATACTGTATATATATTATAGTAGGGTAGGTATAGGTACTTAATAATTGTATGATAATGACCTATGTGTATGTGTATACTTACATATAATATGTATGATCATTGCAGTTGCGATCTGACATGACATGAGTCATATCTACCTATTTGTATTATTACTAGTGGACCCGGCAGACTTCGTCCTGCCCGGTGACATACCGACATCGGCACCACCTACTGAGACCCAGTAGGTTACCTTGTACCTACCCGGTAATTGTGTTTTCAAACCATCCAGGAACCCATTGAAATATACACACAAAATTTCATACAAATCGGTCCAGCCGTTTAGGAGGAGTTAGATGACAAACACACTTACAGAATAATTATAAGTATAAATACGGGTGAGAGGGTGAGAGAGTTTACTTGACGTTAATAATGTTCTGAACGAATTTTGGCTACGGCCAATCTCAACCAAGGCGCCCGACTAGCCAACTATGCAGAAGATATTATAGTGCACAAGTGAGTACCTGCTATAATATCTCCTATTTATGATATGACAGTGTGATATAACTATTTATGGTATTCTTGCTACAACAATGTATTTTAGCCAATAGCGTAGAGTGTCGGCCAGTCAGAGCCCTCAGCCCAGAGGTGAATGCGATCGTCACACTGTATAGCAATCATTTCTATACGACCCCCTGCCCCCCGATTGTCCCCAATCATTTTAGACAATCGGGGTTACTAGAAGAATTATTGTCTACAAGCGGATACCCGCGACTTCGTTCGCGTGGATATATATTGGTTTTTAAAAATCCTGTAGTAATCATTTTGTTTTTCCTAAGCTCCTTTGAGCTCATATCATGCTAAAAACTGTTAATTTTTAAAGTATCCCCTTTCTAACAAAAAAAGAATGAATGAAATCGGACCACGCTTTAATGAATTACAGCTAAGTACACATTTTAACTTTCATCCCCTCTTCCAAGGGAACCGTGCTGAATTTCGGGATAAAAAGTATCCTATATGTTACTCCGTAGTATGAACTTAAATCGTACCAAGTTTCGTTTCAATCCATTCAGTAGTTTTTGCGTGATGCGCGCACAAACATACAGACAAACAGATAAACAGACAAACAGACAAAAATTTCAAAAATAGCTTTTTTACGTTCTATTACTTATGCCTAACATCCCCCAGTTATTATTTTGCAAAAATCTTCAATGTATAGATACGGCAAGTCTACGATTTTATTATATGTATATAGAATAGACTAGTACGGCGCGTGGGTGCGCGGCCCGCTAAAGCGGACCGCGTAGATGAGTGGACAGGGGTCCGTTTGGATTTAAAGTTTTGGTGTGTAACAGTTTTGCGTTTTAGGGTTTATCGGAAAAAAATATTTATTCTTACCCTAGCTACTCTTATATTAGGCTACTTTTATTTAGAAAAAGGGATAGCGGGTTCCGCGCAAAAAAAAAACTAAAATATTTTTTATATAATAAAAACTTATATTTACTTACTTATACTTATTAATTTATATAATAAAAAAGTGTAAGTGTAAATATAAGCCAGTTTCCAAGCCACCCTGGAGGTATGACTCCAGCTCGTTTTTTTTTACGTGGTTCTCCCATTTTCAGCCATTTTAAACAGAATAAAAATTTTGACTGCGAAATCATAAACTCTCCTTTTGGCTTTGCCGTAATCGGGTAGAAAGTATTCTGCATGCCTGAATAATGAGACCTATTGCAATGTAGCAAAAATATTATAAAAATTTAAATATTTTTGCGACCTTGCTCCACGATACATAAATAAATAGCATAAACACTAAAACAAATATGTGTCCTAACTATAACAAAAATACATCTACATACCTACTTATTTAAAAATATGTTTTGATATAGGTAAGCAAGCAAAAGATGCCTATAATTCAGACATTAAAGATGTTAGAATTGGTACCCTTTAGTCTGTTCAATTTACCTTCTATTACTGTTAATAGTTGAAAACTTAACATATGAAGCCAATAAAATAATAATAATAAAACAGAAATAAGAACCTATAGAATGTGAACACATTGTTCAAGAATATTCTAATTTTAACGTAATCTACCTACATAACACATTACATATTAGATATTTACACATAAGGTACGTATTATTTACATATTACATGTTTTTTTAATTAATTACAGAAGCAAACTTTGAAAAGATTTTTTTACAGAATATTAGTCATGACGAACATGACTAATATTCTTCTTTCTCCTCCAATTAAGTGAAAACCTGTGCTAAGAGTGGGTACGACAATGGGGTTTGATCCTATGGTTTGATCCGTCGACCTCACGGTTTTTTGATCTGCGCCACCACCACCGACCACCGTTGCGGTATTGAGATGCTTCTTGAGGAGAATTATTGCGTTATTGAGGAGAATTAAGGTTTTTGTACGATTTTCTTTTGAATTTTAGTTTATTAATGATTTATAAACTATATTTTTTGTAAGAGCGTAATTTCTGCTGACTCTTTCTGGCGGGATTAAAACTTGCAAATTATGACTGTGTCGCACTCTGCCCAAAGCGACGTACAGTTGTCCATGTGAAAAAACATCACTTCTTAGATCTACTCCCACACGATCAAGAGTTTGCCCTTGAGATTTATTAAATGTCATAGCATAAGCCAACTTGACAGGGAATTGCTTGCGAGTCATTTCTACACCGTTTCGGCCTATTTTAAATTTAAAAGTTATGCGAGGTATGACGATAGGCTCACTACTATTTGGGTGATGTGCTAAGAGAGTGAATTTTGAAATTTTATCTATAATTAGTTTTGTACCATTAACTAAACGGTGTGTGAAACTGATATTTCGAATAAGAATTACGACCGCTCCTACTTTCAGTTTCAAGTCATGATCCGGCACACCGGGTGCTGTGATAGAATTTAAAACATTGCCTTCTAATCGTTCAGCTGAGTTGTCATTCAGGTGGTCGGTGGTGTCAGCACTGTAACAGATAGTCATTGGTCCAGGTATCAATTCAAGTATTTTTTGATTTATATCTCTTATGTTTTCATTAGTTCCAGATAGAATAGCTCTTTTACATATATTTTCAGGATCACAGACTTCGTACTGTGGATATATATTATCAATTAATTGTTGCAAACTATTTACGTAATTGATTTTTTTTAAAATTAATAAATCTTCTTCAGTCGTTTCAGCTTCACCTTCACCAATACTCAACACAAATTTAGCAAACTGTGGGTCTTCTTTTGCACGCTGATTTTCAGTTAACTTGAATTTTTGAATGTAGCGCCAGATTTCAGAATTTTTTATTGACGCTCGGCATATGTCACGTTCTCCTGCTCCTGTTATCACCGGTGGTATTTGTCTAAAATCACCGGCCAATACCAACACTTTGCCTCCAAAGGGTTTGGTATTGCATTCCATTAGATCTTTGAGACCACGGTCAATTGTTTCAAGCAGGTACCTGTGAGCCATTGGTGCCTCATCGATAATGATAAGACGTGCTGCTTTGATCAGAGCTGCTCTTTGAGAATTGTTTGAAATTCCCCACACTGCATTACCACCTTCAAAGTCCAACGGTAACTTAAACATTGAATGTGCTGTAACACCTCCGTCGTGATTTAGTGCAGCTATGCCCGTGGAAGCCGTACATAGGGCAATATGTCCATTAGAACGAATTTTTGCAGCTATCACGTTAAGCAAGATGGTTTTTCCGGTTCCGGCGGGACCATCGATGAACACCGGGGGCGTATCCTCACAATCATCTTTAGTAAGTAATACGATTGTGTTATATATAGCCCGTTGCTGCGAATTTAATTTTGACTCCCATTCATTTAATATGACAGTTGCCTCATCATTCCATCTTCCAGTTTCTCTGTCAAGCTCGGTAATACTGTGTCTTACATCTGGCAAACCGAAATCTGATAGCGAGCGACCATGAGCACGTAACATTTGTTCCATGTCTCGAAGGCCGTGGTCGTAAGCGGCTTCCATTTCAGATTCACATCCTCTGTGATAATCATCGCACAAATGATCACGGTATTTATCCCATAACAGAAGGGCTGGGGCACCGTCCATGATAAGTGCGAAGAAAAGCTGACGTAAACCTTTGCCGGTCTTGAAGCCGGCTGCCTCTTCTATTGCCGATTCATACTCCTGGTTATCGTTCAGAATACCACGTTCGAACGCTGCTTTTTGAAAAGTGTCGTAAATTATATTGTTGACAGTTCGCAGTTCGTCGTAGCTCCGGCACGGATAACGCATGAGTAACATTCGCAGAAAATAAAGTTCACCGAGTGTAGGAGATATAAAGACAATCCGAGCCACGATTTCGCCTCGTACTCTTTTTGTAATAAAATATTTTCCAGATTCATGAGCCAACACTTGTACAGTTGAATTAGGCCGGACCTGAGTTTCGACATTGTACCTTTCATAAAACATTATGTAAGTACATTCATCCAACTCAGGATCTGAAGGCCTCGTCATGTAAATTTTCAATTTGGACATATAATTTTCTGATGCTTGCGCCTCGGTTCCGGGTACGGAAAACAATCGCGTCTCCGTCGGGTAAATGTACCGGTAGTGCAACAACAGTTGGGTATCTGCAGCTGATGTCAAACTCCAATAGACGCCACATTGCATCTGAAGCGCTCACATATCGATATTGAGCGTAGTGTTCTATTTCGTCAAATACTTCTGTCACCCCCGCTTTTGCGTGATCGGGACCTTTGTGCAGATACTTGTAAAGGTATTTAACCACTTTGGAGGTGGAAGCAATTTCCAAATTGCAATGACACTCCATCATCAATAGTATCGTCGGGTTGTACGGCACAATCCACCTGTTAGTGACTGAAGTTTGATTTCGTTCACGAATTGCCGGCTGATCGCCAGCTGGACGTTTGTAGTGTACTGTGCCTCGTTCATCCGTGTACGTCACTTCAGTGTAACTTTTAGGGAATTTTTTCGAACATTTCCCAGCAGCTTGATCATAGCAGGGTGACCTTTCTGTGCCACATGGGCCGTGCACCATGTGTTGCAAAACCAGTTGTCTCAGTCGTCCCTGTTCCGGTGGAGGTATAGTTGCTTGAATAAATTTATCAATATCCATACTATCGATGGGCCCTCCTCCTTCTACGCGGAACGTAATGTGTGCGTGAGGTAAACCCCTTTTCTGGAATTCTATAACATGTAGAATTGACACAATGGTACCAAAGAAATCTTTTGATCTGATTTTTTTCAACAGTATTGACAACTTTAGTTGAAATACTCTCACACACAAATCAGGGCGATCTGTTGACTGTTGGCCGGGATATAAACTGTTAGTTATTTCTGGCCATTTCGGGTTACATGTAACAGTGAGGAAAAAGCTTGGTTTTCCCAACCGTGCAACAATGGCCATAGCATCATGGTACCTGATCTGCATATAACGTGGGCTATTCGTAAGACTCGCCGGTAAATATACTTTACCGGGTCGGATGCCTTCACCTACCATCGTTTCGTCAATTTCACGTCGGGTTGCAATTCTTAGTTCGCTTTGAATCCCTTTGAAATATTGTAGACGCTCTTCTTCGGTCCGGCACCACATATCAACAAAGTATTCTTGCGAAAGGCGTCGTAAGATTGCAAACCGCTCTTCAGATAAGAGTTGGCAACGATAGTATTTTACTTGACTTAGTTTATTGCCAGCTTTATCTTTAATATCAATGGAATATCTTTCAGGAGCTCTAGGAAACAGTAAAGGATACTGAAACGCTTCATATGCGGGATGTAAGTAGTGTACTGTGTGTGGTTTTGCTTCACCAATTTTCCATATTACTACTGCTCGCGGGTGATGTTCGTTTGAAGTTTCAATCAAACCTGCAAGCTCATTCGACACCGGTCTATCTCCTAATATTGGTCCATGAGTACGTCGACTTGTATTTTGAAAAATTAATCGAGCTTCTGAACTCGGGTGATTATTTAATAAGTGTAAATTTTTTATCAAGGGATTGTTATTTTTTAAGTACGCATAAATCTCCTTGATAAGATTGGGGCACAAATTTTGTTGAGTTCCTAATCTTTGATGTTCTTCTCCGTCGTGTATATATAATGCTGTATTATTTGTACTACCATTATAAGCCAAATCAAAGACGCGATGGTAAATGCGCCCTTGTACTTTGACTAAATTAGGACCGTGACCCGCAGGTCTTTGAAAGCCGTGAGTTGTACCTAGCGCTGAAAAGCTGAACAGATTATTATACGCTCTAGCGTTTTTTAAAAAAAATTCGTTTGCATAAAACTGGGCATCTAGTGGTCCAAGTGGGTCAACATTATATTTGCCCTGTCCACAACACCACTTTGTGCGAGACTTTTCTTCATCAAAAAGTCTTGCGCCGCAGTGAATACACCTATAAGTTTCTTCACACAGAAGAGAATGTTTTAAACGAATTGGCTTAATTTGATCTAAATCGTTGCCTTTCAGTGCACCCGTTAAACCGAGCCCACGTATTTCTAAAGGAATATTTCTAACTCGACGTATTTCATCTCGATGTGTTTCACAATATTTATTAACACTTTCACGATGGGTTTGAGGATGCAAGCGCTGATATCTTAACGCAGCCTGTCTATTTACTTCAGGATGCGCAGCTGTATATACTTGCACTGCCCCTCGGTGCACGTCGGGGTGTGCAGCGGTATACCGATGCACTGCTTTCCTATTAGATTGTGGCTTACATTTTTGGTAACGCAAAACAGCCTCTAAATTCCTACGTTTTTTTTCAGCTGCAGTATTATGTTTTTTTGGCCTACCACGTGACCGTTTACAGTTTTGTTGATACATTTCTTTTCTATCAGTTTTATTTTGTAATAATTCTGTTATATGTGGATTATCAACAGGCAATCGCTCTAATACTACTTTACATGGACGAAGGCTATATTTTATGCTACAGGGCTGTGACTCTGTAAATATAGGAGATTCAATTTCATTTGCCAAAATTTGTCCATCGCTTGCCAAAGAACGTTCTTCATGAACAGTGGTGATTAATGACACACTGCCAGACCTATTACTTTTAAGATTTAAACAATAGGGTTGCGACTCCGTAAATGTTGGAGATTCAACTTGATTTGTTAGTATTTGCCCATCGCTTGCCAAACAACGTTCTTCGTTTATGATGGCACTTAATGAGACACTGCCAGAACTATTACTATTTACTTTTAAACAATAGGGTTGCGACTCCGTAAATGTTGGAGATTCAACTTGATTTGTTAGTATTTGCCCATCGCTTGCCAAACAACGTTCTTCGTTTATGATGGCACTTAATGAGACACTGCCAGAACTATTACTATTTACTTTTAAACAATAGGGTTGCGACTCCGTAAATGTTGGAGATTCAACTTGATTTGTTAGTATTTGCCCATCGCTTGCCAAAGAACGTTCTTCGTTTATGATGGTACTTAATGAGACACTGCCGGAACTATTACTATTCACTTTTAAACAGTAGGGTTGCGACTCCGTGAAAGTAGGAGAAAACGTGAGAGTAGGAGAATTTATCAATATTTGCTTCCTATTTGGCAAAGAACATTCTGTATTACTAATAGTCATTAATGATTCATTGCTATTCAGATTTGAACTATAAGATTGTGACTCTGTAAACGTTAGAGATTTGGCCTCATTGATTTGCCCACCGCTGGGCGAATCGCGAATATGGAGTTCATTAGAGTGACTATTTATTGAAGGGACCTGATTTACGTTCTTTTCGATGAAAACATCAAAATGACCGCTCGTGAGATGCCCTGTAAAACCGATCATTTTTTCTATAGGTCCGGTACCGAATGCTTGCGCATAAACACCTTCTATGTACAGTTTAAACATATAATCTTTATATATTTCTCCTGCCATCGTCAATTCGGTAGTAGTGCCGTAAATTCCGTTTTGCATCATTTCATTGCGATATTCTTCAGCCGACCCATACGGGCTTTCGTCACGACGACGCATTGTAAACATGCCATATCGATCCCAATTCGAAACAATCCCTCCAACAATACGCGATCGTATTTCCTGAGATCGGTTTATATGACCGTATATATGAAAAGATAGCGCCGAAAACATGCAGTTCCCGTCCCCGGGAATATTATATAAGAAAACTTCTCGAGTAGGTGCATCGAAATTAGCAGCTTCCTTGACTTGCACGGTCCGAAGAGAAGACGAAGAATAAGAAGCCATCATTGCACCTCAGTAATAAAATATTGTCACTTACCACAAAATCAGCTACAACACTTAATAAATGTTTAGTACGAAATAATACCAGACTGAAATATTTAATTCAATAAGTTATTGAGATGGATAAATCTCTAAAAATATCTTTAAAACAATTATATCACCCTAAGCAGATGAAATACAACGTAGAAAGAAAGAAAAAAAGAGACAATTTTTACCGCCTTTTGTTTTGTTTTTTTTTTCAGTCTATGGATTTAAATAAAAGTACGTCATTCGTATTTAGAACTCGTCTAAGAAGTTCTACGTAGTATTATTATGTATTAAAAAAAATACAATTAATATTATTTTTTTTATAATATTAAACGTAAAATTTATAACGTTTTATCATAAGTATTTTATTATTATTAAAAAAAATGGTTATCTGTAAAGTCGGTTTACGGACGATAATTTTACGTGATAACGTCATAAGAAAACATTGCCTCTCCATCGCTTGTTCCGCGTTCTCGCTTGCACGCAGTACGTGGCAATGAGTCATGCCTTTTCATGCGTGCGGCTGGCGTTCATCGACTTATAAGACGATAACACGTCAAAAATTGATTTCCAAAATCATCCTGACACTTTTTGTTCTCTGAATAATTATTATCAATTGTCGCTTTAATCATACAAAGAGAAATTTAGTTAAAACTTCTTACAGCTTTGCGCTGCTAAAAAGTCACAGATTAATGATTAGTATCTACGACGATATAAAAAGTACAGGTAGACAACCACAGATTAGAATCATAAATAAATTATTGAATCTTATTTTTTTTTTATTTTTTTTTTCTTGTATTGAGAATGGGTAACATTGATACAGTGGCGGGGATTTTTAGGATGCAATCAAAAGAGTTTTGCGTAAATGTGGTAGGTAGGTATATTTTGTAAAATTAGATGTTCCTAGAGGTGACTAACTACCTCGTTGATCTAGTGGTTAGCATATTTGACTGCAGATCACGAGGTCCCGGGTTCGATTCCCGGTTCGGACAAATTATTGTGAGGCATAGGGTTTTTCTGTCAAGAAATTTTTAATACCAGCCCGGAGTTGGTAGTTGGCGGTATTTCACCCCCGTGCCTCAGAGAGCATATTAAGCAGTTGGTCCTGGTTATTATCACTATCATGTGACAATAGTCGTTAAAGCCCGCCAACCCGCATTGGAGCAGCGTGGCGGGTCTAAGCTCTAAATCCTTCTCTCCTATGAGAGAGGAAGCCTGTGCCCAGCAGTGGGACGTAAAGAGACTGTAGTGGTGGTGGAAAGGTGACTGGATAATCTGCAATACAAAACAAATATTAAAAGTCGTTAATCTAGTGCTTTATAAATCTGATTTTTATGCTATGACAGTACAGTAAGTAGTGGTCATCATCATCATCATCAGTGGATCATTTTTAGGGTTCCGTACCTCAAAAAGTAAAAAGGAACCCTTATAAGATCACTTTCTTGTCTGTCTGTCCGTCTGTCCGTGTGTCACCACCAATTTTCTCAGGAATGGGTGGACCTAGCAAGAAGTACCAAAATTTCCCTTAATTTTCAAAATTTATTATTTTTCAGAATTTTTCCTTTATTTGATCTGTAAGACCTTGCTTTTAACCAAAATTGACAAATCTAGGTCAACCGGCAGTACCCTATAGGTTTTGGGTCGAAAATCTAAATGGTAGTTCCAGTTGACCTAGAATTACGAAATTAGGCAAAAAGCCAGGTCTTACAGCACAATTAAAGGAAAAATTCCAAAAACTAAAAAAAGTTGGAAATTAAAGGGTGTTCCCATACATACATAGTTGAGTCAATTAAGATAGACCTCTGAGTTGTATGAGCGCTCATACAATTTAGAGGCCTAGCTTAATTAGCACCTTACCTTTTAAAACAAACTAATGAAAAACAGATTGTACTTATACTTCTGGAGTACGGAACCCTCGGTGCGCGAGTCTGACTCGTACTTGACCAGTTTTTTGCCAAGATACCACTCTTCCATCTTTTATCCTTGGTGAATAGACCGCCAACCCGCATTGGTGCAGCGTGGCGGGTCTAAGCTCTATATCCGTCTCTCCTATGAGAAAGGAGGCCTGTGCCCAGCTGTAGGACGTTAAAAAGCTGAAGTGGTGGAGATAGACACCGACGAAATTTATATAGCCGCCATATTGGGTTTTTTTCAGCTTAGTGCCAATTGGATGAGGTTTCGAGTAATTTTTGTTTGAGCAACTCCCACCTATCTACAATACCCTGCCCGGGCTCCTCAACCATCTTCCAAACCCTCAGTCATCATATTTTTGAATATTTTTCTTTGAGACATCCCCAAAGAACCGCATCAAAGCCTTGCATAGTTCACAACTTGTAGTCTCTTCAATATTCGCCATACATTTTCTATGGAAAAATAAAGTCCGCCATTTTGAATTTTTTTTGTATTCATCGAGTAGATCTTTGGATCCTGATCATGTTTTGCTAAGAAACAACTCTTCCATCTTTTATACCCTTCGAGATGGACACCGACGAAATTTGTATGGCGGCCATCTTTTTTTCGCCATTTTGAATTTTTTTTCGGCTCCCTGCCAATTGGATGACGTTTCGAGTGACATTTGTTCGAGCACCCCCCACCTATCTTCAATACCTTAAGCGTGCTCTTCAACCGTCTCCGAAATCCTCAATCATCAGCTCTCTCCATATTTTTCCTCTTAATGAATTTTTGTCCTCTATACGAAACCATTTGTGAAAAAAAAATTTTTCATACAAAATTTTACAGGAGAGGCGATGAATGAGTCAGTGAATCAGAACGAACAGCTATATATATATTAACTAGTACGGCGCGTGGGTGCGCGGCCTGCAAGCGGACCGCGAGGATTCGAGTAGTTTTTGTTTGAGCACGTCCCACCTATCTTCAATACCCTCGCCGTGCTCTTCATCCGTCTCCAAAGTCTTCGATCATCAGCTCTTTCCGTATTTTTCCTCCGCATAAATTTTTGTTTTCTACACGAAACCATCAAAAATTTTTTTTGTGTAGAAAAATAAATTCCGCCATCTTGTTTTTTAGTTCTTGATCATATTTTTCAAAGAAACCACTCTTCCATCTTTTATACTTGGTGAGATAGACACCGACGAAATTTGTATAGCCGCCATCTTGAATCCGCCATTTTGGTTTTTTTTTTCACCTCAGTGCCAATTGGATGAGGTTCTGAGTATTTTTTGTTTGAGCAGCCCCCATCTATCTACAAAACTCTGCCCGGGCTCATCAATCATCTTCCAAACCCTCAATCATCATGTCTTCCCATATTTTTCTTTGAGATTTCTCCAAAGAACCGCATCAATCGCCTTGCATACCTAGTTCACAACTTTATACTCTCTCTCAATATTCGCCATACATTTTCTATGGAAAAATAAAGTCCGCCATTTTGAATTTTTTTTGTATTCATCGAGTAGACCTTTGGATCCTGATCATGTTTTGCTAAGAAACAACTCTTTCATCTTTTATACCCTTCGAGATGGACACCGACGAAATTTGTATGGCGGCCATCTTTTTTTCGCCATTTTGAATTTTTTTTCGGCTCACTGCCAATTGGATGACGTTTCGAGTGACATTTGTTCGAGCACCCCCCACCTATCTTCAATACCTTAAGCGTGCTCTTCAACCGTCTCCGAAATCCTCAATCATCAGCTCTCTCCATATTTTTCCTCTTAATGAATTTTTGTCCTCTATACGAAACCATTTGTGAAAAAAAAATTTTTCATACAAAATTTTACAGGAGAGGCGATGAATGAGTCAGTGAATCAGAACGAACAGCTATATATATATTAAATGTATTAAAGTTTTTAGATGATTTTATTGATTCGTGTCAGATAGGTTTCATTATAATTTTTATAAATCACATAACATGTATCACTTAACCTAGTTTTTTAAGGAATATTTACCACCTAGTTAGTCCCACTTGTTCTACTCCAACAGTATTTCCATTTTCCATACTCATTTGTTCTTATTACGTCGTTCCCGACTTCCCGTCTAACAATCCAAATACCTTACACCATTTGTGTAATCAAAGAAGGATGATAGTGGGTAGTACATAATATTTAACCAAGTGTTACCAAGTGTGTGTTATTTGGTTCACCGCCGAATTATAATATATGAAATACCTACTTTAAAATATTTTCACACTTAGACTCTACGTATATTACGCTTTCAGAAACAGCCTATAGTATTAATATATCTAAGTAATATATTTTTGACTAGCCACCGCCCGCGTTTTCGTTTGCGTGGATTGAGAAATACCGCATCCTGTAGCATAAAAATTCGGCCTTATTCCTTATCTAATTAATTTATAAAGGAAAACTTTGCATTTCAGCTTTCTAGGTTCTTTTGGTCAAGGTCAGGTTTCGGCTGAGCGTTGATGAGTCAGAGAGTGAGTCAGTTCTTTTCTTTTTAATTGATTTTACAGTAGATACCTATTACCTACTACTGTCTATTTCAGTTATACAAGCGTTCGTCCGGTCCGCCCGTATTGCATTTCAAGATTTTCAAGTCTTACATAATTAGTATAATATAACATACCTGCTTTTTACGTTTTTTGTTTTCTATATATTTGTCTAACTATGCCGATTTGATTTTTCGACTACCAAGACAAAATTAAGCTAAAGATAACAATTTAATTTTAGATTTATAAAATCTCAAACTCATTCACAAATCATAAAGCAACAAGAATAAATAAGCTGTAAATCAACATCGCAATTTAGTTCTCGTGTCACAGTACTCGGAAACATTTGTAGCTGTTCCTGATTTACGTAGGTATAAAGCACTAATTAGCTTGTTCAAAATACTCTCTGAGCCTTATTTACATCTCTGCAGTAGTTTTGCAGTAGTTCTGTTTCATAACTACTTATTTTTGTCTTTTATTAACAAGTTATGTAAGCTGGTCCTTTTCGGATCATCATCATCATCATAATCACCACTATATCAGCCTGTGGACGTCCACTGTTTGACATAGGCCTTCCCTAATGAGCGCATCACACCCGGTCCTTGCCTTCCTCATCCAACTGTAAGCACCTCCACCGTCGCCCCTTCGTCGGATTAACTTCTGAAGGGCACTCCACACTCCACACTGCGTTTTCTTGTACTATCCGTATGCGTTTACTGTGGACTCTGCACTCTAGGACTTTCCGTCTCCCAATGACCATTGCTCTTACGACGAGCATGACCTGACTCCTGTCTTCTGCCTGGTTTACGCTATGCCAGTAACCTTGGTGCTCCGGCGTATCTATTCATTCGGCATCTTATCTCCATAGCTCGCTGAGCTACTTTTAATTTGTAGATGAGGCCGTTTGTCCATTTTTCAGCACAATGCAGGAGGATGTATAGGACTGTCAGGATAGGTATTGTGTTTATAAAGTACTTATCTGATATGATTGCGAAGTTGCGAATTAGTTATGAAAATTATTTCAAGTGACTCCATTTGACATTAGCTTCACTTATCATATCTACAAAGTCACAAGTCATGACAATTACATTTCTATCTCGTAACATAGATTTAATTTCACAATCTATTTAATTTTATATGAGTTCGCGAACATCGAGACCATTTTGTATTTTTATACATCATAACTTTTTATTATTTTAAATACATAAACACACGAACGTCTTAAGAATTTATAACGGCCTGTATACATAGTTAGTTTATCTATACGACGCATTGTTCTTAAGGACCGGCACACCTAAATCGGGTTAAACAAGGTCCAGCATTTTAAGTTTTTACAATAGTAAATATTAAAATTTCTAAACATAATAAATATTATGCACTACTCTATAAAATGAAGTATAAGATCATTAAAAAAAATAGTCATAAAGTCTTATATTAATAATAGAAAAAAAATCGAGAAATTCATAGAAAACTTTAAAATAGCGTTGCCGCATTTGAAGTCTCCTGAATTAGTTTGAGACATAAAAACAACAAAAATTGTCTTAAATTAATGGTAAAAGACCAAGGAACACGATAAATAAATTTGTTTTTCAATACAACTTTAAGTTTTTTTGCAATTGGGTAGCAAACATACCACATTTTTATCCACGATTTCTTCATACAAATTACTATGGCGTGCACCGCTGCAAAATTCAACCTATATATTCCCGGAACGCGAAGCTTGCGTTTCAATCGCCCGCGGGCTGTCAAGGTGGAAGGTGCGCTCGTCGCTTCAAAAATCCTGTCGCGATCTCTGCTCGTGTACATACACAAAAACTCGCTGGAGCGGTACCATTGGACAAAAGCACGTGACTAAATACCTACCATGACGAGAAGCTCCGCTGTGAGGGGCTGCTACCTACGTAGTTCGCGCGAGATTATAATATTTTTCTATAAATTAGGATTTTTTTAACCTTTATTTAGTTAACTTCAGTAAATGATAAAATTAAAAAAATGTAAAATATACCAAATTCTTGCACTATGTGTATGTGAAATTCCAAAATTTATTATTTTAGAGAAATTATATTTTTTTTCCTGTCAACCCCATAATTTTTGGACTCTAACTTTTGTTATATCTGTATAATTATTAAGTCAGTCGTCATCATTTCATCAATCATTTTTGAAAGCTTTTATCGCCGAAACTATGACTCATAGCCCCATGGTGTTGGTGTTAATTTTTTTTTGACGTGATAAAGTCTTATAAATCGATGAACGCCGGCTGCACGCACGAAAAAACATGACACTTGAGCCGAGCGTGCAAGCGAGAGCGCGGAACAAGCTATAGAGAGGCACGATCTTCCTAAGTGTTTGGTTTCATCAATGTTTTCTCGTTATGTTGTCACGTAAAATTATCTTCCGTAAACCGATTTTTCAGACAACCAATTTTGTTTTGTGATGTTTGTATGATCGCGTAGTCAGATTTTTGAAAGTTTTTACTTCCAAAACCATGGTCTATAGGTCCCTTAATGTTACTCAACCTTCTTATTTACGTGATGTCTATATTGCTCACGTGGTTAGATTTTTAAAGGCTTATATCTCCGAAACTATAGGGTGCAGCCCAATGTTGTTGGTACTCAAACTTCTTATTTTCGGGATGTCTATGTGCTCACATGGTCAGATTTTTTTGTCATATTTTAAATTGGTCATATTTTAAAACTTATATCTCCGAAACTATATAGTGCAGCTAAATGACTACACTTCTTATTTTCACGATGTCTATGTGCTCACGTAGTCAGATTTTTAAAAGTTTATATCTCCGAAACTATACGGTGCAGCCCCATGTTGTTGGTACTCAAACTTCTTATTTTCGCGATATCTATGTGCTCACGTGGTCAGATTTTTAAAATCTTACATATCCGAAACTATAGGGTGCAGCCCCATGTTGTTGGTACTCAAACTTTTTATTTTCGCGATATCTATGTGCTCACGTAGTCAGATTTTTAAAAGCTTATATCTCCGAAACTATAGGGTGCAGCCCCATGTTGTTGGTACTCAAACTTCTTATTTTCGCGATATCTATGTGCTCACATAGTCAGATTTTTAAAAGCTTATATCTCCGAAACTATAGGGTGCAGCCCCATGTTGTTGGTACTCAAACTTCTTATTTTCGCGATATCTATGTGCTCACGTGGTCAGATTTTTAAAACCTTACATATCCGAAACTATAGGGTGCAGCCCCATGTTGTTGGTACTCAAACTTTTTATTTTCGCGATATCTATGTGCTCACGTAGTCAGGTTTTTAAAAGTTTATATCTCCGAAACTATAGGGTGCAGCCCCATGTTGTTGGTACTCAAACTTCTTATTTTCGCGATATCTATGTGCTCACGTGGTCAGATTTTTAAAACATTACATATCCGAAACTATAGGGTGCAGCCCCATGTTGTTGGTACTCAAACTTCTTATTTTCGCGATATCTATGTGCTCACGTGGTCAGATTTTTAAAACATTACATATCCGAAACTATAGGGTGCAGCCCCATGTTGTTGGTACTCAAACTTCTTATTTTCGCGATATCTATGTGCTCACGTGGTCAGATTTTTAAAATCTTACATATCCAAAACTATAGGGTGCAGCCCCATGTTGTTGGTATTCAAACTTTTTATTTTCGCGATATTTATGTGCTCACGTAGTCAGATTTTTAAAAGCTTATATCTCCGTAACTATAGGGTGCAGCCCCATGTTGTTGGTACTCAAACTTCTTATTTTCGCGATATCTATGTGCTCACATAGTCAGATTTTTAAAAGCTTATATCTCCGAAACTATAGGGTGCAGCCCCATATTGTTGGTACTCAAACTTCTTATTTTCGCGATATCTATGTGCTCACGTGGTCAGATTTTTAAAACCTTACATATCCGAAACTATAGGGTGCAGCCCCATGTTGTTGGTACTCAAACTTTTTATTTTCGCGATATCTATGTGCTCACGTATTCAGGTTTTTAAAAGCATATATCTCCGAAACTATAGGGTGCAGCCCCATGTTGTTGGTACTCGAACTTCTTATTTTCGCGATATCTATGTGCTCACATAGTCAGATTTTTAAAAGTTTATATCTCCGAAACTATAGGGTGCAGCCCCATGTTGTTGGTACTCAAACTTCTTATTTTCGCGATATCTATGTGCACACGTGGTCAGATTTTTAAAATCTTACATATCCGAAACTATAGGGTGCAGCCCCATGTTGTTGGTACTCAAACTTTTTATTTTCGCGATATTTATGTGCTCACGTAGTCAGATTTTTAAAAGCTTATATCTCCGAAACTATAGGGTGCAGCCCCATGTTGTTGGTACTCAAACTTCTTATTTTCGCGATATCTATGTGCTCACATAGTCAGATTTTTAAAAGCTTATATCTCCGAAACTATAGGGTGCAGCCCCATGTTGTTGGTACTCAAACTTCTTATTTTCGCGATATCTATGTGCTCACGTGGTCAGATTTTTAAAACCTTACATATCCGAAACTATAGGGTGCAGCCCCATGTTGTTGGTACTCAAACTTTTTATTTTCGCGATATCTATGTGCTCACGTAGTCAGGTTTTTAAAAGCATATATCTCCGAAACTATAGGGTGCAGCCCCATGTTGTTGGTACTCAAACTTTTTATTTTCGCGATATCTATGTGCTCACGTAGTCAGATTTTTAAAAGCATATATCTCCGAAACTATAGGGTGCAGCCCCATGTTGTTGGTACTCAAACTTCTTATTTTTGCGATATCTATGTGCTCACATAGTCAGATTTTTAAAAGCTTATATCTCCGAAACTATAGGGTGCAGCCCTATGTTGTTGGTACTCAAACTTTTTATTTTCGCGATATCTATGTGCTCACGTGGTCAGATTTTTAAAACCTTACATATCCGAAATTATAGGGTGCAGCCCCATGTTGTTGGTACTCAATCTTTTTATTTTCGTGATGTCTGTATGATCGCGTGGTCAGTCGAGATCAACCATTATTTTTGAAAGCTTTTATCTCCAAAACTATGGTCCACAACCCCATGTTGCTTGAAAGTACTTGATACTCAATCTTCAAATTCGTGGAATTATGACGCAGTGTCGAAGAAGCTAGTACTCATAAAAGGCAAAGGCTACCTATAAAATTTCCACTTTAAAAATAAATAAAGATCTGAATTTCATTTACTAAACCATACCTAAATGGCCTAAAGAAATACCTATTTACCTAATACCTAAACCCATAGAAAAAATAGAGTTTACAATCGACGTTTTATGTATTAATGCGCAAAAAATACTTTATGCTAAATTAAAATACCTACACTGCCATCTCATCTCATCATCATCTGCCAAAATACGACTTAATCAATACAAATAATTCACGCACACTTCAGTAAATTCACGTTGATCATTGATCATGAAAGTGTGGCAGACATTTCAGTTGCAAAAGCCGTGTCTATTATTTAGATTTTTTTTAAATCTAACGCCTACGCCCATGATGATTAGAAACAAATAGGTTAATAATAATAATATTAACATTTTGTACACGGACGTGAGAGTAAGATACATAAAAAATAATATTAATAAGTCAGTAAAGTAGTAGTAGCTGTTATTTTATTACACGGTAGGTATAATATCGACAAACATCTCGAAAATAAGATAGCTAAGTATGCCTAGGTGAGGAACTCGCTCGCACATCGCCTGCCGTGAATCGAGTGCGCGCACCCGTAGTACCGCTGCTGAATGTATCTATGTGTGCGTGCGCCGACGGTGGCTCTGTGTGTAGCGTTATATGCCTAGTTTTGACTACGCGCTCAAGGTATGCCGGCCCTTAAGTTATTTCATTTCCTAAGCAATAATGTGCGCCGGCTCTTGCACGGAAAAATGCGTCGCGTTCACTCTATTATAGTTGGGTTTTATTGTCGTTATTCTATTGTATTGTTGTGTGTGCGTTCGATAAACTTTGTTTAGAGCTAAATGAGCGATACCGTGGTCGTCGACCCTGCCTGAAATAGCGTTGCGTTCGGATTGTGCGTTGATAGCCCCCGCAAATTGAGATCGCCTTGGATAAATGCATTATTAGTAATAATAATTACCCCGGCAATTCGAATATATATACCTACATGTACAATAAACTCAGTAATATTCATTTGTGTATTACCGAAGTATATATGAGCTCATGCATCCATGGACCATGAGTATCTAAGTCTCTCTATCACAAATCAGCAGTCAGCACGTACCGATTTAAACCGTACTGAGAGACTAAAAAGATTTTGAGAAGACAGGAAAGGAGGTTTCTTCATCGTAAAATTATAGGAAGTTAGCTTAGGAATATCTCTCGAGATAAGACTCCTCATAACGCCGCGCCGCCGCGCGCCGCCTCCATTTTTAACCCCCGACGCAAAAACGACGGGGTGTTATAAGTTTGACGTGTCTGTGTGTGTGTGTGTGTGTGTGTGTGTGTGTGTGTGTGTGTGTCTGTCTGTTCACCTGTGGCGCTCAAACGGGTGGACCGATTTGAATGCGGTTTTTTTTGTTTGAAAGGTGAATTAGTCGAGAGTGTTCTTAGCTATGTTTGATGAAAATCGGTCCAAGATGGCCGCCGCTACAAAATGGCGGATGATATATTTTTTCACAACTCCCTTGATATGGGTATCAAATGGAAGGGCTTGACTAGTAGAATAGTACTATTGCAAATTCAAGATGGCCGCCGCCACTAAATGGCGAATGTCGGGGGTTTTTTAAATTTTCAATTTACACTTGTCTAACAATGAATATTTAAAACTCCATAACGAACCTCAAATGGAGGTTCTCATGAAGTGTTTGTAACAATATTACATTTAAGTAAGTACCTACTTAGGTAATTTTACAGTGATTGGAGTTCTTATGAAATAAATAAATGGGTTTAATTAAAATAACAATCAATAATTTGCGCAGTAGTTACTACGGTAGAGTCTTCAGTTGTAGTCAGTAGTTACTTTATTACTTATATTTAATCTAATTTTAAGTGTGCCCACCACATGCCCACTATTATATTGCAATTGCATTATATTTATCATGAAAACATGATGACAGGAAGTTCTGCTTTCACTCGTGTTACAACTTCAATAACAAATTATTATGATAGAAAGATACAGAAAATACCTATGACATATTAAACTCTTATCCAAGTTTTCCTTGTACGAGTAGGCTTATTTGTTGGCAGTAGGTAGATAGTTGTATTTGACTTTTTTACCCAACTACGGCAAAGCCAAAAGGAAGGGTTATGATTTTAGCAGTCATTATGAGATTTCTCAGTTTTATGAGATTCTGTGTGTTCCACCGTAGCGCCTAAAATACTTGGCCGATTTTGATGAATGTGGTGTCAATTGATTGGTTGTTATGGTCCGGGCGACATAGGCTACATTTTATATACGAAAAAAATCGAGATATAACCTCATTAGTATGCACTATGCAGTTGAATCATCATCATCATCATGATCAACCCATTACCGGCTCACTACAGAGCACGGGTCTCCTCTCAGAGTGAGAAGGGTTTTGGCCATAGTCTACCACGCTGGCCAAGCGGATTGGCAGACTTCACACACCTTTGAGAACGTTATGGAGAACTCTCAGGCATGCAGGTTTCCTCACGATGTTTTCCTTCACCGTTAAAGCAATAGATATTTAAATACTTAAAACGCACATAACTCCGAAAAGTTAGAGGTGCGTGCCCGGGATCGAACCCACGACCTCCGATTAGAAGTCGGTCGTCCTAACCACTGGGCTATCACAGCTGCAGTTGAATACCTACACGTTTTTCTGCACACTAAATTAGTAGTCGGGTTTTAGTTTACGAACATTATCCAAACGTAGGTAGATACCTAGGTATATGACCTATATCTCATATTTTCGTTTCGAACCATTGCTTTTCTATCTTTTCCTTTTATCTGGTTTTTTACTTAATAATAATTGAAACACTCAAAAGCAAAAATAGAGGTACATAGGACATTTTATCTTGAGGGAGATAACTGTATATCTAGAATTAATAGGCACACAGTACATGACACTTATCGAACACAATGTCCGATTAACTTTTTACTTGAGTTTGAGCTGTTTTTATTGACTTATAAAACATTACTATCAAACCTCTCTTAGTATTATCAATTGTAACGAGATGATTATACTTACTACTCATTAGCTGAAAGATACTAAACTATTTAAAATGGTGATAATATAGGAAGGTTTTACCTAGGTAGGTACCTACCTACGTATTTTTATACTTTGACAGATATGATCATTATTTTGTTCGCCTCGTTTATAGATCTAGAACAGGGGTTCCCAAACTTTTTTTGCTCATAGACCACTTTCAAAATTTAGCTAGTTCCGATGGACCCCCTGTAGCTACATTTCTACCATATTCCCAATACTCGAAAAAAAATGTGAATATTATATCTTACTATGGAAATTTGCATTGCGGCTGAGTTCCAACCACGAAATTACTTTTCGAAAAAAGTGAGAATTGATTGGTTAATTGATTGTGCTGTGAGTGGACGTCAAAAAGTAAAGTTTTGTATAGTAAAGTTAAGTACTGAATATGGAATATGCAAGTTTTTACAAGTAACAGTCGCTGAGCTTCTTAAAATATTATCTGCCTACATTGTTAGGTGAAGTCAAGCCAACATTTTAGGTCTTCATTATTGAAAGCAGATTTTTCATAGACCCCCGCTTACAACTCGTGAACCCCCATTTTTTTGTCACGCCAACGTAGACCCCCGTCGAGTCTTCCGTGGACCCTTGGGGGTCCACCTGGACCACTTTGGGAACTACTGATCTAGAACAAAGCATAGACTGAACAATTTTTCTCTTATAATATACCTAGTGGTGGACTCGCCTTTGGCAAAGAAAATGTCTGTCTGGAGAAAATTCATGATCATTGATTAATTATTTATTTATGACTAGAGCTGTTGCAGTGTGCTTTTAATATTGAAAGCAAGTAGAGGGTGAAGAAGATTTGAGAAACAGCTTAGTTTTTTACAAAATTAATAAAGTTTCTCTTTTATAATTATAAGAGTTTTAGCAGTAGTAGTTTTTAGTAACAATAATAAGATAACTACTTAGGTGCCTACTTACTTCTGTGAATTGTGAATTCACGCAACCTAGGTAGGCACAAAATTGCCTAATATGGTAGACTCATTATAGGTATTCTAGGTAGCTACGTAGGTAAAAAAGCTGTGATAGCCTAGTGGTTAGGACAACCGACTTCTAATTGGAGGTCGTGGGTCCGATCCCGGGGCACGCACCTCTAACTTTTCGGAGTTATGTGCGTTTTAAGTATTTAAATATCACTTGCTTTAACGGTGAAGGAAAACATCGTGAGGAAACCTGCATGCCTGAGAGTTCTCCATAACGTTCTCAAAGGTGTGTGAAGTCTGCCAATCCGCTTGGCCAGCGTGGTAGACTATGGCCAAAACCCTTCTCACTCTGAGAGGAGACCCGTGCTCTGCAGTAGTGAGCCGGTAATGGGTTGATCATGATGATGATGATGAGGTAGCTACGAATACCTGGTATTTTACGTCACTTGTATTACAGCACTGCGGCTACTGAAACTGTACTAATACACTGTCGTAAATCGTAGTAGTCTAGTTACGTATTCTATAGGTAATGAAACATCTACAATATAGTTACGAGTTACTTAACTATTTAGAATGTTTGCGGGAAAACGGACGTCCGTTGGTTTTAGCCTGAGGCGTTAGTTACTGTCCGTCTGTTACCAGGCTGTATCTCATGAACCGTGATACCTAGACAGTTAATATTTCACAGATGATGTATTTCTATTGGCGTTATAACAACAAATACTAATAAACAGAATAAAATAAATATTTAAGGGGGCTCCCATACAACAAACTTGTTTTTTTGCTCGGTTTTGCTCGATATTGATATCGGGAACTGGTAGACGCTTGAAATATTTACAGAATAATTAGTTATAGTATATACCTACTAGCGGACCCGGCAGACGTCGTCCTGCCCGCTATTAGCTCCACCTACCGGGTCCAATTTTTCTACTTATAAACCTTCGGACTCTTGAATCACTCTATCTATTAAAAAAAAACCGCATCAAAATCCGTTGCGTAGTTTTAAAGATTTAAGCATACATAGGGACATAGGGACATAGGGATATAGGGACACAGAAAGCGACTTTGTTTTATACTATGTAGTGATTTACTTTAAAAATAAATAATTAAATTAAAATAAAACAAATATTTAAGGGTGGCTCCCATACAACAAAGATGATTTTTTTGCCGTCTTTATAAATAATGGTACGGAACCCTTCGTGCGCGAGTCCGACTCGCACTTGGCCGGTTTTTTTGTATTTAATAACTGGAACACTGTAATCGTGCAAATAAATGATTTGATTGATTGCAGTTATAGTATAGAAGATAGCATAGCAATAGCAATTTGGTGCAAAATTCTATTCGCCTGTAGAAATAAACATTAACTATAAAGCCTGTTATAAAATAGCCTTGTCTCATAACTTCCTAGGGTTTATTACTTATCAGGACCCTGTAATGATGTAAGTAAGCGAATCGTGCACAGCCGTGGGCCAAAGTTAGTGAGTGAAATATAGTCGATTATTGGCAGTCTAAAATAAGCATCAAAAACAGCTTAGGGGGTGGATTGAAATCCGTGAGGTCGTAGGTTCAAAATACTAAGGAATTCCTTCACAGAAGCAGCTTGGAGCTCTTAAATCGAAGGGAAGGAATTTTGCAACTATTCGCTGGTACATAATAAGTAACACTCAGACAACATCATTATACGGTCTACGTTTTTATATTATACAAATGGATACTTTCGTTTTGTCATTGTGTTGATATCAGAGAGCGTATCAAGCAATTTGCGAGGCCTGCCTAGTGCCTACGATAACAGTAAAAGTGAAATAAACTGTAACGGAGAGCGCTCACGGAGCGGTTTGGAATCGCGCCCGCCGCGGCTGCGGGAGAGAGGTTAGAGAGAGCGCGCTCACGAGCCCGCTTGTTTTTGCGGGACCGCAGCCGCCGCGGCTGCGGGCGTCGCCCGCCGAGTTGGCGGGCGACGCCCGCAAGACCGGCGGTTATAGTTATATATGAAGAGCTGGCGAACAAAATGTTATATTTTTTAATCCGATGGTCTTTGGCTTGCTGAATAAGAATATCAACTTAATTTTACTTAAAACGGCCCGCAACTGTATCAAAATTGCATCCATAGGTCGTGGTTTCGATCATAACGGCATAATTACAATAAAGTTTCGAAAGATTTGAATAATCGAGCACGTTTTCGTTCAAAATGGATTAATTTCCATACTTTGTAAGATGTCAATCAAAATGATTATTTCTTTCTCAGAAGAAAAATTTGTTTTTTTTTTTTACTAAGAATTTTTTTTTAATTAAAAAGTTTATCATTTAAAAACTTTATTCACTAACTAGATGATGCCCACGGCTTCGCCCGTGTGTATTTAGGTTTGTAAAAATCTCGTGGGAACTTTGATTTTCCAGAACAAAAAGTAGCCTATCTGTAGTAAGTAGTAACCCGTCCACATAACGGAAAAATTCCGTGGGATCCTTACGATTTCGGAATGCAATTCCTTACAGCATCAGGGTTGAGGAGTTGGACATGTACCTACTCGAGGTCATTCAACAATAAAGTCTTTAATTGGTATCCCCAATATCAAATTTAAATAACCGACAGTGCCTAAATACCATTAGTTTTGGGGATCGGATCCCCTACAGCATCAGGATTGAAGAGTTGGAATCCAAATTTTTTGTAGAACAGTGTCGCAATGTTTCTCTATCGATTAAAAAAAAATTGCGCAAATCGGTTCAGAAATCTCGGAGATATCGGTGTACATAGGTAGAAAAACACAACTCCTCCTTTTTTGAAAGTCGGTTAAAAAAGTAGCCTATGTTACTCCCTGGTTAATTCTCTACTTGTATGTGAAAGTCCCGTCAAAATCGGTTCAGCCGTTCCAAAGATTAGCCCGTTCAAACAGACAGACAGACAGACAGACAGACAGACAGACAGACAAAAATTTTAAAAACGTGTGATTCGGTTATAGTATCGTTCAAATAACCATATGAGCTTAATATGAGGTAGTTATTTCGATATTACAGACAGACACTTCAATTTTATTTATTAGTATATAGATAAAGTTTTTAAACAATTTATGTTGAAATTGGCCTAAACTAACTTACAAATGTCAGACTGACTTACAAATGATAGATTATTGTTGAAAATTAATTAGAATTTTTAGAAATGGTTTACGAATTATTAATTTCATAATTGAAATAGGTTAGAATTAACTGACATTTGATTCATTCAGTGGCGCCGAACCGCCATCTTGAATTATTGGTATAAATACGGGTAATTTGAAGCCATGAATTGAGTCTCCTCCAAAGACTCAACCGACTATTAGATGCTTCAGCGTCTAGGTCGTGATATTTGATTGAGGGCTGCGATAGCAATCACACCCTCATCGAATAAATGCTGCCATTTTGGACTTGGCTGAGTGTAATTAATTAATTAGTATAAAATATATTTGAAAATAGATCTCAGTTAAACTAATCTCTGAGTTGATATAAATTGAGTTATGTGCGGGTGATAAACGCAGATATTTTAATAATAGTTTGATTTAGTTTTAATATTAATTGATAGTCTGCTTCTGGAGTTATGTGTTTACACAAACAAGTTATTGCTTGGAATATTAATTAATGATTGCTTCCGTTAACTTATATGAGATAGCAAACTGAATTTAACATATTATTATGTTCAATAAAGTCACAAACTACATATGGGTAAATAAAAATCCACGCCAAAGCTCACTGTAAGTATGTCATTCAGTTTAATATTAATATTTAATAATTAATAGGTTACCTGAATCAATACAGGCCATGCCTCTTCAAACTTTTAAAGTAAAACTAAAGAACTGGCTCATGGAGAAATGTTTTTACAATTTAAAAGAATATAGGTATGACATAAATTCTATTTATTGCAATTAATTTTATATTTATATCTTTAGAACGTTGACATGTATGCTACTTACGTCATTTTGTTTAGTATTAAAATCAATAATTCAATTTGCACACTAATTTATTAGTTAAATGTGTTGGAAGACAATAAGCTTTAAGATCCATAATATTTGTACCACATTTTTGCAAATAAAGACTCTTACTCTTTAGTTTGATGCAACTATACCGTTTTGTTCGCCAGCTCCTATAAGAAAAATGCGATCGCGCCCGCCAAAAAACCGCAGAGCTTGCGGGTGACGCCCGCAAAGCTCGCGGGCGCCCGCTGCCCGCCGGTTCTGCGGGAGCCGCGAGCAACCGCCAACTCTGCGGGAGTAAATCGCGTCGTGAGTTTTGCACTCGACATTTGTATGAATTTCGAGTATTGCGGGCCCGCAACCGCGGCGGGCGCGGGTGCGAACCGCTCCGTGAGCGCTCTCTCTAATAGTCTTACGATAAGAATGCGATATCAAATCTTGTCTATTTGTATTTTGTACTAATTTCAGCAGCTAAGTACATACGAGTAGGTATCATTTTATAAATTAAATAGTGCCTAATTGTAAAAAAAGCGTCCAAGTGCGAGTTGGACTCGCGCACGAAAGGTTCCGTACCATTATCTACAAAAATTGCAAAAAATCATGTCTGTTGTACATATATTAATATTTATTTTATTCTGTTTTTTAGTAAGTATTTGTTGTTATGGCGGCAACAGAAATACATCATCTGTGAAAATTTCAACTGTCTATCACGGTTCGTGAGGTACAGGTACCTGGTGACAGACGAACGGACGGACGAACGGACGGACAGACAGACGGACGGACAGCGGTGTCTTAGTAATAGGGCCCGTTTTACCCTTTGGGTACGGAACTCTAAAAATTACTGTAAAAGGTGTTTAATAACCATAATAAATTAATAATAATGAAATCTCTGAAACTATCTATCTACAGTACAGTAGGTGCATTGCTTATATAGGTACTTGACTAATATTCCTCTCTCAGGTTTGAACTGGTGCGTTGAATTACTTTTTGAGGTTCCGATTTCCATCCTTTTGCTCCCTGAACGTCGTAATTTGGAAGATTGTGATCAAAGGCAATATTTAGGTTGCAATGCAAGTGTTTTTATTAACCCTCGACGCAAAAACGACGGGGTGTTATAAGTTTGACGTGTCTGTGTGTGTGTGTGTGTGTGTGTGTGTATGTCTGTCTGTTCCCCTGTGGCGCTCAAACGGGTGGACCGATTTGAATGCGGTTTTTTTTTTGTTTAAAAGGTGAATTAGTCGAGAGTGTTGTTAGCTATGTTTGATGAAAATCGATCCAAGATGGCCGCCGCTACAAAATGGCGGATTACATAATATTTTTTCACAACTCCCTTAATATGGGTATCAAATGAAAGGGCTTGACTAGTAGAATAGCACTATTGCAAATCCAAGATGGCCGCTGCCCCAAAATGGCGAATGTCGGGGGTTTTTTAAATTTTTAATTTACACTTGGTTGTTGTGTAATATGTATTGCGCTATAAACAAACTATGAATTGAACAATGTACACGTAACAAAAGCAGCATAAATAAATGCACATTCATTTAATAAAGGTAATATTGCGTTTTTTTTTATTGAAAATTGTAACTAGGTACTTATTTCATGATTGTGTAATTGTGTAATCGTTTTAACGTAATGCATAGGTAATGCATATTATGCGGTTACTGGTTAAGTAATGGAAGACTGTCAAGAGATAGTTACTTAATTTAAATATGTATAGGTACTTATTTTATTTTATGAATAGATAAACTTATTTTTTTATTGATAGTAATAGATAAAGGGCAATAATATTTGTCAGTTCATGCATCGGTTCCCTCATAGGTATTTACAACATATTTGTCAAACTGCCCACTCAATTTTTATGGATGAGGTTGTTATATAGTTGTCTTCGCCAGCGTTCTGAGGGATAGGCTGTTTTATTACGTCATGACAAATTCAATATGGCTAATGAAGACGAAGAGAGATACTTTGTATTAGGGCTAATGGCGGATATGGCAAACAGAAATACACGTACCTATTTCTGTTTCATCATGATCAACCCATTACCGGCTCACTACAGAGCACGGGTCTCCTCTCAGAGTGAGAAGGGTTTTGGCCATAGTCTACCACGCTGGCCAAGCGGATTGGCAGACTTCACACACCTTTGAGAACGTTATGGAGAACTCTCAGGCGTGCAGGTTTCCTCACGATGTTTTTCCTTCACCGTTAAAACAAGTGATATTTAAATACTTAAAACGCACATAACTCCGAAAAGTTAGAGGTGGCGCGTGCCCGGGATCGAACCCACAACCTCCGACTAGAAGTCGGTCGTCCTAACCACTAGGCTATCACAGCTTCTGTTTACCATAATAATATATCTTTAGACTCATTTTTAACATGTCAATAATGAGTCAAAGATTAAGTAGAACCAATAGACTGCTTAATGCTTACTCCCTGGATACTTATGTCCAATATCACAAAGAAATGCACCGCGCTATGGCCGCGCCGCCGCCTTCTTTTAATTACATACAATTCACGACATCGGAAAACCGCACCGATCATTCTTCGGAGAATGTCGCTAAAATTTGTATTCACCATACATACGCATACAGTGCAAGTTTGTGTTTGTTCGTCATCGGCGTGCTCAGTGCTGTGCATGACCGATAGCTCGGGCAATGACCTCCTTATCACAGACCTAGTGCCTATACACATCACATATGCGTAATCTGTACCTACCGCCTACCTACTTGGTGCGTGATTTTTCAGCGCTTTTAATTATCCTTTTTTTTTTTTTGACGTGGTGGAAACCTTTTATAGGTACCCCCGTTCTGCGGCCGAATGCGGCAGAACGAAGGTTATGTGGGACTCCAACCGGGTATACCCACTTAAACCACCACGGCATGACCCTCATGCTGTCTGTGCTGGACGCCTGGGGAACCCAAAGTATGCATCCCAGGTGTCCGGCAGTCGCCCCAGCTGGGGCTCCCGCTCGCCTCTGGGCTGTCCCTCCAGAGGCTCGCGCCCTCCCGTAATTTTTTAACGAGGTTTTCTTCCTCCCGCGATGGGCATCGCTGCCCCCCGCCCCGGGGTGTCTCACCCCCAGTTTCATCCGCAGTGCCCTCTGCTAATCAGAGGGACACGCGGAGAAACCTCCCTCCGCCAGGTCATTGGCCATGGCTAACAATATCCCCGAAATTATTAACCATGTTACCGGGGCGCACCGGCCCGAATACTGCTCTTCCCCTCGGACGTATCCAAGAGGACCAGCAACACCCAGGCACACTTGGAGGTTACCTGGCTAGCACCCGCTTTTAATTATCCTACGATTACTAACTAGGTAGGTGCTTACGTAAAAGACCTACGTGACTGTAAAATCGTGCTATTATTTAGTATTTACCTAGGTACTCTTTTCAAGCCTGAAGCGTCAGTTGCTCGCGAAAAATAAGTCGCAGTTTTTCAACCTAGTTGGTAGACTAGGTAACGTAGAAACAGTGAATGCATTGTAATTTGTGAATCATCATCAATAAGTATATTGTATTCAATTTTGTGGGTTATTTTAAAATATTTTATCAGTTACTAGTGGATTCGGCAGACGTCGTCCTGCCCGCTATTAGCGCCACCTACCGGGTCCAATTTTTCTACTCACAAACCTTCCTCTTGAATCACTCAATCTATTAAAAAAACCGCATCAAAATCCGTTGCGTAGTTTTAAAGATGCATACATAGGGAGTAGGGACATGGGGACATAGGGACAGAGAAAGCGACTTTGTTTTATACTATGTAGTGATGTAATAATTTTCATGTAAATAATTATGTACAATAGCTGAAACTGATCAGTGCTAGGAATAAAGGCTACGGTCCGGCCGTCTGAAGTCTGTAGTGTATTTACCTACCTACTAGGTATACCTATGTAGGTAGAATATAGATATACGCGACACAAGTAGGTATCTACTTAGAAAATATGGGCGGTATAACATGTACCCTATACACTACACTTATATGCGTTTTATTCAGAAACTAGCTTCTGCCCGCGGCTTCGCCCGCGTGAATTTCGGTTTTTAGGGTTCCGTACCCGAAGGGTAAAAAACGGAGCCCTATTAATGTCACTCGGCTGTCTGTCCGTCTGTCCGCCGGTCACAGGTCTCTAGCTCGCAGACGAAATGAGTTACAAACCTGAAATTTTGGTATTTAGTGTAAAACGTTAACCCAAAATCAAATATTGAATTAGAAATTGAATTAAATTATTTTTCAGGGGGGCTCCCATACATGAAAAAGAAGCCGGAAAAAATTTTTTTTCTTCACCCTAGCTTGTGGGGTATCATTGTTTAGAGCTCATTAAGTAGAGTACAAATATATATTTTTTTAATTTTTATCTCAAAAAATAAGGGAATGGGAGGCCATCAAAGTTGTCAGTTTTAGACCATTTTTGTGACGGGGGCTATCTCAAAAACTAAACTAGTTGGGAATATGATATTTCAGTATATTATGTACTATATGCTCTATTTAAACAACAAATACTGAAAACAACGATTTATTAAATAGTTTATAAGCTGTGACCAAAATAAACGAACATTTTTTTGGGTTTTTCTTTCACGGTTTGTTGCGATGTCTAGCTTGGAAATTAAATATTTCTTAGACCCAAAATATTATATTGTTCATAATTATGTACGGAACCCTGAAAGAGCGAGGCCCGACTCGCACTTGGCTGATTTTTTCATAAATCCCGAGGGAATCGTGGATTTCCGGTTCCCCTTCCTGCTCCCTTTTCCTACCTTTATAACTACTTTCAAGGAAGTTTGCTATAGTAATCTACCTATAGCTGTAGCTATAAATTTCGGTTTTTTCAAAATCCCATGGGAACTGTGGATTTTTCCAGTATAAAAAGTGCATACGCATACAGATACAAAATTTCAGCCAACATACAGACAGACACACACACAAACTTTCACCTTTATAATATTACTTTGATACATTAATGCCTAATGTACCTGGAATTATTACAGCAAAGTAACTTAAAATTGGCACTAAACACTTACACTAAACACTTGCACTAAATACTGAACCTAAACACTTTCACTAAACACTTGCACTAAACACTGGCACTAATCACTTGCACTAAACACTTGAACTAAACACTTTCACTAAACTCTTCCACTAAACACTGGCACTAATCACTTGCACTAAACACTTGAACTAAACACTTACACTAAACACTTGCACTAAATACTGAACCTAAACACTTTCACTAAACACTTGCACTAAACACTGGCACTAAACACTTGCACTAAGCACTTCAACTAAATACTTACATTAAACACTTGCACTAAACACTGGCACTAAACACTTGCACTATCACTTGCACAAAACACTAGCACTAATCACTTGCACTAAACACTTACACTAAACACTTGCACTAAATACTGAACCTAAACACTTTCACTACACACTTACACTAAACACTTGCACTAAATACTGAACCTAAACACTTTCACTAAACACTTGCACTAAACACTGGCACCAAACACTTGTACTAAGCACTTGAACTAAATACTTACATTAAGCACTTGCACTAAAAACTGGCACTAAACACTGGCACTTAGCACTTGCACTAAACACTGGCACTAAACACTTGCACTATTACTTGCATTAAACACTGGCACTAAACACTTGCACTAAGCACTTGCACTAAACACTGGCACTAATCACTTGCACTAAGCACTTGAACTAAACACTTGCACTAATCACTTGCACTAATCACTGGCACTAAATACTGGCACTAATCACTGGCACTAATCACTGGCACTAAATACTGGCACTAAACACTTGCACTATCACTTGCTCTAAATACTTGCACTAATCATTGGCACTAAATACAGGCACTAAACACTAGCACTAAACACTTGCACTATCACTTGCACTAAATACTTGCAATAAACACTGGCACTAAATACTGGCACTAAACACTTGCACTTAGCACTTGAACTAAACACTTGCACTAAGCACTTGAACTACACTTACAACATAATCTTCCTACCCCCATTTTACCCCCTTAGGGGAGGATTTTCGTGAAATCTTTTCTAGGCTGATTAGATATCTAAACCCTAGAATGAACCTACCTTCCAAATTTCAAGTTGATAATAACAATAATATAATAAAAACTTCCCATTAAAACTTTCATCCCCTATTTTACCACCCTTAAGGAAAGATTTATCAAAATTAAATATACAGCTTTTTATTATTTAAAACTATGTAATAATCGAATTTATATGTATATCGTCGAATAAATCGAATATACCGATTTTCAAGTCTGTAACTTTAAAAACATAGGACTTTCATACAAATTTTCTACCCCCATTTTTTACCCCCCGTTTCAACCAATAGACGTCCACTGCTGGACATAGGTCTCTTGCAAGGATCGCCACAGCACACGATCTTGTGCCGCCTGAATCCAGCGGCTGCCAGCGACTCGCTTGAGATCGTCTGTCCAACGAGTGAGGGGTTTCGTTTTTGCGCTTCGTTTACTGGTGCGAGGTCGCCATTCAAGCACCTTGGGACCCCAACGTCCCGTGCGTGTGGTTCTTCGAGCAATGTGCCCCGCCCATTGCCACTTCAGCTTTGCGACTCGATGAGCTATGTCGGTAACTCTGGTTCTCCTGCGGATCTCCTCATTTCTGATTTGATCCCGCAGGGATACTCCGAGCATAGCTCTCTCCATCGCCCGCTGAGTGACCCTGAGCCTTCTTATGAGGCCTATGTCAGCGACCATGTCTCAGATCCGTAAGTCATCACTGGCAACTGTCAACTGGCAAATCTTCAGACTCAGTGTCTGGATATACTGGGGATATTGGACGAAAAGACATCTCGAAGTTTGTCGTTTCCGACGTTTCCCGAACGCTGCCCAGCCGAGTTGGATTCGGCGGTTGATCTCTTTCTCAAAATTGGACCTACCTAGCTGGATCGTGTGTCCTAGGTATAATATGTACCCGTCTACAATTTCGAGTGCAGAGTTCTCAACGATTACCGGGTGGAGCGGAACATGAGCATTAGACATGATCTTCGTCTTACTCATGTTCATTTTTAGGCCCACCTGTTGAGAAACTCTGCTGAGATCATGCTGAGATCGTTGAGCATTGTATTGAGGTCTCCCAGAGTCTCTGCCATCACGACTTTATCATCGGCAAACCGTAGGTGAGTGATGTACTCGCCGTTTATGTTGATGCCAAGTCCGTTCCAGTCCAGAAGCTTAAAAACGTCTTCCAACGCAGCGGTAAATAGCTTCGGGGAGATAACATCTCCCTGACGCACTCCTCGCTGTAATTGGATTGGCCTCGTATTCTGGTCTTGTATACGGACTGACATAGTGGCGTTTTTATACAAACACTTCAGCACTTGGATGTACCGATAGTCGATCCGGCATCTCTGCAGTGATCTCAATACAGTCCAAGTTTCCACCGAATCAAAGGCTTTCTCATAATCCACAAACGCTAAGCAAAGTGGCCGGTTATAATCTTCGGTCTTCTGTATAACCTGCCGCAGCGTATGGGCGTGGTCTATGGTGCTGAAGCCTTTTCGGAACCCGGCCTGTTCGGGAGGCTAGAAGTCGTCGAACCTACGAGCGAGACGATTCGTAATGACTCTCGAGAACAACTTATAGACATGGCTCAGCAGCGAGATGAGTCTATAATTCTTCAGCAGGGTATTATCACCCTTTTTGAAGAAGAGATCCACCACGCCTATGTGCCATGCCTCTGGCGTTATGCCCTGGTCGATGACGGAATTGAACAGTCGCTGAAATACTTTAAGGACCGGTTTTCCACCTGCTTTCAGGAGTTCCGCTGTGATTCTGTCATCAGCTGGCACCTTGTTGTCCTTAAGTTGTTTGAGAGCCATACTAATCTCGTATAGGCTGACGTCCGGGATATCTTCGGTATAGTGTCGGTCAATTTGGCTCTGGGATCTTTAGCCAAATCTTCAACAGGCTTCTGTGTTGACGTGTACAGCTGTCCGTAGAACTTCTCAACCTCTTTCAAAATCTCCGGTTTAGACGAAAATTGGCCCGAAAATTGGACTACCAAATTCAAAAAGAATTTTTCAAATTCGACAGGTACTTCCAGAGATTAGTGCGTTCAAACAAACAAACAAACAAACACTCTTCCGCTTTATTATATTAGTATAGATGGACAAAGCGAGTGGCCTTTGATATCTTTTTGTAGGGTATTAAGATATAAGATATTCCCGCGCCTAACAAAAGTAAGTAAGTAAGTAACTAAGTAGGTAGCCCAACTTCTTATGGGTTAAATTATGGCTCGTTGGAATCCAAACAGAATATTATTATAATCAGTAGGTAGGTAGGTAGATAGGTACTTTTCAGTTGTAGCTGTTTGATCAAGTGTTAGCCTTATCAATAGAGCGCGCTGTTCCGAATATAAACGGCTCTTTGTTGATCAACCCTGGCGAGTGGCAAGCCAACCCTACCGGATGTTCGCCGGTTAAAAAATATCCAAAACCGCAGTGACACAAAACACTAATAATCGTCATATTCGATATTTTGCACTATGAAAATAAATTACCTAAGTATTATTTTTTACTAGAGGATGCCCGCGACTTCGTCCGCGTAGATTTAGGTTTTTAAAAAACTGGGAACTCTTTATTTTTCCTAAGCTCCTTCGAGCTCATAATGTTAAAAGACAAAAGTGGCGCATTAAAATGGAACTATAGTAATGAGTATTAATTTTTCATAACTCTTTCCTATCACTAAAGTTTTCCCAATGAAAGTCCCATCAAAATTCATCCACCATTTTGGAGAAATTTTAACGTGCCCCAGATGATTTATCCGTTCAAAGGTTCTTGTACAATCCGGACTCCCAAGATATAATACTGAGGGTTGTGATGGCTGTAATTTCTGAACTACAAAATCGATGACCTTAAAATATTTACGGAACAATCTTTAAAGTATTTCCTTTCTAACAAAAAATTCTAATATGACCAAGCGATATGAAAAAAAAATACCCATTGTGCCTAAGCGGCACCAAAATTCTAATATTTTAAGAAATAGAACAGAGTTCTGACTTAGGAGCATCCACCCTATGAATTCACAATCTCAACAATTCAAACAAGTTCATCTGAATCATGAGCATCATGTGCCTTCAGCATCACAAATTTATAATTGAGAAGTTAGGGTACCTATCTAGTACCTACTTGGTAACTACAATAATATGAATTCACAAATTGACATTAGTAAGTAAACTTCCCGTCTCCCGATTGTGTAAAATCAAAAATATAATATAATAATTAAAGATTAAGTAGGTAAGTGACGAAATTTAAGTTTCATGTACGTTATTACTTAGTACGGTAGGTAGGTCAGAGGTAGGTACTTACTTTTTTTTTTTTTACCCGACTGGGTATATGTGTTTCACCTGTGTGTATGTATGTCCATTCCTATGTCCGCTTGTGTAACTAATCAACGGTTCAACGGATTTTGATAAATCATACGTCATTAGATTTGTCTCGATGACGCTAGTGTCAATGGGTACCTAAATTAAAAAAAAATCAAAATGGCGGACTTTATGCGCTTTATTGTGCGAGCTGGAAAAAAAATTTTTCTTCAAGACCCTCGAGTGGGGTACTTATCAAAATAAAGGGATTCAAAAGGCGAATACGAAAATGTATACAATTTATATATTTGGAAACAATTTGGAGTGATAAATCGTATAAAATGACCGTTTCCTATGTCATTTCGTAACTACTTAACGGTTCAACTAATTTTGATAAATTATACGTCATTAGATTTGTCTTGATGGCGCAAATGTTACTGGGTAGGTACATAAAAATCATAAAAAATCAAAATGGCGGATTTTATGCACTTTAAATGTGCGGGCTGAAAAAAATTTTTTTCTTCAAGACCCTCGAGTGGGGTATCAAAATAAAGAACTTTAAAAGGCCAGTACGAAAATGTATACAATCTATATGTTTTAAATCAGTTTGGAGTGACAAATCATGAAAAACAAAATAAATAACAACTACACTGCAAGTGGTACGGTGGTAGTTTATTAATTTTTTAGTTCGTTTTATGGCATGGCAGTCGGGTTTTTTAATTTTTAAATTATAGCTTGTTATGAGATAAGTACCGCGTATTAGGAGCTAATTACGCAGGTAAGTAGGTATACGATGATAAAAAAAAGTTTTTTTGCTCAACAGTGGGGGATGAAATAGGCTTAAAATACCAATAATAATTTTATTAATAAAAACACTCAATAAATAAATCGTTTTATGTACGTATACCTATAGATGTAAATAAACCGATTTAAAACGTTTTAAACAAAATTTTGCCGTTTTAAACCTCAAATAAACCGTTATAAACGGTTTTAAACTTCAGACTTGATAACCTCAATGCCTAGCGCCGCGGCCGTCTAGTATCGAAAGGAAGAGTTATTTCGTAACACTTTAATTATCTGAATAATTTAAATTATCTAAACAAATAATAGAAAGCTTTACTTTTTATAGCAAAGTTCCGCCTAGATGACCTTGAATAGTAGAAAACCATTTTTTTTACATTTTATACTCTTGATAACCACAATGCTTTGCTGCATAAAAGTTTGGTTTTAAACTTAATCAAATTGATATATGTCACCATCATCATCATCATCATCAGCCCATTTCCGTCCACTGCTGGACGTAGGCCTTTCCCAGGGAGCGCCACACCGTCCGGTTCTCTGCCTTTCGCATCCAATCCCAGCCAGCGACCCTTTTAAGGTCGTTGGACCACCAAGCCGGGGGTCTTCCTACGCTGCGCTTGCCGGTTCGAAGTCTCCACTCGAGGACACGTCTGCTCCAGCGGCCATTGGTCCTCCGACAGATGTGACCTGCCCACCGCCACTTCAACGAGCTGATCCTGCGGGCTATGTCGGTTACTTTAATTCTTTTCCGAATAATCTCATTTCTGATTTTATCCTTCAGAGACTCCAAGCATAGCTCGCTCCATTGCCCGTTGAGCGACTTTGAATCTGTGGACAAGCCCCACCATCAGTGTCCACGTCTCGGCTCCATATGTCATCACAGGTAGGATGCATTGGTCAAAGACTTTTGTCTTCAGGCTTCGGGATATATATATATATATATATATATATATATATAATATATACATATATATATATCGTTCGAAAACAATGATAAAAATGTTTATTTACCAATACAGAATTTTTAACTTATAAATAGAGTTTTTATAACTAAGTTAGGTACTATCTACGCTTGGTCGGATGGAGACGGACCAACCCGCTAAGTATATTATCAATATCAGTAAGTGTATCACACATTTAAAAATTTTCACATAGTTTATAGGTACTCCGAGTCCGTTATATCCCTACCTCGGTAAAATCAAGAAACTAAAAATTAAAAAAATCCCTGACATTTGCCATTTTGTGATGGCGGCCATCCTGGATTTGCAATTTACATAGTGCTATTCTACTAGTCAAGCTCTTTCATTTGATGTCTTGAGGGAGTTGTGAAAAAATATGTAATCCGCCATTTTGTAGCGGCGGCTATCTTGGACCGATTTTCATAGGTAAAAACACTCCCGACTAATTCACGGTTCACCTTTAAAAAAAACCGCATTCAAATCGGTTCACCCGTTTGAGCGCTACGGTGGAACAGCAAACAAACACACGCACACATACACATACATACAGCAATGTTAAACTTATAATACCCCGTCGTTTTTGCGTCGGAGGTTAAAAACATAGTCATCAATACCAACCGTTTTAAACCGCAAAAAATGGTTTATTTCGGTTTTAAACGGATTGGTTTAATTGGTTTTAAACTGGCCTTATATCTATACGGTATACCTGTATGAATTTTTATTCAATACCTACACAGTACACCACATCTAAGATTAGTAGCGACATCTATCGCCACGTCTTTACATTTAGCTAATAGAGCTAAACCTATGGCTAAAATTCAGGAGCCCCTTTCTCTGAGAACTAAAATACTCATTTACTTTACTTATTGTAAATTAAATTATGCAGAGCTTGTGAACTAATTGTAACAAAATAAATAACGTTAATTAACGTTAATTTCAATGTCTTTGTCTTTATTAACGGTAAAAAATAACGTTAATTAGCATTCGACGTTCGAAATATTAAAAGAAAATATTTTCTGCATCTATTGGTAGAATCCATTGTGAAATTAATAGTAGTGGAGACGCCATACCTACTTTAAAAACGTGCCAAAAATACACTCACACACGCTTAGATATCATACACGCACAATCCGAAGACATAAAATGGCGCGTGTTCATTGTGATGTCTCAAGTTGTGCGTGTGAGAGTGTTCATGTATACATTTTAGGAAGGCCATCTTTTGCCTTGAATTTGCCGGAAACTGTTTTATTATTATGTCAAAAATGTAATGTTGTCTCTTACAAACTTATGAAAATTTTGGTAAGCTTGAGCTATTTTCCGATCCACTATTTTCTATAGGACATTAGGGCGCCTCTACTACTATTAATTTCTCAATGGTAGAATCGAAACGTAAATAAGACTTTGACGTTGACACTGGCAGTGACAATAATTGATAAGAATGACAAGCAACAACGACCTTCAAACAGCTGATTTTGCGTTACATTACACGACAATTTTTTTTACCTGATATAGTAAATATATTTAAATTATCACTAAACTATACAGAAACTATATGAAAATTTAATAGTTTACCATATATTTAAATCAAATATAATGAAATATTTTGCAGTCATTGAACTATTTATACCGATATGATAGTTCTGCGCGTTGTTTTAAATGGAATGACGTTCCGTTCCCCGTAATCACGATAGGATTTTATCGTAAAATTCAAAAATAGTGCTGCAGTTGACGATCAAAGTGGATTTGAATAATTTAATTTTATCAATTCAAGGTCACAATATCACATTTTGTATTTAAATCAGTCGATTCTGTTAGCCTCTCGGCCCTCAACCCACCCAACCAGCGCCTGTGTTCTTGTGCTTATTTAGATTTTAAAAAATCGGCGATGGCATCGGCGATGCTTAAACTTTTAAAGTCAGATGTAAGTTGTTTTTCATTACATACCTACTTACCTACTCAAAATGTTTAATGATAAAACTTAAAAAGCCTGTTATTAGACTTTAGAGGTTCTAATACATGTCATAGGACCGCAGTCTGCTGTTCATTATTTCTCACTCATTACTTATTCATAAATTGATCAAAACATTTAATTTACATTTTGACGGTAAGAAATAGGGTTTTAGTTTCAGATAAATATGAGGGTTACACTTATACTTAATTTATTAAAGCACATTAGGGCTGAACCTGTCAGTAATATGAAAACGTCTTAATCTATACATATAGGTATATAAAAATCAATGCCTCTTTTCGTTGTAATTTTATAACTCAAGAACGGGCTCACCTATTCCAAACCTAATGTTTAGGCTTTGTCCGGACTACTTAGTAGATGGTTTATGTGAAGTTTGCACGAAATCGGTCGAGCGGTTCTTCATTTATCACATTTTTTGTAACAAATATATATTGGTCTGTGGGTGTGGCATACACGGTAGGTGGCGCTGATGTCGGTAATTCATCAGGCAGGACGAGCGACGTCTGCCAGATCCACTAGTTTTTTATGTATACTTAATTTCTGCTTAAAAATAAGTAAGTACCTAAGAAAATTTATTATTGCATTGTTTCCACACTTAAAAATTCTATGAAATAAGTTTTTGTTAGTTAACTGATTATTAATATAAGAATCTGAATTATTTGTTTGTTTTCAACCATATGTAAAAATAAATAAAGCTGTTATAGTAAGAAAACTCTGTGTCCTGGATAAAGAAAGCAATGGCTGGATCATGCGTCATGCTCGTGAACGGGTGCCGCCGTCGGAAATGGGGCTACCATTTCCGACGGCGGCACCCGTTCACGAGCAGACTTTTGTCTGCCTTTCTTAACGTGTAGAATTGTAAGCACCATTCTGAACCAGTGGTAGATTCATTTGTCGATTCAAAAGCACTATTGTAAAAGTTTATCTGAATAAAAAATATGTCTTAGACTTGCCTTTACACAAGTTTAAGAACTCTATTAAAAGTATGCTCATAAAAAAAGCTTATTATACAATTGAAGATTATATAAACGATAAAAAAGCTTGGATTTAACTCGTTCCAGCAATACGCGAGACAGCATTTCAATCATGTACATTAATAATAATAATTGTTATAATGTTATTTTTAAAAAAAGAGCAACCGCCGAGTTTCTTGCAGGTTCTTCTCGGCTGGAACTGCATTCCGAACCTGTGGTAGACTCAATTGACGATTCAAAAGTACTTGTAAAAGTTTATTTGAATAAAAAACTTTTCTATTCTATTTCTATTCTATTCTATTCTATCCTGGTTGTTAAGCTTAATCTTACCATAAAGAGTGTGGAAAGTTGTTGAATATTGTTTCTTTTACTGGATTAACATTTATTCACAAACTGTGCACTCGCTGGACCAGATAAACCATGTGCCATCTTCTTTCGAATGTCGGCAATCATTATGGCAACTTGTATCTATACCACAGCTCTGAATAGTGAAAGGGTGCTTTTTTCCAAACCATTGGCGTAGGTTTTTCAGCCAAAATGTTCTTCATCTTCCCACACTTCGCTTTGCTTGGATCTTGCCCTGTATGAGTTGTAGTAGTCAGTGCACAAATGATAATTGCTCAGCCACTGCCCACATGCATGGAACTCAATTCCAGCCATACCTTTAAAAGTCAACGAAACAAAAATAAATGACAATAGCTGAAACTTGTTTTTCCCCAAACACTGTGCTACTGAGAATGTAAGACAAACATATACATCACTCAAGCAATTTGGTATTTAAACTGACTACATTATTCATAGCTCCCTCCAGCATTTTGTGCGCAGTGGAATATTTGAGACTGAGGTTTCATCATGACTCCATCAATAATTCACACCAAGATTTTGCGCAACACTCTTAAAAGAGGTTGCATAAATGGGGACAATACTAAATAAATCATTGCAAGTTGTAACAAAATTTTGGTAAAAATCTCAGTGATTTTGATTTTTAACACAATAGAGTTATACAATTTAATCCTTCTGCGTTAATCTTTGGGTTTTGTATAATTTAAAAATCTTTATATTGAGCTAAATCCTCAATTAATTAGGTAATTTTCATCTCATGCTGTTGTACCTTATTATAATAATGAATTAAAAACAGAATAGGACTAAAATCAGTCTACAAACTGTAATGTTTTTATTTTACAAACTCTTTTCATAAGAATGATCTTTTATTTATTTCAGTCTCATTTACTACTTCGTAGACACTACAGCAGCTCAGCACCGTCAACAAAATTATACATTGATGGACAATTTATAGAATCAAAAACAAATAACTGGATTGATCTAACAAATCCAGCTACAAATGAAGTGATCGGAAGGTATATAACTACTTATTTATATTTAACTATTTTATTGACTTTGTAAGTTCAGTATAGACAGGTCTGCATTTGAATTGCCAGCTGTAAAGTTATGCTGATGCTATAGAACTGCATCCAAATTGCACTTTAACTGTCAGCTTGCAGATCTATCTAAGTTAGAAAAGTAGTCTAAGTAAGAAAAGTAGTCGGATATCAAAGGGGATTATTAAATTTAATCTTTATATGAGACTAGCGGTCCGCCCCGGCTTCGCCCGTGGTACATATATAGCCTATAGCCTATAGCACTCAAGGATCACTTACATATACAACAGTGAAAGAATTTTTGAAATCGGTCCAGTAGTTCCTGAGATTAGCGCGTTCAAACAATCAAACTCTTCCGCTTTATTATATTAAGTATAGATTATTTCTTTATTTAGTTTCAATATATACAAATAAACCCTGGAGCACAAAACCAAGATTGCTATGTACAAGTCATAATTAACTTGCCTGATTATTCTTTTAAAATATGTAGCTATTCAAAAGCTGAAAAGTGAATATTAAATTACATTTCATGCAAAGTAGATAAGTAGATGCACACTCTGTTTTTGTTATCCTCACTTGGGGTTTGGTTTGCAGGCAAAAGTGTTATATTACTTGTACCTCTAGGTACCATCTAAACATGTACATGGTACATGTCCATGGTACATATCTTGACACAATTAGCTATTAAAACAATGTAGAAACTTATCTCTTATCTGATAGTAAATTATTTATATAAAACTATAATATTTGTCTTCTCATGAGACATGGTGAATGTTTCAAAATTTAACTATTTGGCTTTACTATTGTAATTTTTACCATAGCATACGCATAACGCCTAATTTCAGGGGAAAGGGGATTATAAATCATACACAAAATATATATACATATTATGTAGGTATACGACTGTAAATATTATGCTATTTTAATATTATGTTAGTTTTACTAATGAACAATTACAAGTATTTTTTTTTCTATATTGAATAATTAATGTAGCATTACAAAGCAATTCAAATAAAAGTTGCAACCATACAATTCATAAGGTTGAGTAAATTTAAATCACTAAATTTAATTGTTTGAAATTCAAATGGTCTTTGTGTCCATTATGCACATTAAAAAATGTTATGTCATGAACTTAAAAGACTGTGGATGAAAATGTGGATATTCGATTTAAAAAGGTATACTATGAATTTAGTGGTTTATTAATTAGTGATTTTATTTATTTTATTAGTTTGATATATATATATGTATATATTAAAAAATATATATATTCTGCTAAAGTAACAAAACAAAAGTAATGAGATAACTCTTGCTTGTTACAATTTTAAATGATTCACAATTTTGAATTTGAATTTAAGTACCTAATTCAAGATTGATTAAAATATTTTATGATAAAGATATTTTAATTAAACTCAACATCATTCATAAAGTAAATATTTTGAGCCTTATTCAGCCTTCGGATTTTGGTTCAGCCAACAAGGCCATTCCTTCTAGGCTGGACTAAAATCCGAAGCTTGACAGTTCAAAACTCACCCTTAAAAACTGGTGTTTACTCATAATTTAAAGGAGAGAAAGGAAATAATATGTCTAACTACTGATCCTTCATTAAATAAAAACAATTATTTTTGCAGAGTACCAGAAACAACACAAGCAGAATTGAATTCAGCACTAGAAGCAGCAAAGAAGGCGTACAAATCATGGAGCCAGAGCACTATCATGACGCGCCAACAGCTAATGTTTAAGTAAAAGACTTATCTAATCGCAGTGAGGTGTAATAAATAAGGAGTAGAAGCGTCCTACAAACTGTTTTCAGAAAAACGTAACCACTTTTGAGTTTCAAAGACGTAGCTTTGAAACTGACAAATACGCCAAGTAAACTTTGAGTAAACTATATTTGTCTCGTTTCTTCTGCCCTCAAACTAATTACGTTAGAAAAGGACAAGACATTGCAATTAGACAAACGATTAGAGTTACCAGTATCAGGAATAATTTCCCACAAAAGAACGATTTCCCCCAAAAAATTATTTGAGTTTATGAGATTTAATAATTATATTAGATTTAATAAAATTTTCAATATAAACCATATAGAACTAAATAAGGATTATTATTAATAGGAAAAAAATATTTAAATGTGTGAACGTAAATAACTTTATTTAAATCTTTCATCTATCTATACTATACTATACTTACTATACTATTTTAATAAAAAAAATTGAAGTGTCTGTCTGTAATTTCGAAATAACTACCTCATATTAAGCTCATATGGTTATTTGAACGGTACCATAACCGAATCATACGTTTTTAAAATTTTTGTCTGTCTGTCTGTCTGTTTGAACGGGCTAATCTTCGGAACGGCTGAACCGATTTTGACGGGACTTTCACATACAAGTAGAGAATTAATCAGGGAGTAACATAGGCTACTTTTTTAACCGACTTTCAGAAAAGGAGGAGTTGTGTTTTTCTACCTATGTACACCGATATCTCCGAGATTTCTGAACCGATTTGCGTATTTTTTTTTAATCGATAGAAAACCATTGCGACACTGTTCTAAAAAAAATTTGGATTCCAACTCTTCAATCCTGATGCTGTAGAGGGCCTGATCCCAAAATTAATGGGGTTTAGGGCGTTTGTGCACTTATTCGTTTTCGATTCGTTTTCGTGTTTCGTGAAAACACGATTCGACATAGCCTTCCTTATAACTGTATGGGCGTTTGTGCACTTACTCGTTTTCGATTCGTTTTCGTGTTTATATATTCGTGAATTCTTCACATCGAATCGTTTTAAAATAAGGACGCGAGTGGAATGGTGTGTGGAAAGAGGGCAGAGATGAGTCCTGATGTTGTGAGGTATTTGGAAAACATAGGTATTTGCATTTCTTGAATTCCAACAAAACATGATTCAACGCAGTTGATTATTATTAAAAATTAATACCTACTTAGTTTGGCATTAAAATAAATCGTTTGTTTCATTCAAATTAGTTTTACTTCGAGTAAAATACCTAAATATTGTAGTATAATCAAAATTTCCATACCTGTGGTTGGTAGTCAAAAACTATCAGCAAAATATGAACATTTCATAAAAAATATCATTTCTGATACTTAGTTGTTACTGTTTTCTTACAAGAGCGTAATGTCCACTTGGGATGTTCACAAAATATATGACGTATGCTTAGATAATTTTGATACTAACCGTACCGTGTGAAATATTCATAATCACTTACCTTAGTGTTACTGCCAGCATTTTTTCTGGAGTTATGCATTCTCTAAAACGTGTGTCTTGCCGAGGAATCTTTTTTTTATATGACACAATATGAAATCGAAAGTAGCAACATTCTTACGATAGTAATTAAAAAAAGTTTTTTCATGATGTCATGTCATGTCATTAAGTGATGATCGCCTACGAATGTATAAGAGAAGTGCGAAAAGCTGACGACGATTAAATGCAGCACACATTATGAACACGGTTTTATCTACGAAATGCTTAAAACGTATAGTGAAATCACGATTAAGTGCACAAATGTCATTCGTGAATTTCGTATACGTTTTTATGATGTTCATTAAAAAAACGAACACGAATCGAAAACGAGTAAGTGCACAAACGCCCTTAGGAATTGTCGGTTATTTAAATTGATATTGGTGATACCAATTAAAGACTTTATCGTTGAATGAACTCGAGTAGGTATATATACAACTCCTCAACCCGGATGCTGTAAGGAATTGCATTCCGAAATCGTAGGGATCCCACGGAATTTTTCCGTTTTGGGGACGGGTTACTGCATATAGGCTACTTTTTGTTCTGGAAAATCAAAAGTTCCCACGGGATTTTAAAAACCTAAATCCACACAGGTGAAGCCATGGGCATTATCTAGTTAATAATAAAACTGTAACAGGTCCAATTCTGAAATTTTGAAGATATTTTGAAATTTATTGAACCAATCAAAAATATTAGTTACATATGGGTACGTTTATGTTAGTAACTTCATACATAAGAATGATCACTAGGTATGTATATGTATACTAATCTTTCTGAAAGTTTGTAAATTACGATAGTGAAAAAATTATCAAAATCGGTTCATTGGTTTTTGAAATAATCGCGAACATACGGGTCGAATATGTAACCTTCTTTTTTGAACTCGCTTAGTAAGAAATCATTATACCTACTTCTAACTATTTTATAATGACTCAGTATGATCACATAAATTACTGATTTACTTACGTTTGCCTTATAGGTACATACGTACGTTCATCATTCGCTTTTTCATTCACTAATTTCCCAACAATGTAGGGAAAATCAAAATAGTTTTTACTGGCAACACTTATAGTAAAAATAATGCGCGGTAAATTTATGTTTTTATTACGTGTTGTTTTGGATAATCGGAATTAAATAAAACAAACTTACTTGTGAAAAGTAACACCAGTTGCTTTATTATCTTTTTCTGACCGTGACAAACAAATTTTAACAACACATTTCACCATCTTGACAAATTGTGTGGCAAGTAACAGTTACGTTCGTGTTCACTCGGACGTCGGGCTGGCAACTGAAGTCGTAGGTGCCCATTGACATATGCGAAGTAGCGATGAGTCGGTGCTTTAGAATGCTGATCTAGTTAAGGTAAAACATCATTGTCTAATCGTTTATAATTTTTGTCATGTTCTTTTGTGACGAAAAGTTATTTATTATTACGAGAACAGCCGTGAGTAACACAAGTTTTAGTACAGTCCTTGTATGTTTAGATTCGCGTTTAACATTGTTATTGATATAAACTCAACATCTTCAGTCCTTTTTATGTCGACTGACTATGTTAAACGCGAATCTAAAGTTACCCTAGTTGACTGTACTAGAAATTCGTGGAGATGACGTCATTCGCATTTCTTTGGCGAATGAATCTGAATATAGTATGAAAATTCGCCGCGTGCGGTATAAGGGCCTGCGCAAACGAGGGACAGGCGTCGGCGTATTTTTGTAGTTCATAAAGTAGATCACTGTGTCAATTGTAAAGCATAACGCACACAATAGAATAAAATAATAGGAAAATGACTATGTAGTAGTAATGGAACGATAAAGTATTGGAGTGTCCTAGTAGCGTCATCTGTGCAAGCTCTAAATGTATATTTATTTTTAAATTACAATATCTTCGTATGAAGGTACTTATTTTTGAACTAAACTTAAGTTGACATAAACTTAGTTTTATCCCGAAAATGATTTAGATTATCTTGAAATCCCAATTTTCAGTCCATTACTTGTCAATGTTAATAGTATAGGTCGGTTTTAGATTTGCCCGTCTGTTACGAGAAAATCAAAGCAGACTGGCAGCAAAGATAACAGAAGAACAGGGCAAAACGATAGCTGACGCAGAAGGAGATGTTCTAAGAGGCATTCGTGAGTTAATTGTGTTTTACTATAACACCAGATGCAGATTGTTGCAAATATAATTATTGCAAGCATAGTTTTATAACTAAACATTCTATTAAAACCAGATCTATTTCGAATTTTGGAGCTGTTTAAAAAGTTTGATTGCTTAAAGAGCCTATTAAACTGGCAAAAATACCTCCAGTGCTGTTTTAAAAATTTTTAAAAAACTTTAAAAAAATCGTTGTGTCTGGCCCAGTGCACACCAAGAGAAGAGCAGAGCAGAGCATTTTCTGAAAATACTGAATGACTAACTTTACGACTATTGATATACGGTCAATAATTGAATGTACTTAAAAACGCGATGCACGCTCGACCATAAATAAGGTTTATCTCACGTTTTGAAGTACCTTCAGTTTTGTACTGTATGTCAATAGTCGTAAAGTTAATTATTCAGTGTTCTCAGAGAATGCCTCTGCACTGCTCTTGGTGTGCGCTGGGCGTTTTAGAATATCTTTAAGAATAACAAAATTGACAGCTGTAACATACCTTGATCATACCTTGATTGATGTTTTGACTGAAATAAATAAATAAATAATTCTGTTTTATTGCCCGGATTATTCTGTTTCAGAATTGGTAGAACATTGCTGCAGTATCACTTCACTGCAACTAGGAGACTGCATTCAGAACATCGCAAGAGACATGGACACACACAGTTACAAAGTCCCACTTGGGGTGGTTGCTGGTAAGACATTATTTACTTGCAAATTAGTTACGAAAATAACGGATCTATAAGATCGAAAGATGGTAATTTATTGAAATTGATATGTAGGTGGGATAATTTAATGAAAATAGTTAAAACTAGAGGGAGCCTTTTTATTTCTGCCAAAAAAGTTGTTAATAAAAATTATTGGAAGGTATGTGGAAGAAAGAAACAACTTGTTGGCTTCACTGAGTAGATACTCATAGTATATAATATATTAGCCAATTTAAATTAATTATTTTATACAAGGAAGAGCACAATATGTCTATGTCTATGCGTATATGTCCGCTTCCTAGCACAGTCAGAATACGAATGAAAAGAAGTTGGCGGCGGTTCGTTACTTCAAAACATTATGGTTGCAGGTTATGAAAAATAACGTTAAAGTATCGATTAATTTTTGTAACGATAAACCAACAAAAATAACCGACATATCACAAAAAGCTTACTTATAGCAAGAAAATGCGAATAATGTTATTTTTAATGCGATTGGAGTTGGTCGTCCATCTACATTCAAAAGCCTCGATTCAAAAGCCTAAATCAATTACATGAATTCGAACTAATGATGGTTTTATTTTATAGACCATTTTGGTGCCACACACCACACAGATTATTTATCAACTGTCCCTACTTCTGATTACAGAAGCAAGCAAAGAAAAAGCATTTATTTGGTACCACAATTATGTGATACCAAATAAATGCTTTTTCTTTCTTTTTTAGGGTTCCGTACGTCAAAAGGTAAAAAAGGAACCCTTATAAGATTACTTTTTATCCGTATGTCCGTCTGTCCGTCTGTCCGTGTGTCACCACCGATTTTCTCAGGAACGGGTGGACCTAGCAAGTTGAAATTTATACCAGATACTAAGGTCTATAGTCCCTGTTAGGTGTATAAAAATTAAGGTCCTGAGTCCACACAATAAAAAGATATGGGCAAATTTAGATTTTCACGAAAACTTGTAAGTACCAAAATTTACCTTAATTTTCAACCTTTTTTATTTTTCGGAAGTTTCCCTTTACTTGATCTGTAAGACCTTGCTTTTAACCAAAATTGACAAATCTAGGTCAACCGGAAGTACCCTATACATAGGTTTTGGGTCGAAAACCTAAATGGTAGTTCCAGTTGACCTAGAATTTTTGGTAAAAAGCATAGAGCTTACAGCACAAATGAAGGAAAAATCCCAAAAATTAAAAAGATGGAAATTAAAAGGTATCCCCACACATACATAGTAAAGCCAATTAAAATAGACCTCTGAGTTGTATGAGTGCTCATACAATGTAGAGGCCTAGCTTGATTGGCACCTTACCTTTTAAAACAAACTAATAAAAAACAGATTGTACTTATACTTCTGGAGTACGGAACCCTCGGTGCGCGAGTGTGACTCGCACTTGGCCGGTTTTTTCTTATAGTTCAAACCGGGTGGAATAAAAAAAAGGAACCCGGTGGTTACAAGCGGTGAAAGACCTATGTCCGCGAGATCCAACTGTATTATTGGTATTTTAACAAATATTTTAGGTGTGGCGGCGTTCAACTTCCCGGTAATGATTCCCCTATGGATGTTCCCCCCGGCGCTGGTGACTGGCAACACCTGCCTCGTCAAACCGTCGGAGCAGGACCCCGGCGCGACGCTCATGATGATGGAACTGCTCCAGGAGGCGGGTGCGCCGCCCGGGGTTGTTAATGTAAGATTTTCCTATTATCTAACATGTCTAATTGTGTGTGTGAATGGTCTATGTATTCCATCGTAGTGGCATAAGTTTTTTACTGGACACCTCAAAAACTTCTTTCAGACAGCGACCTCAAAATCTGACAGAACAAGTGTGTAAAAAGTAAGCTTATCTGGAAGATAAATGTGGCATGTGATTCTAAAAAGATTCTAGAAAGTTCTAATACATATTTTAATGATATTTTGTAATTTTCCTTTAATCTGTATAGGTATTCTGAGTTTGCGCACCTCCAAAACTTTATCAAATATTACGTATCGAGAAACTGTTATATGTAATGCAAAATGAACCCAAAATTCTTATTTTAAAGTCGTAATTCAATACTTCGAATATTTGTTTTACAACATTTCTGTTTGGGGCGCTGACTGTTTTCGAATGCTGAATGTATTGGCGAACTCAAACCATAAAATAAGCCAGTTTAGGTCCATTTTACTCTGAAGTCATTATGTTTCGATCAATAGTATTTAGTAAATTTTTCGAGCTGAGCTGAGACTAAGCATACTGGTCCCTAAATTGTTTTACATTTGTGGATGGGGAAGACTGACAACCTGATGATCCTCACTAGGGAAGGTCCACTGTTGAATCCATTATATATACAACAGTGGACATCCACAGACTGATATGATGATGTGGATAACAATTTTTTTATTGAGCAATGTCCGTCACAGTCACTAAAAGACCCCTTGTGTATGTTTACTATCCAAATGAGCGAGCATTTACACCGTTACGTCACAAGGTTGTCAAAACGTTGGGTGGTTTGTTTTCCATGTCAAGGTCATCCATGGAACACACGATACGGTCAACTTCATCTGCGACAACCCTGACATCAAAGCGGTCTCCTTCGTCGGCGGCGACGCGGCCGGGAGGCACATCTACACCAGGGCTTCCGCTGCAGGTGAAAAATGAGAATATTTTAAACAAAAATCAAACTAAATGATTTCAAGCAGATTTCAGGGGGCGGCATTTCGGAAAACAAAAGTCAGCTATGGCGATTCTTGTTTACTTTGCAATAAAAAAATATTGGAGGTCTTATCGTTTGATAAGGCCTCCGGTCTCCGAAGGGTTCAGCCCGTTGCTGCCGTTATAGCGTCAGATAACTCCAGAACGCACGAACCGATTTCCACGGTTTTGCATTCGTTGGAAAGGTCTCGGGCTCCGTGAGGTTTATAGAAGAAAAACACGCGAACGAAGTCGCGGGGGTCAGCTAGTATACTATAAGATAATATACATAATAGACTTTAGTGGTTCCACCAGCAGTGAGTAATCCCGGTCACCGCCACCCAAATGATTGCGCAACCAAGCGGACACCAGGTGAGGTACCGTTAGAGCTATTATACATTTTCGTGGTAGCGCTACTGGTTGCGCCACCACTGGTGTCCTAGTTGCGCTTACATGAATTCAAATAGATAATTTATGAAAATATTGCTCTGATTCCAATATTATTTTTATTTAGGCAAACGGGTGCAAAGCAACATGGGCGCTAAAAACCACGGTGTGATAATGCCGGACGCGAACAAAGAGCACACTCTCAACCAGCTGGCGGGCGCGGCGTTCGGCGCGGCCGGCCAGCGGTGCATGGCGCTCAGCACTGCTGTGTTTGTGGGTGAGTGTCCGACACGGCATGAGTGCAAGTGGTAATGAGTGAAGGGAACATGAGTGCGAATTCATTATAATGAGTGCATTGAAATGGTATAGCAACATTTAACAGAATAAATCGTGAAACTGTAGAGAATAAATAGTACTTTGCACAACTTTTCAAGGCTTATGGATTTCGAGTAACGAAATACTGTAACTGCAGCATAAGATTCTGATCTTATAGTGAAAAGGTGATGGCCTAGTGGGTAGGACGTTGGCCTTCTTGTCGGGAGGCTGGGGGTTCGATCCCGGGCACGCACCTCTAACTTTTCACATACATGCGCGTTTTAAGCAATTAAATATCACTTGCTTTAACGGTGAAGGAAAACATCGTGAAACCTGCACGCCTAAGAGTTCTCCATAATATTCTGAAAGGTGTGTCAAGTCTACCAATCCGTAGTAGGCCAGCGTGGCAGACTACGGTCTAAACCCTTCTCATTCTGAGAGACGATGGGTTGATGATGATGATGATAGTGTTTCGATATTCGAAATCTATCAACGTTGTCGAGATGTGCAAACTCGTAATAACCGTGCTGTTATGATTTAAATGGGATCCATTTATTGATACTGGAAAGGATACTCTTAAGACCAGTTTAGACTTTAAGGGACCTTTCAGATAGACCGGCGCGGAGAGCAGAGCAAATTTTAATCGCATTTAAAATAGAATCTTAAGACATTGAAATAAGCTTTATTTTTACTTTTTATCTCTTTTATGATAAGAGGATGTTCGAGGATGCTCCCAATACGCTCTGTGTGAAATATTAAGAGCAGCCGGTCGGCTGCTCTATGCTCGTGCTCTTCCGCGCTCGAGCATCCGACCGGCTCCGTTCGCGTGCTCTTTCATGCTCGCACTCGGCTGTGCGAGCATGCCGAATTGCTTTGCCGTCCGGCCCAAGAGCGTACGCTCGGCTCTGAACGCATCCGCGTATCCGTTCACACAGACCGGCGCGGAGAGCAGAGCAAACTTAAACGGCCGGTCTGTGTGAAAAAAGAAATGCTCTCCGATGCTCTCCGCGCCGGTCTATCTGAACGGTCCCTAAGAGACTACTTTAGAGAGTAGAGTTCAATGTCGTCTCATATATTTTTTTTAAATAAAATGTCGTTTTCAGGTGAGGCAAAAGACTGGATCCCGGACTTAGTGAAGCGCGCTCAAGCTCTCAAAGTCAACGCGGGTCACGTGCCCGGCACTGACGTCGGCCCCGTCATCTCTGTCAGGGCCAAGGAGAGGATTCTTAGGCTGGTCGAATCAGGTGAGTGAGACTACCAGATTACGTCACGGAATTGAAAGTGGGTGATTATTGGGGCAGCGGTACCACTACAGCCTTTTAACGTCCCACTGCTGGGCACATGCCTCCTCTCTCGTAGTAGAGAGGGATTAGAGCTTAGACTCCAATCCGAGTTGGCGGGCTTTAACGACTATTGTCACATGATAGTGATAATAACCGGTACCGAATGTTTAACGTGTTTTCTGAGGCACGGGTGAAACAGCCAAGTACCAATTCTGGGCTGGCACTGAGAATTTCTTGATAAAAAAAACCCAATACCTAACAATTATTTGCCCGACCCGGGAATCGAATCCGGGACCTCGTGATCTGCAGTTGAATATGCTAACCACTAGACCAACGAGGCAGTTACCAAATGGGGCAGCGATAATTTCTTAAAATCAACAACATGCCAAAGTGAATGTGTAAATGTTGTGTAGGATCATAGATAAGATTGACCAAAATTGAATATTCTCGTTTCATTCACAGGTATCAAGGATGGCGCCAAGATTGTTCTCGACGGCCGAAACGTTAAGGTCCAAGGGTTCGAAAAGGGCAACTTCGTCGGACCCACAATACTTACAGGTGTCAAGCCAACTATGGAATGTTACAAGGAGGAAATCTTCGGTCCGGTCCTGGTTTGCCTCTTCGTCGACACCTTGGACGAAGCCATACAAATGATCAATTCGAATCCCTACGGAAACGGAACAGCTGTGTTCACCACAAACGGTGCGACAGCTAGAAAGTTCGCTTCGGAGATCGACGTGGGCCAAGTTGGGGTCAATGTGCCCATCCCTGTCCCACTCTCTATGTTCTCTTTCACGGGCACCCGAGGCAGCTTTTTAGGCACGAACCATTTCTGCGGCAAACAGGGTATCGACTTCTATACAGAATTGAAAACTGTCGTATCTTTTTGGAGGCAGAGCGATGTATCTCACAGTAAAGCTGCAGTTTCTATGCCCACTCAACAGTAATAACCATTATCAAGAATGTAAAACAATCCATATATTAGGTGTTTTAAACGTTTTCTTTATTTTATTGTTTTCAGTGCCATTTTTTTTTAATAAGAAAAAGTGTAAAAGAGCATTTATATAAATCATCTATTTTTTGTAGATAAAGATTTATGATATTCAATATTTTTTGATAATAATACGATGTCTTCCCGGTCTTCCCTTTGTGATTGTAAAAAGCTTGTTTATATTTTGTTATATTTTTTTGTTATACAATAAATCTATTTTCTTACAAGTGTTTTGTTTTCTTAGATTGCAGAATCAGCTTAAAATTAGTTAGAAAAGAAATAACTAAATAAGTAAATTATATAGAATATAGAATAATTAATAATTTAATTTTATCTAATTATCTGTTTAATGCGCCTGCGCATAGGACTGGATTATTTTGAACGCAGCGCAGACGCCGAATCGTTTGTTTTGACATTGACAGCTATGTGATAAGATAATTAATTACATCAACAAACTGATTTATTTACAAACAAAGCGACGCAATGTTTAAAACAAATTCGGACTTGCCCATAGCCCGTAGTTTAAATAATTGTGGTCAAAATATTCAAAGGAAACAAATGGCAATGTTGTGTAAACATTTTTTCATTTCAATGCGTAAATATTGTGGAGCTTCAAATGTTTGAATGAAATGCATGACATCCTAAAGTAAACAAGAGTTTCCTGTACAACATTATAGTTGGCTGGCGGTAATCATGAAGCGCACACGTTTGTTGAGCTGCTACACTACGAAGTTTATAATTTGTGTGTTGTTTTTGTCATTTTGTTCATGTTTAACACCACAGTGTAGAAATGAAAAGGGGGAAGCTGTCGACTGGTAAGACGTAACCTATTGCTAATGCTTTTATTTCTTCGTTTCGTGGATGTCGTAGGATGGTTTTAATGATGATAATTTTATTCTCTTTCATGGAAAGAAAGGTTCATTTTTATCAACTTCAAAAAATTCTTCGGAATCTTTTTTTTTTTTTAATTTTTTCATGTAACTACTTTTTATAAATATTCATTAGGTGCTTAAAAACCCATTTATAAATACCTAATAGGTTTATTATTTGTTCATTGTTGAGTCATTAATAAATAATGATACATTATTTGAACAAAGGATTTGAATCTTTGTGGTTTTCCTACTGTTATCGTTTTTACCTACCTGTAGATGTAACTTAATGTTTTAACACTTTGTTACAACTATTAGGATGTTTACCATGAATCATGATGGCTTAATACTAGAACAGATTGACCTACAAAGTATTGTAACATTGAAGGAACTAATATACATAAAAACACTTAGTAAAAAACATTTATTGAGTCATATTTATGATCTAAAAAATTTTATGTTATCTTACTAAAGCTGTAAATTTTCCCAATAATAAAATTTATTTAAATAAATTTTTGAATATTTATTTAAATTTTTTTTTTTATTTAAATTGATTTCAATTAATTTATATAAATTTTTAGGTTCTACGTCTACAAATTACCAAGAGAAAGGAATCACTTAAACCCCCTTATCAGGAGAGGAGTAGCATATATGCATCTCACTCCTTCCAAGTTGAGAGGGGGTTGGATTATGTCGGATCTTGCAATTAGTGACCCTCAGTCTATGGTTGGGAGGACATTAGCACCATTGTATCAGGTCAGATGTAATGGAAGTTTTTAATATGACAAATTTTCTGCTTCTTACCAATTTTCTTACCAAAATTCTTACTAGACTTTTAGTAATTATATTATTAGCATTTTTTGTTTTAATTGAGTGGTTAGATAAATAATAGAAGTAACAACTAATTAATACCTGCTAGTTTTGTATAAAACTTGCATGAAAAAAAAAAATACAGTATTTGTTATACATAATATACTTAATTAGGTAAAGAAACATTTTTGAACTTGGAAGTAAGATTCTCACTTGTGTTAAATATAAATTCTCCATCTCAGAAGTGAAATTCAACACTTCACTATGCATAAAATAATACCTATACATACATATATATTTCAGGATAAAAATACGATTTCTCTAGTGTACAACGACCAGCCCCCGGCCTCCGAAAATCAGCTGGATCGGTTACAGTCTGTTGCTGAAATGTATTCACGAAGTAAAAAAGGTAGTCTATGTCTTTATGAGAGCCTTATTAAAACCTTATCTCATCTCAAAAGTGGAAACAAGTCAATTATTATGTTATAAAACTAAATTGACTAAGGAATGCTTATTGCCCTATAATAAATCTTAGGGGTCATCCAAAAAACTCCCCTGTCCTTGTCACATTTGTGAGACCAACCAACACCCCACCCCCCTTAAGTGTGACATTACATATTTTGCAAATTCACATCTAGACATTGAATTATAAAACAGGTGTTCCGAATATTTTAATTTTTTTTCATATTTCGTGTTTTAATAGTACCTATTTTAATTAATATATTAGATATTGAAACATGACGTCACAAAAAGAGCCCATCCCACCCACTTGTCACACAATGTCACAATTCGTCGACCCCTCCCCTCCCCTTAACGTGTGACGGCGTATTAATGGCCCCGTACGAGCACCATCTAATAATATCTAATTAACTATTTATATGTAATAATTTCTTTGTTGTAAATAAATTTAAAAAATTGATTTCAGGTCAAACGAAACCAGGAGTGAAACGTTACAAAAAGTTTAAACTGGGCGATAAGTACTACGACGACTACGACTTGGCGGAGATGTGCAAGATGCACTCCAAGTTCATGCGGACGAGGGTCGAGAGCGGACACACGAAGGGCGTGCTCCTGGGGGACAAGTTCACCTCCCTGTGGCTGGTGCATTCCGTGCCGAAGTTTCCACCTTTACCCGATAGTGAGTGTCGTTTACTTTTAGAAGACTTTAGCATCTTTGTATCAGGTAAGATGTAAAGGAAGTTTTTTAACCGACTTCAAAAAAGGAGGGGGTTGACGATTCGTCTGAATCTTTAGTATGTTCCCCAAATACTTAAAAAAGCCAGGATCAATTTGGAAAATTCTTTTTTTGTTTTCTTTTCGCTCTGGGCCGAAGTTTCCGTCTTTGTCTGATAGTGAGTATCGTTTACTTTTAAAAATCACTATGACTAGTTTTGAATCATGTCATGAATGAGTTGATCATGGTGATGATGAGTTTGATACCTGGCACGCACCTCAAATTTACCTATGTGCGTTTTAAGCAAGTGATATTCACTTGCTTTAACAGTGAAGAAAAACTCGTGAGGAAATCTACACGCCTGAGAGTTTTCCATAATGTTCTCAAGGGTGTGTGAACTGTGAAGTCTACCAATCCACACTTGGTCATCTTGGTACTATGGCCTGAATACTTCTCATTCTGAGAGTAGACCCGTGCCCTGTAGTGGGCCGGTAATGGTTTGATAATGATGATAGTCAAGTTTTGCATTGACCTTACTTTCCAGCGCACGGCCTAAACGTGAGCTCATACGACTACCCCACAACCGGCACTAAGTACGGACAGTCGTTCCTGTGCGTGTCCGTGCCCACGTCCACGCTGAACCAGATCGCGACGCAGCTGCAGTACAACGAGCCCAGGATCGTGCACCATCACATACCGCACGAGTTCGACGCTGAACTGCCCAACTTGGTGGACGTTGTGAACAATAAGACGATAGATGCGTCGCCTTGGTAATAATTAGTTTGTTTTCGTTAATTTCCTGCTTCAGCGGTCATCGCTTCTTCGACAATAGTGGCCTGCCCACTGCCACTTCGGGTTGCTAGTGGTGTGGGCTATGTTATATAGTCACCCTCTCCAGTTCTGTGTAGATTTGCTAGCACAGTCTTCTCCATACGCTGAATCAGATCGCCACGCAGCTGCAATACAACGTGCTAGAGATAGTGCACCAATCTATCTATCCACCATCACAATTTTGTCTTTGGTGGTCCCATAAAAGTTTTTTAGCAACGTGATAAATCAATCAATGGCACCATGGTACTTAAAAACATGACATACGTGTATACGAACTTATAACTGTAAATTAATTATTTATTTAATCATTACATCCTGAGAACATCCTCTGTTGGACGTTGATAGAATTCTTAAACTTGTGTAAAGGCAAGTCTAAGATTTCTTGTGGAATTTTATTATAGAACATTACGCCCATTCCCACAAACGACTTTCGGACCTTTTTGAGGCGTAATTGAGGAATCACTAGTCCATCCTCTTCATATCATTGGTCCAACGCGCTGGACGGCCCCTCACACTTTGCTTGCTTGTACGCCGTTTTCCCTCTAGGACTTACCAACTCCAATGGTCCTACTCTCTACTAATTAATGATTTGGGCTATGTTGGTCACCGAGATTCTCCTGCAGATCTCTTACCGTTCAAGGAAAATTCACAAATAACATATAGCAATCTCCAAAGAGCGTGATAGCCTAGTGGTTAGGACGACCGACTTCTAATCGGAGATCGTGGGTTCGATCCCGAGGCACGCACCTCTAACTTTTCGGAGTTATGTGCGTTCTAAGTATTTAAATATCACTTGCTTTAACGGTGAAGGAAAACATCGTGAGGAAACCTGCATGCCTGACCTGCCTCCATAACGTTCTCAAAGGTGTGTGAAGTCTGCCAATCCGCTTGGCCAGCGTGGTAGACTATGGCCAAAACCCTTCTCACTCTGAGAAGGAGACCCATGCTCTGTAGTGAGCCGGTAATGGGTTGATCATGATGATGATGATGAATCTCCAAAGCGTAGCTCGCTGAATATCTTTCAATATGTGGATCAGGCCGTTTGTTAGTGTTCAAGTTTTTTTCATTTACAAATTAGCCCTTGACTATGCTCTCACCTGATGGTAAATGACGATGCAATCTAAGATGGTACCGGGTTAACCTGGAAGAGGTTATAGCTGTTGTATAGTTTCGTTTTAGTTAGAGAAGAGGTAAGGGTATTTACAAATAATAAAATATTCCAGGTACCACATAGAAAGTTTCGAAACATTGGCCGGTCGCAAGTTCCTCTCGTTCGCCAAGAGCGCCATGTTCCACGACGACTTGTACGGCGGCCTGGTGGCGGAGGTGCTGCAGTCCGACATGCTCGTCGAGTCCTGGACCAATGGGCCCGGGGCTTTGGACTCGGAATGTTCCAGAAACTTTCAGTAAGTGCCACTAATACTTAAGGCATGACTTAGGGCTAATAATACTTTTCAGAGATATGTTCTAACACGGCCCTTTGGACTTGGACATGGACTTTTAATTTGTGGTATAAGTGGTGATGATAGGTGCTGATAGCCAAGTGGTTAACTAGGCTATTCCCCCCTTCCGGGGGAACCGAGTTTGATCCCCGGATGCATCTCTAACTTTTCGGAATTATAGTATGTGTTTTAAACAATTAAATATTCTTTTACGGTGAACAAAAACAACGCCGAGCACTGCAACCCTCGGCCTCGGCCAGCGTGATGCCTTTTTTTATTATTCTGAGAGAAGACTCGTGCCTTGTACTGAGCCAGTAAGGTTCGGGGCTTACTAGAGCAGAGTCGAAGCGTATCGAAGCAAACCGAAAAAATTTTCACGGCATATTTCCATATACGAATGCGCATTCGTACAACCTCGCGCCTTATATTGTAGAGATAGAATGCCAATATGCCATGAACATTTTTTTCGATTCCCTTCGATGCGTTTCGACTCTGCGCAAGTATCATCATCATCATCATCATGATCAACCCATTACCGGCTCACTACAGAGCACGGGTCTCCTCTCAGAGTGAGAAGGGTTTTGGCCATAGTCTACCACGCTGGCCAAGCGGATTGGCAGACCTGCGCAAGTATGCCCGATCCTAATGAATTGGCGATGATACAAAAGGCATTTTATCGTTCTGGCTTCAAATAGAAATCCCTGTTTCAGAGTACGCAACATAGAGCGGCTGAAATTCCCAAAAGCCAAGATGTCGTTCACGTCCCACAGCGACCACTCGAAGTGGGCCGTCGCCGTCGCGCACAAGATGCGCAACAGCCAGGACACCAAGGTCGCCGACTACTGGGTGTGCGTCGGAGACATCAACCGAGCGGTGAGCAACTCGATATCTATACAAACGCCAAGATGTCGTTCACGTCCCACAGCGACCACTCGAAGTGGGCCGTCGCCGTCGCGCACAAGATGCGCAACAGCCAGGACACCAAGGTCGCCGACTACTGGGTGTGCGTCGGAGACATCAACCGAGCGGTGAGCAACTCGATATCTATACAAACGCCAAGATGTCGTTCACGTCCCACAGCGACCACTCGAAGTGGGCCGTCGCCGTCGCGCACAAGATGCGCAACAGCCAGGACACCAAGGTCGCCGACTACTGGGTGTGCGTCGGAGACATCAACCGAGCGGTGAGCAACTCGATATCTATACAAACGCCAAGATGTCGTTCACGTCCCACAGCGACCACTCGAAGTGGGCCGTCGCCGTCGCGCACAAGATGCGCAACAGCCAGGACACCAAGGTCGCCGACTACTGGGTGTGCGTCGGAGACATCAACCGAGCGGTGAGCAACTCGATATCTATACAAACGCCAAGATGTCGTTCACGTCCCACAGCGACCACTCGAAGTGGGCCGTCGCCGTCGCGCACAAGATGCGCAACAGCCAGGACACCAAGGTCGCCGACTACTGGGTGTGCGTCGGAGACATCAACCGGGCGGTGAGCAACTCGATATCTATACAAACGCCAAGATGTCGTTCACGTCCCACAGCGACCACTCGAAGTGGGCCGTCGCCGTCGCGCACAAGATGCGCAACAGCCAGGACACCAAGGTCGCCGACTACTGGGTGTGCGTCGGAGACATCAACCGAGCGGTGAGCAACTCGATATCTATACAAACGCCAAGATGTCGTTCACGTCCCACAGCGACCACTCGAAGTGGGCCGTCGCCGTCGCGCACAAGATGCGCAACAGCCAGGACACCAAGGTCGCCGACTACTGGGTGTGCGTCGGAGACATCAACCGGGCGGTGAGCAACTCGATATCTATACAAACGCCAAGATGTCGTTCACGTCCCACAGCGACCACTCGAAGTGGGCCGTCGCCGTCGCGCACAAGATGCGCAACAGCCAGGACACCAAGGTCGCCGACTACTGGGTGTGCGTCGGAGACATCAACCGAGCGGTGAGCAACTCGATATCTATACAAACGCCAAGATGTCGTTCACGTCCCACAGCGACCACTCGAAGTGGGCCGTCGCCGTCGCGCACAAGATGCGCAACAGCCAGGACACCAAGGTCGCCGACTACTGGGTGTGCGTCGGAGACATCAACCGAGCGGTGAGCAACTCGATATCTATACAAACGCCAAGATGTCGTTCACGTCCCACAGCGACCACTCGAAGTGGGCCGTCGCCGTCGCGCACAAGATGCGCAACAGCCAGGACACCAAGGTCGCCGACTACTGGGTGTGCGTCGGAGACATCAACCGAGCGGTGAGCAACTCGATATCTATACAAACGCCAAGATGTCGTTCACATCCCACAGCGACCACTCGAAGTGGGCCGTCGCCGTCGCGCACAAGATGCGCAACAGCCAGGACACCAAGGTCGCCGACTACTGGGTGTGCGTCGGAGACATCAACCGAGCGGTGAGCAACTCGATATCTATACAAACGCCAAGATGTCGTTCACGTCCCACAGCGACCACTCGAAGTGGGCCGTCGCCGTCGCGCACAAGATGCGCAACAGCCAGGACACCAAGGTCGCCGACTACTGGGTGTGCGTCGGAGACATCAACCGAGCGGTGAGCAACTCGATATCTATACAAACGCCAAGATGTCGTTCACGTCCCACAGCGACCACTCGAAGTGGGCCGTCGCCGTCGCGCACAAGATGCGCAACAGCTAGGACACCAAGGTCGCCGACTACTGGGTGTGCGTCGGAGACATCAACCGGGCGGTGAGCAACTCGATATCTATACAAACGCCAAGATGTCGTTCACGTCCCACAGCGACCACTCGAAGTGGGCCGTCGCCGTCGCGCACAAGATGCGCAACAGCCAGGACACCAAGGTCGCCGACTACTGGGTGTGCGTCGGAGACATCAACCGAGCGGTGAGCAACTCGATATCTATACAAACGCCAAGATGTCGTTCACGTCCCACAGCGACCACTCGAAGTGGGCCGTCGCCGTCGCGCACAAGATGCGCAACAGCCAGGACACCAAGGTCGCCGACTACTGGGTGTGCGTCGGAGACATCAACCGGGCGGTGAGCAACTCGATATCTATACAAACGCCAAGATGTCGTTCACGTCCCACAGCGACCACTCGAAGTGGGCCGTCGCCGTCGCGCACAAGATGCGCAACAGCCAGGACACCAAGGTCGCCGACTACTGGGTGTGCGTCGGAGACATCAACCGAGCGGTGAGCAACTCGATATCTATACAAACGCCAAGATGTCGTTCACGTCCCACAGCGACCACTCGAAGTGGGCCGTCGCCGTCGCGCACAAGATGCGCAACAGCCAGGACACCAAGGTCGCCGACTACTGGGTGTGCGTCGGAGACATCAACCGAGCGGTGAGCAACTCGATATCTATACAAACGCCAAGATGTCGTTCACGTCCCACAGCGACCACTCGAAGTGGGCCGTCGCCGTCGCGCACAAGATGCGCAACAGCCAGGACACCAAGGTCGCCGACTACTGGGTGTGCGTCGGAGACATCAACCGAGCGGTGAACAACTCTATACTACGTTAGTTTTACTTTGCGCAAAAACCCAAACACGTGTCAAATATTTTTACACCATGAATAATTATGCAAAATGAAAAAATATATAATGAAAATTTACGAAATTATAAGTTTGTTGTGCTGCGTCTTTGTCCTCGAAAGAAATGGTCACCGCAAACCGTCACCACTTCGACTTGAGTTGCCGCGAGTTGAATGATCTTGATGAGCTTCGTATTTAATTCAGTAACGCAATCTCAGCAGAAAAATATCGGACATGATTTTGTGTCCGATTTTATTTTTATTACAGGATATAACACTCTGCAGATTTTTTTTGTTTTAAATAACTTAATCGCTTAGAGCTTACTTAATGTTACCCTCTTTCTTTATAGTTGCCTCAGGAATCCCGCGGTGGAGGCACGGTGTGTACGTCGGGGCCTATACTGTGGGGTAACTTTGCGCACCTCATACAGTCCGTTCAGTCGTGTAACTGACGTAGTGCTTAGATTTAAGATTGATTTAGGGATACGAATCATAATATTCGAACAACTGTGATGTTTAGATAAGGCGTATTTGATAGCCAATATTGAAGCCATTTTGATATTGTGTTTCGCTGTCAACATTCCATATTTTTAAAGAAACTATTAAAGTTGCTAAAAACTTATAAGATTTACTTAATGTAAATATAATTGAGTACAGTTGAACTGTTACTGTCCAATATTTCATTCTGTAGCATAGCATTAAATAACCTTTATGCCAATAAATTAACCTAAATGTATTATAGCAATAAATAACCTAAATGCTTATCGCCAATTATCAATTTAGAGTAAATAGTTACGTAATTAATAGGTACTAAGTAAATAAATAAATGTAAATATGTAGTTATATGATAAACAAGCAAGTGAGCGAATAGTACTTAGTCGATTTTTTGCGCACTTTTTATAGAAATACAAATCAACGGATTCGTGTGCCTCATTTTTTATATATTAATATAAATATCTATGTATGTACAATTTAAAAGATTAAGTTAAATAAATTGTTTAAGTTTGTAAACATTTTTTTATTGTACCTGCTTGTACACTCACCAATCTCTCAATCTTCCAAAACTCTAAGGGACCGTTCAGATAGACCGGCGCGGAGAGCGTCGGAGAGCATTTTTTTTTCACACAGACCGGCCGTTCAAATTTGCTCTGCTCTCCGCGCCGGTCTGTGTGAACGGACACACGGATGCGTTCGGAGCCGAGCGTACGCTCTTGGGCCGGATTCAGAGCAATTCGGCTTACGGTCGGCTGCGCGAGCATGAAAGAGCACGCGAACGGAGCCGGTCGGATGCTCGAGCGCGAAAGAGCACGAGCATGGAGCAGCCGACCGGCTCGACGAGCAGCCGAGCGGCTGCTCTTAATATTTCACACCGAGCGTATTGGAAGCATCCTCGAGCATCCTCTTATCATAAAAGAGATAAAATGTAAAAATAAAGCTTATTTCAATGTCTTAAGATTCTATTTTAAATGCGATTAAAATTTGCTCTGCTCTCCGCGCCGGTCTATCTGAAAGGTCCCTTAATCTATTCGTACTGAAAAAAAACTACGATATACACGAAGGTAACTGTAACAAACAATTTTGCGTCAATCGCATATTTTACTACCAGTAGGTACTAAAATTTTATAAGTCTAGCTATTTTTGGCAAACTTAAGTATTTTGTTTGACCGAGCATAATACCTAAAAAACCGGCCAAGTGCGTGGCGCGCCACGCGCAGTGTAGGTTTCCATAGTCATAATCCTCGAAAAACAGATATAACCCCTTAACCTGTGAACCCTACTTAGCCACGATAGTTTTCCTTTAAAATTGATTATATAATATACTACTGTTGTGAATTTTTTCAAGTTCCTATATACTGACATTTGGTTGATAGAGGGGGGGGGGACACTTGACTCTAATAAAAATTAGCACTTTAAAACATCATATTTTACAAATGGCTCTAGAAATCGAAAAATGATGTTCCCACACCCACAGTATTTTTAAAAGACCTATTCAACGATACCCCACACTATGGGGTAGACGAGAAAAAAAATATTCATCCCCACTTTACATGTAGGGGAGCTACCCTAAAAAAAATTTATCAAAATTTTATTTCACCACTTTGTCCATACACCACACCACGTGATTAATATTTATACCCATGCCAAATTACGGATTTCTAGCACTAATAGTCTCTGAGATTAACCGAGGACGGACGGACGGACAGACAGACAGACGGACGGACATGGCGAAACTATAAGGGTCCCTTGTTTACTACGGAACCCTAAAAACAGTTGCATTTACAGACTATCGACACCCATAATATGAGTCCTCTATAAAAGATTCTGAAACAGTTTAGCTTACTGCCAACATTACATACCTATCCACGATAAAATTATGCACGCTCTTATAATCCAAAATTACTTCGACTACCATGAGAACTACACAAAACAAACTGTAATCACAAGGAGAACAGCTGAACGTAAAATAGCAACCAAAAAGTCAAATAACTTCAATGAAACTACTACGCAGTTGTTCCACGTTTAATAAATGAAATTCCATACACAATAAGAAGCAAAATAACAAAAAATAATTTATAATACAAAATTAAAGATTTTATCTTTAAAAACAAAACATGTAAAAATTATACACGTTTGAATACGCACGGAACTGCCGTACGTGCCGTACTGCCGTTATTATGAAAACGGATGATATTATGGTTAGGACATTGGGTGTTGTAATGTTGGCAATAAGCTAACTGTTTCAGAATGTTTTATAGAGGATTTGAAGCATGGGTGTAGATAAAAGGATTTAGTTTCTATGTGGGTGACAGCGCCAGTGTGGGCAGCTAAATTAATACGATCCGGTTATAATAATTATACCATAATTATACAATATAATTATTATAACGTGCAATAAAAAAAACAATAGGTAATAATATATGTAATGTTTTATTAACACAAACATTATTTACACGAGTGTTCCTTATATTGACTGTTAATATTAATGCCACCAACCGTTACGAACGCATCAAGTTTCTGTAACGACAAGTTCGTGAAACCTTTATACATGACTGCTGTGACGTCACTGGATCATAATATACGGGTCAAGACACAGAGGATTCAACGAAGATATGAGACAATGGTAAACAGAAACTTTGAACACGGTTAAGTACAAAATATCGTTCTAATTGAAGCCCTGACGATTGAGGACCTGAATGGCAAAAAGTGAAACGAACGAACTGACGCGCTGATGAAACGCACTTCATTGGCTGGGCAGTACGAATTGTTGCCCAGCCATCGTGATGAGCGAGTAAATGCTTCGCTTCTGTCAAGGTTCTCACGGTTTTTTTGGAATGTTAGGACAATAATATTGCCGTCTTGGTCTACCAAAGCTGACGAAAGCTGAGAAGTCTACGGTCAGCTTTTCGAACCAGCGGTAAACTACCAAAATATCTATATGGTCCACTCAATTAAACTGTCAGTCCACACCACCCAATAATTGCACCATTATTTGATTACATCTTTCCGTCGTTGTGATGTCTCATTTCTTCATCTTATGCACTTATCCTGTAACTTCCTAATAAACCAACATAGATAATTGGCACTGTGTGAATCGAGAATATTAAATCGATAGCTAAGCAAAAGTTGCCTGAAATTAAATCGTAAATGTGATCGATATGTACTGATCAATCGATCGAACTGTACTGACTTTACAAAGACTTCATTTTGATCTAAACAAATCAGTACACAGAATTTGGCACATACATCTACTATCCCGTGCCTTCGATAAGGGATCAGCAGGTCGCGATACTAACCTTACAGTAGCAGAATATATTTTAAAATAATTTTATATGAACATTTATAACATAGCAATATAAAAATTTAAATGAAAATGTGCATAAGTAGTTACTTCAGTTAAAAGTGTTTATAATATGTTTCTTTGGATAAACATATTATGTGAAAATAATATCAATCTAGTAAGTAGCAGTTACAATTAAAGCATTTTTTCCATAATTTGATAGCTTTTCAACAGTTAAAAAAATATACATTATTATGATATATCATTCAGTTTCGATTATACGTATAAAAACAGACGGTTAAACGAATCGATATTGACTTAAATATATGTACAGGATCTTTAATCTTAATATACCTTTAAATATCCAATAGATGGCTTGTGTTGCTTAAAGTTGAAAATGGACTAAATATACACCGGTAGGTATTTAGAGTTATTCAGAAAATTTTCCAACTTTAGTAACAGCGATAGAAAGGGTGATCGAGAAATTAATGGACTCTCAGTGAGGGCATCCTCGTGAACCAAGAGTCTTGCTTAATCTTCAAGTAGTAGGAGTCTCTCGGTGAAGGTGACGTGAGAGCTTCCTCCAAGACCTTCAAAGCGCTTGTTGGCAACACCTTTGCACTGTATTCAGCTGCTTCCCCGGGCATGGTCACTGCGCATGTGGCTGTCGATGACGATGAGCTGACTTCCGAACTTGGGGTTTCTGGTCGACTGTAACGAGACGAGAAGAATTATTAGTAACTAGTAGTAAATCTGACTAAAGAGGCAAAGCAAGGGTAGTTTATAACTAGATACAACGTCGCAAGATTGTATCAAAATAGATGGCAGATAAGTCTAGCCTCTTTTCTTCGTTCATAGGTTCATAGCGCCCGTTCCCCAAGCCGGGCAACTCACAAAAAGTTTCCTTTAGCAATAGGAATTAGTGGTAGGTGTGCACTGTGCAATGGCGATAAACGAGCAAGAAGAAAGAGAGGGAAGAGTTTGAGTCGGCATGTGATAGTACCTAATGGCAGGATCTGTTTACAGGACATTTAACTCAAGCGTAATGTTACCGATTCAGCCGGTAGGAGTTCGGCTCTATCTGCTTCGGATGTTCAATGTCCATGACTTCCATGAGGATTTCTTTCCCTACGGATAAAACTAGATTGTAAATGTGAAGCATGTACCTGGACGGCTGGCTGGGCGGCGTGAGTTGCACGGGCGGGGCGTATATCTCCGCGGCGGAGAGGTCCGGCGCGTGCAGCAGCACCACGTGGAGTCTGCGCGCCCGCAGCGAGGCTCGCAGCGCCTGCGCCGCGCCCCACGTGCCCCACCGGACCGCGGCCGCGCCCGCGCTGCCCTCGCCCTCCGCGTCCGCCCGGGCCAGGCTGTCGCACGCGGTGTCTGCTGTCAGTCCTGGGTAGGAAGGATTAATGGGTGGTTATCGATTTTCGTTCGAAACACGTTGCAAAGGCTAAAATCGCTATGTTTTATCTATTACTAGCGACCCGCCCCGGCTTCGCACGGGTAGTAGAGCATATTATGCGTAGGTAGGTACTACCCGCTCAGGGATTAGGCAGCGTTTTCGATGAAAGCTCCCAGGCGGCTTGACTTTTTACGATATTTTCCACAATGAACTTACTATATCTCACCTTATACCCGAATTACTAATTCCGTGGAATTCTGACGTTTCATAATGTTACCAGAGATAAAACAATTCCCACAAAAAAGATAAAAAATTCAAAACTTATGCAAATACAAATCAACTGCTGCATGTAGATATGACAAATGCCTGACAGACACTTCATGGTGATAATGTCATTCGACTTCCATTTTTGAATAATTTTTTTCAATGTGATTCTTTTGTTTTCTATTGCTGTTAGTGTGCACTTTCTAGTTTCCATTCTTAGCAATTTCTATTTTAGGGCGAAACAATTAATATTATTAAGCGGCTTAAAGCTTTATAATATGTTGACAGGGAATTAAAGTAGTTTGGGGTAAAATCGTACTTCGTAGATGTTAACCCTGTTCTCCATATAAATAACTCATCTGTAAATGACAATGAAAGCTATCAGAATTAAGTCGATATTAAGTCAAAAATAAGGAGAAAAACTAAATATTTCAAATCAAATAAATTACAGTGTATTTGGGACATAAAAAGGTAAGTTTTCACCAGATTCCGTGAAAAAAAAAAATATTTTAAAAGATAAAAATAAAAAACCAAAAACTTGGTTTTTTATGTGAAAAAAGTGTAAATATAAAAGTTGTAGATCTTTTTATTACCTACAACTTTGCCATTTGATTTTTTTCCATAGGACTTCTAGTTTTGCCGGAAATCGAGATAAACCGTTTTTTACCCTTAAAACTCCCCCCTTTTTTCCCGAGCTCAGATCGCCCGTAAATTATTTTTCCTTGTATTTTTATAATATTCTCCTCCTTTTCCAATGGGTTTCATCCTACGTACTGTGATTTTTTTTTGGTTTCAAAAATTATCGACACTGGGCTATAATAGGGAGAACCGCGGCCACCGACGCGCTTATAGGCACGCTCCCGCCGCCGCAATTTTTAAATCTGTAATATCTTCGAAAGTATTCATTTAAATCATATGCTGTAAAGGGCCATATGGATTTATATTAAACTAGCGACCCGCCCCGGCTTCGCACGGGTAGTAGAGCATATTATGCGTAGGTAGGTACTACCCGCTCAGGGATTAGGCAGCGTTTTCGATGAAAGCTCCCAGGCGGCTTGACTTTTTACGATATTTTCCACAATGAACTTACTATATCTCACCTTATACCCGAATTACTAATTCCGTGGAATTCTGACGTTTCATAATGTTACCAGAGATAAAACAATTCCCACAAAAAAGATAAAAAATTCAAAACTTATGCAAATACAAATCAACTGCTGCATGTAGATATGACAAATGCCTGACAGACACTTCATGGTGATAATGTCATTCGACTTCCATTTTTGAATAATTTTTTTCAATGTGATTCTTTTGTTTTCTATTGCTGTTAGTGTGCACTTTCTAGTTTCCATTCTTAGCAATTTCTATTTTAGGGCGAAACAATTAATATTATTAAGCGGCTTAAAGCTTTATAATATGTTGACAGGGAATTAAAGTAGTTTGGGGTAAAATCGTACTTCGTAGATGTTAACCCTGTTCTCCATATAAATAACTCATCTGTAAATGACAATGAAAGCTATCAGAATTAAGTCGATATTAAGTCAAAAATAAGGAGAAAAACTAAATATTTCAAATCAAATAAATTACAGTGTATTTGGGACATAAAAAGGTAAGTTTTCACCAGATTCCGTGAAAAAAAAAATATTTTAAAAGATAAAAATAAAAAACCAAAAACTTGGTTTTTTATGTGAAAAAAGTGTAAATATAAAAGTTGTAGATCTTTTTATTACCTACAACTTTGCCATTTGATTTTTTTCCATAGGACTTCTAGTTTTGCCGGAAATCGAGATAAACCGTTTTTTACCCTTAAAACTCCCCCCTTTTTTCCCGAGCTCAGATCGCCCGTAAATTATTTTTCCTTGTATTTTTATAATATTCTCCTCCTTTTCCAATGGGTTTCATCCTACGTACTGTGATTTTTTTTTGGTTTCAAAAATTATCGACACTGGGCTATAATAGGGAGAACCGCGGCCACCGACGCGCTTATAGGCACGCTCCCGCCGCCGCAATTTTTAAATCTGTAATATCTTCGAAAGTATTCATTTAAATCATATGCTGTAAAGGACCATATGGATTTATATTAAATCAACAATGTATTTAAGGTATTTAATTAGATAAGGATTAATGCTGTATTGGTTGAAATCGCTTCGAAAATTAGCCATTATTTGTCGTAAAAAGTAAATGACAAAAAAATGTTATTGTGGGATATCCATAAGAGATAGACATATACCATCGCGGACTTTTCTGTAGACCTTTTCAATGTGTACAATACTTAGTACATTATTTTGATAAATCTCGTAGGGTTTAGCCTGCGTTTGCAATGTAAGCGGAAAAAATGTAATTATTTACGACATCACATTAGAAACCTCAAAAATAACAGTATTTCTCCACTATTTAATGGATGTTATTATACATATAAACCTTCCTCTTGAACTACTTTATCTATTAAAAAAAACCGCATCAAAATCCGCTGCGTAGTTTTAAAGATTTAAGCATACAAAGGGACATAGGGGCATAGGGATATAGGGACGGAGAAAGCGACTTTGTTTTATACTATGTAGTGATCAACAATGTATTTAAGGTATTTAATTAGATAAGGATTAATGCTGTATTGGTTGAAATCGCTTCGAAAATTAGCCATTATTTGTCGTAAAAAGTAAATGACAAAAAAATGTTATTGTGGGATATCCATAAGAGATAGACATATACCATCGCGGACTTTTCTGTAGACCTTTTCAATGTGTACAATACTTAGTACATTATTTTGATAAATCTCGTAGGGTTTAGCCTGCGTTTGCAATGTAAGCGGAAAAAATGTAATTATTTACGACATCACATTAGAAACCTCAAAAATAACAGTATTTCTCCACTATTTAATGGATGTTATTATACATATAAACCTTCCTCTTGAACCACTTTATCTATTAAAAAAAACCGCATCAAAATCCGCTGCGTAGTTTTAAAGATTTAAGCATACAAAGGGACATAGGGACATAGGGATATAGGGACGGAGAAAGCGACTTTGTTTTATACTATGTAGTGATAACATCCATTAAATAGTGGAGAAATACTGTTATTTTTGAGGTTTCTAATGTGATGTCGTAAATAATTACATTTTTTCCGCTTACATTGCAAACGCAGGCTAAACCCTACGAGATTTATCAAAATAATGTACTAAGTATTGTACACATTGAAAAGGTCTACAGAAAAGTCCGCGATGGTATATGTCTATCTCTTATGGATATCCCACAATAACATTTTTTTGTCATTTACTTTTTACGACAAATAATGGCTAATTTTCGAAGCGATTTCAACCAATACAGCATTAATCCTTATCTAATTAAATACCTTAAATACATTGTTGATTTAATATAAATCCATATGGTCCTTTACAGCATATGATTTAAATGAATACTTTCGAAGATATTACAGATTTAAAAATTGCGGCGGCGGGAGCGTGCCTATAAGCGCGTCGGTGGCCGCGGTTCTCCCTATTATAGCCCAGTGTCGATAATTTTTGAAACCAAAAAAAAATCACAGTACGTAGGATGAAACCCATTGGAAAAGGAGGAGAATATTATAAAAATACAAGGAAAAATAATTTACGGGCGATCTGAGCTCGGGAAAAAAGGGGGGAGTTTTAAGGGTAAAAAACGGTTTATCTCGATTTCCGGCAAAACTAGAAGTCCTATGGAAAAAAATCAAATGGCAAAGTTGTAGGTAATAAAAAGATCTACAACTTTTATATTTACACTTTTTTCACATAAAAAACCAAGTTTTTGGTTTTTTATTTTTATCTTTTAAAATATTTTTTTTTTTCACGGAATCTGGTGAAAACTTACCTTTTTATGTCCCAAATACACTGTAATTTATTTGATTTGAAATATTTAGTTTTTCTCCTTATTTTTGACTTAATATCGACTTAATTCTGATAGCTTTCATTGTCATTTACAGATGAGTTATTTATATGGAGAACAGGGTTAACATCTACGAAGTACGATTTTACCCCAAACTACTTTAATTCCCTGTCAACATATTATAAAGCTTTAAGCCGCTTAATAATATTAATTGTTTCGCCCTAAAATAGAAATTGCTAAGAATGGAAACTAGAAAGTGCACACTAACAGCAATAGAAAACAAAAGAATCACATTGAAAAAAATTATTCAAAAATGGAAGTCGAATGACATTATCACCATGAAGTGTCTGTCAGGCATTTGTCATATCTACATGCAGCAGTTGATTTGTATTTGCATAAGTTTTGAATTTTTTATCTTTTTTGTGGGAATTGTTTTATCTCTGGTAACATTATGAAACGTCAGAATTCCACGGAATTAGTAATTCGGGTATAAGGTGAGATATAGTAAGTTCATTGTGGAAAATATCGTAAAAAGTCAAGCCGCCTGGGAGCTTTCATCGAAAACGCTGCCTAATCCCTGAGCGGGTAGTACCTACCTACGCATAATATGCTCTACTACCCGTGCGAAGCCGGGGCGGGTCGCTAGTTATACATATAAACCTTCCTCTTGAACCACTTTATCTATTAAAAAAAACCGCATCAAAATCCGCTGCGTAGTTTTAAAGATTTAAGCATACAAAGGGACATAGGGACATAGGGATATAGGGACGGAGAAAGCGACTTTGTTTTATACTATGTAGTGATCAACAATGTATTTAAGGTATTTAATTAGATAAGGATTAATGCTGTATTGGTTGAAATCGCTTCGAAAATTAGCCATTATTTGTCGTAAAAAGTAAATGACAAAAAAATGTTATTGTGGGATATCCATAAGAGATAGACATATACCATCGCGGACTTTTCTGTAGACCTTTTCAATGTGTACAATACTTAGTACATTATTTTGATAAATCTCGTAGGGTTTAGCCTGCGTTTGCAATGTAAGCGGAAAAAATGTAATTATTTACGACATCACATTAGAAACCTCAAAAATAACAGTATTTCTCCACTATTTAATGGATGTTATTATACATATAAACCTTCCTCTTGAACCACTTTATCTATTAAAAAAAACCGCATCAAAATCCGCTGCGTAGTTTTAAAGATTTAAGCATACAAAGGGACATAGGGACATAGGGATATAGGGACGGAGAAAGCGACTTTGTTTTATACTATGTAGTGATGGAAAAAATGGTTTTGATTATCTTGTTAAGACACAAACGATGCAAGAAGGCATCCTATTACAAAAGGGCTGAATGCTCAGGGTAAAAAGAAAATTAGGAAAATCCTGTGAAAAAGTCATTTATCTCCGTGTGCAAATGCCCATCTATTGAATTACATATTTTTTTACTCACTTCGTGTGCATCAAACGAATTAGTTAATTTGTTTTTCAAATTAAACAATGATATTTAATGGTGATGAGTTGGACTCTAGGTCTACGGGTTACACTACTAGGAGACGGGCGCTTGGCTATGAAACCAAGTTTAACTTCTATAGGTCCACTGGAGACGGCCCACAGTCTGACTGAAACGGATAGCGGTGCGGTGCGGCATGCGTTAAGGTGCGTCCAGACTTGAACATTTCACCGAACCGAACAGCGAACATTTCGGCGAACTTGTTACGCTCAATGTGGACGGCGCGCTTGGAGCGCTTGAGATGGGTTACTGCGTAACAGTTCGGCGAAAGTTTCGGCGAACTGTTACGCAGTAACCCATCTCAAGCGCTCCAAGCGCGCCGTCCACATTGAGCGTAACAAGTTCGCCGAAATGTTCGCTGTTCGGTTCGGTGAAATGTTCAAGTCTGGACGCACCTCAACAGTTAAGAATAGATATAAACAAAATAAATCTAAAATGACATGGAATTGTTACATAATAAGTAGGTAGGTATATAGCTTATAATTGCTTTGTATACCTACTGAATATGAATAGTATGGAAAATCGAAGGGAAAAACCTCTACAGGCTCTCAGCTACGTAGGTAACGTCTTATCTCAGTGGTGATTTAACTGGGAGCGAGTAAGTAACATTCACCAATCGCGACATTTGCTTACCGACATTGTTGACAGTCACACCTGAGTTCAGCCTTCCGCTGTTGGGAATCTCACCAATATAAAATAGTCGTCCAGCATAGGGATGGTCCGCGGCAGCCGCGGCCAGCATGGGCGAGAAGGAGCGAGCGACGCGCAGTGCTCCGAGCACGTTGCTCCTAAGCGCGCCCTCCCAGCAGGCAGCGCCGCCGCGCCCGCTGCTGCCCGCGGTGTTGATCACTGCCCATACACCTGAGTACATCCATAGAACAAGTTGAAGTGTCTGTCTGTGATTTAGAAACAACTGCCTCTAATAAAGTTCATATTGTAAAATTATTATTTAACGATACCGAACACACGTTTTGTCTGTCTGTCCGGACTAATCTTCAAAACCTGATTTTAACGGCTTTTTAAAAGACGGACACAGGCTACTTTTCATTTCGGAAAATCAAAGAGTTCCCACGGGATTTTAAAAACCTAAATCGCGCCGACATACAAAGTGATTCTCCAACATTTCTCCAAGAAGTTTTCTACAATTTGCTTGCTGTTGTCAGCTAAGGAAAAAAAGATTACGTACCTACCTATAGGTAGATATATAGTAAGCATAGGAACTGTTTCCTGTTATTTATTTATTTACAGACAGTGAAAAATGCCACCACTTTGTCGTTCGAATTTTATTCGAGAGGGGTGGCATCTAGAAACATGAGTCATTTGCTCGTTGAGATAACTTATCGTGGTTCTGCGTCCCTTCGTGTTACCCTACTAACTCGTATAAGGTTCGATAGATGGCACTAGGCAACACCGAGACTAACCTAGTAATACTGAGAAGGCATCTTAACTCATATGTAGGGTTAATTCTGCGCATATATACCAATTTATTGGTTATTCTTGTTAAAAATTAACATTTTGGTGACCAAAATTTTTAATTTTTTAACTACTGTAGTTAATTTTTAACAGCACATTTCAAGCACTGCTGGTGTAGTGGTATCATGCAAGATTCCCATTCTTGCGACCCGGGTTCGATTCCCGGGCAGTGCACTTTCTTTTTTAATTTCCTATTTGTTTTTGTTAATTTTTTTTGTCAATACTATCAATGGACTTTTAAGAACTACTTATGATGTTTATCAACCAACGACTAGGATAATAACTATAATACATACATAATATAATTTTTATCGAACGACTGCCTAGGCAAGTATATTTACACAATTGTACAGTATATTTTGCTTTTTTGGTATTTTAACGGAACCTAACTAAGTAACTGTAAACACTTAAAGTGCAATTAACCCTATGTTGTACTTACTACTTTGTACATTCATTTATGTGGTTCAGGGTGCTACACTTGTGGGTTCGTATATTCGTGCGTATGTAAAGGAGCGACATTAGAAGTTGAAATTATAAGGCCGTGTCCACTGTCCCCGAACAGTGAGCGGCTAACTGTTTGCTTCCAGTTAGCCTCCCTATACTTTTTAAATGGAGCTGCCGCAAACTGCGAACAGTGAGTTCAGTGCGCGACTGATTCGCTCCAAATGCCTCCAAAACTATGAGAGATCCAGAGGTAAGAATTAGCGACCCATTCGATACGCCGCTCAGTCAGCCAGCGGACAGTCAGCCGCTCACTGTTCGCCTGGGACACGGCAGACGGCTTACGGAACTGTGCGTTTATTCATGGGCGTAGCTACCGCCGTATATGCCGTATCAATTATACGGGGCCCCCAAGCCACGGGGGCCCCCGACGTGCGTAAGCAAAAATTAACAAAAACTTCCCAAATTTTTGTTTATTTCAGAAATGACAAAAGTCAAAAAATGTTGTCCGAAAAGTTGTCCGTAGAGGCAGAATCTTTAGAAAAACTAAAGTCATCATCAGCTATAAATGATTTAATAAATCAGTTTGCCGAAAAAGAGGCAAGGAGAGTTAAATATATTTTAATTTGAATTGTTTGTAAAAATTTTAGAAAAAGTGACAGATAAATAATTATGATGAATAAATATTGCTTTTAATTTTATGCAAACATTTTTTTTCTTTTGTAAGAAATCTTTACCCTTCATAAGGGCCCCCAAACAAATTTTTATACGGGGCCCCGTCAAGGTACGCTACGCCACTGCGTTTATTCCTAGGTTCTTAACGCTCTGCTGCTGCTGTCACTCGCTAGTCGCTTGCGTCGTACCGTGTTCGCCTGCCGGTAGATGCTGGGCCGTCGCCCGCGCCGCCGCCTCCAGCAAGTCTTCCCGTGCCACGTCCAGCTCTAAGGTCGCCAGTCGTGGCGGCGGCTGGTCCTCAGGCGTGGCCGCGACGTGTGCTTGCAGCCACGACTCCGCCAGGCGCGCGCCCAGCCCGCCGGCACGACAACCGGCTATCACGCGCCATCCTTTACCGCTCAGGTAGGTTGCAATCTGTGAAAGGAAATATCGATATTTTATGCACTTGCACACCAGTTGGTTTATGATACTGAACAGAGGTTATAAAGTCTTTCAACCTTCTTCAATGACGTCAGAAAGCGAAATTATTTCAATTGAAATCTGCATCGTGCATGTGAAAGTATAAAAATATTCTTTTTTGTCCGACACATGTTATCTCTTAATTGCGATCTCGCCTGATGGTATGAAGCAGTCTAAGATGGAAGCGGGCTAACCTGGAAGAGGTGTGGCTGTTTTTAACCCCCGGCGCAAAACGACGGGGTGTTATAAGTTTGACGTGTCTGTGTGTGTGTGTGTGTGTCTGTCTGTCTGTTCCCCTGTGGCGCTCAAACGGGTGGACCGATTTGAATGCGGTTTTTTTTGTTTGAAAGGTTAATTAGTCGAGAGTGTTGTTAGCTATGTTTGATGAAATAGTCCAGAATGGCCGCCGCTACAAAATGGCGGATTACATATTTTTTCACAACTCACTTAATATGGGTATCAAATGAAAGGGCTTGACTAGTAGAATAGCACTATTGCAAATCCAAGATGGCCGCCGCCACAAAATGGATGTCGGGGGTTTTTTAAATTTTTAATTTATACTTGTTGTTATATCCATACCCCTCAGTTCTACGCGATATCGTACGCGGAGCGCTTGATCACTTGCCGGCCCGCCGCCCACCGGTATAAGGTTAGGTAGGTAGACAATTTAGAAATCATAAATTCCCAAATTGCCTCCGAGAATCAAACTCGAGATCTCCCACTTATAAATAAAAGGTTTCAAGTAAAGATGGCGAAGTCCACACTCTGGATAATAATAGAATGTGGAACCTGCAAAAAGGTAAAAAAAGCTCTATCTACCTGCAATCCAAGCGCGGAGTCAACAGACGTGACGAGCACAGTCTTCGCGCTCTCGACGGGCAGCACCTCGGCCACGCGCACCTTCCTCAGCAAGTACAGCAACAGCGCGCCGACGATCGAGCACAGCGCCGCCAACTGCAGGCCCAACGATAACCACGTGAGAGGGTCCATTATCCTACAGCGAGCGCATTATTTGAACTGTCATCTGAAACAAGAGAATAACATCTGTAAGAAGAGGTATCAGTGGTACAACAAGAGTTAGGAATACGGTGCAGGCCTTCAACCAGGAATTATGCTTTTCCATAACTCATTGACCCCTTTTCAATTTTCGCCCTTAGGTAAGCTTTAGTTAAGCTAGGATTACAGAAACAATGGTGAGTTTAGATGCATTTATCGGTAGGTATTCCCGAACATTGTGGAAATGTTGGTTGTTGGACAAGTCTTAGTGTTTTTTTCCTCTTTCCACTAATCTCGGTCTGTGGCTATTTGTGATCTGTTCAAGTGTTAAGTAATTTAATTCGGTAGATCATACTCTCGAGTGTCGACTGATTTTATTTGTCTTGACTTATTTTGTTTATTTAACTTCTATTTATCATCCCTTTATTTAATTTATAATTTTTGGCGATGTATCAATGATGAATTTTGTCGCATTGGCTTAGAGTTATCCAACCTCTAATAGGTTTTATAATAATTCTTCTTCTATTCTGGTAAATATCACTCAGTCAAAAAGCTGTATCGGGTTCCTTCAACGTTTCGTTACCATAACTCACCGTTCGAACCGTTCGAAGAGCCAAACCTTCTTAAGACCCCTCTCCCAGTTTGACGCTATGGAAGTTTAGGTATCTAACGACAGGTAGGCTGGCGGCCAGTTACACGGACGACTACTTGGATATAGCGCGACTATGACTATAGTTTTGGTACTTGTATTAAATATTAATTTATAAATTATTTATTTGATATTGTAGTATTATATATTATATATTTACTATAAAATATTTTTAAAATGACTTCGCGTGGGACTTTATCGAATAAGTATTTCATTAATCTACGTTCAACTTACAAAACAAAAGCGACCAGGATAATATGATGTTCTTCTCTATAATGGCATGTAGGGTTCCGTATTTATATCATAGGTATCACGCATATTTAGCCTTCAACCATTTTTTTCTAAACTAACTAATAAAAGAAACAATCACCTTTTTAATTATTTAACAATTACCAATTATTATTATTATTATACATATTTCAAATAATCTGTCTGAAAATAACATTGCAGAGCTGTTGCATTGCACCTGTTGAAGTTCTTGGATACATTTTCTGATAAGAGTACAATTATTTAAAGTTTACCAATAGAACAATAAAAAGTATGCAATCTTTGTTTACTGCTAAAATGTCGGTTTAGTCAGAAGTGCAAGTGCGACTTTTATTACAGTAATTAGTAATAAACAACAGGTGTTTGTAGTCATTAGGTAGGTACCTAGTATATTTTTTTGGGAGGAGGGGGCGAATTTTGCTATTTCGTATAATTTTTTTTTCTTCTTCTTTTGATTTCTTCCTTAAAAAAATACAACGGCCATTTTGGATTCCAAAATGAACATCATTTTTTATGTTCAGTTCCACCAAAAAACTTCGGAAATGAAATGACACCCATATTATAAACAAGTGGATAAACCCGCGACTTCGTTCGCATGGATATTGGTTTTTAAAAATCCCTCTCATTGAGAACTCTTTGTTTTTCCTAAGCTCCTTTGAGCTTATACCTTGCTAAAAACTGTTGAAATTTCACTGGCGGATGTTTAGGTACATCAAAATGTAAACATCCGCCAGTGAAAGTCCTATCAAAATCGGTCCAGCCTTTCAGAGATTGGCCGGTAATTTATAAAGTATCTCCTTTCTAACAAAAAAAGAATGAATGAAATCGGACCACCCGTTAACGAATTACAGCTAAGTACACATTTTGACTTTCATCCCCTCTCCCAAAGGAACCGTGCTGAATTTTGGGATAAAAAGTATCCTATATATTACTCCGTAGTATGAACTTAAATCATGCCGAGTTTCATTTCTATCCATTTAGTAGTTTTTACGTGATGCGCGCACAAACATACAGACAAACAGATAAACAGACAAAAATTTCAAAAATAGCTTTTTTATGTTCTACATATTACTTATCCCTAACATCCACCAGTTATTATTTTGCACAAATCTTCAATGTACACATATGGCAATTCTACGATTTTATTATATTATGTATAGATATGTATAGAAGATAATTTCTTAAAAAAAAAATACGACGGCCATCTTGGATTTCAAAATGGAATATTAGTTTATAATATTATATTTCCGTGACTGTCCTAGGTGCTATGCTGTAATTTCACTTATTTAAAAAAATACGCACTATTACTTACTACTCACGCATATTTTTTAGAAAAATATTCATGCTCAAAACTTTGCAGTCGTTGTATAAATTAGTGTTTACACGACTCTCGTACGTGCATCTGGATGGTGGCAAAATTTGCACAGGTCCTTCCCCAACGAGCGCCGGGCGCATACTAAATAAGCTAAGACAATGCGTAGCTATTTATTGTAATTTAGGGTGATGTTTAATAAGTTTTTATGTTTGATCAAATAAATGGATTGTTAATTAAACTATATACATAGATTCGTTAAAGAACATAGTTTATTTCTACATAAAAATTTTATTGAATTTATGCTTTTTTCAATACAAAAAATCGTGTTAAAGTAACCGTATAATTCGGGAAATTTGGCGGAAGTTCATTTTTTTTACCCATTAATTTGATAAAAAATCTATATTTTGGTCTGTAATGTGTCAATAGGACTATATGTCTGATATTTAAGTATTTTTTTCAAGTAAATCAGATGACTTTAAAGGACAGATATAGAGCTTCAAAGTTGAGTCTGTTATTTATTTTATTAAAACGAGGTGTGGGAAATTGATCATTACAAAATAAATAAAATAGTTTTTGTAAATATGGTCTGACAAATGTCAATATGAAGGATTAGTTTATTTAAAACATGTATTGAAATATGTGAAAGTCTCTCCTACGATGCTAAATTTGGAGCTTGAAATCTCAGATTTTTCAGAGAAAAGGTAAAACTGCTCTTAATGAATGGATGCAACGCATCGTGTACCTATTGTCTATTTGTCCATTTTTGCTGCGTGGCATTTTATTAAAACGGATTAGAATTCTATAAGTAGGTATTGTGTTTTGTTTGTTTAGTTATATTTGTTTGTCAATAGCCGGCGTCCGTCGCCTGCGTTCAATAAACAAAGCGCACAATGGCCGGCATAATTCATAACCCTCGAGTATTCTGCCGTCATAAGGAAAAAGGGCACAACTAACATTTTTTCCGAAATTGAGTTATATACATATTCGGAATCAGAAAAAAAAGGCCCATCTGCCAATATTTTTTGTACATTTTTAGGAACAATATAAACAAAAATACCGTAAGCTTAAAAGGCACAACTGAGCCATTTTTTATGTTTGTGTACGTAAAAAGGTCACATCTGACTTGCATTAAATATTAAAGGCATAACTACCACAGATGTGCTCTTTGGTTTGAAGTTTACCAACTAGACCTACACATTTAATTCAAAAGAAAAGTCATAACTAGCAGTTATGCCTTTACTACCAAAAATCTTTGACTAGAGGTGAAGTGAGGAGGTCGAGGTACGAAGCGAATCCCGCCAGTTGTGCCTGACGTGTCTTGGCGAGTCCAAGATGGCGATGGTAAGATTAATTAGTTTTTGTTACATTTGCATGCTTTTTTCAGTTTCTTTTTTCGGTTTCTTTTTTCAATAAAAATAAACTTGGTTCTTTTTTCAGCAATATGGAATCACGAAGCGCAAGATTAGTTAGTGCTGCTTTACGCAACTATAATTCTGTAGGCGAATGGTCTCCCGCGCCGTCAACAAGACGTGGCGTTCAACACTCGGTGCAAGCATCAAGCTCGGAGCATGTTGTAGTGCCGCACTCTGTGTTAGATACAGGGTATACAATGAACACAAAATTACTGTGCTATAATCCGCTAACAGTGACAATTTTGTAGGCACAACACTACACAAATTCACCACAAATTTAACTCGACGATCGTTTCGCTTCGACACCGGAGCATCTTCAGGAGATGTCGACTTCACAACGGACAATTGCAAAGACGACTTTGCAATCGTCCGTTTACACATTTGTGGTGAATTTGTGTGGTGTTGTACCTACAAATTTGTCACTGTTAGCGGATTATAGCAAAGTAATTTTGTGTTCATTGTACATCATGGAATTCCGCAAAGTAACGCCTGCTTTTATTCAACATTTAGATACAGGGTCCGATTTTGATTCTGATTACTCAGTTTTGGATAATAATTACGGATTACCAAAAGTACGGGAAAAAAGCAGCGATAGTGATGGTTCTGACTCAGAAGACCCACCATGTTCGCAGCCAGTTTCAAGAAGAACAATTTTAGAATAATCGGAAGAATCAGATAAAGAAACAAACCATGTTCAACTGACTAAGAAAGGAACTATTAGAAAGCGCAAAATTTATAACGTTAGCATAAAAGAACGAAAGAGGTTGAAGACGGAGGAAATGATTTTTATTTAAAAAAACCAAATAAGTTCCTTGATGACTGATAATTATAGTTAATCTTGTTAAGTTACAGTTAATAAATGTAATTTTTTTTAAGTTTTGAGATGATAATTTTTGTTACCTTTTCAAAATAAAAGTTTTATTTAAATGCCCTAATTGTTTTTTTAACTGTTTTTTGTATAATTATTAAAATGAAAATTAACACATTTTAATGAATATGCCTTTTCATTGTATAATTTCATAATTTTTCACAAAAAGTTAGAATGAAAAGCCACAATTGGTTAGTTATGCCCTCTATTCGTAATATTAATAACTTTAATTTATTTTTTATGCTACGTTGAAAGAGAAAATATTGATTATTTAATAAATGCAAATAAAATAAAAAAATCTATTTCAATAATCGTATAGGAATCGTGAAAATGAATTTATTTTAATTTATCTTTTTTCGAAATATAGTATTAGAATCGATATTTTTCGCCAAAAACCAATAAAAACTTTAAACTTGATTTTCTCCAAATTTATAAAATGTTAGATGTGCCTTTTTAGGGTTCCGTAGTAAACAAGGAACCCTTATAGTTTCGCCATGTCCGTCCGTCTGTCCGTCTGTCCGTCTGTCCGTCTGTCCGTCCTCGGTTAATCTCAGAGACTATTAGTGCTAGAAATCCGTAATTTGGCATGAGTATAAATATTAATCACGCCGACAAAGTGGTGAAATAAAATTTTGATAAATATTGTTTTTTAGGGTAGCTCCCCTACATGTAAAGTGGGGATGCATATTTTTTTTCTCGTCTACGCCATAGTGTGGGGTATCGTTGAATAGGTCTTTTAAAAATACTGTGGGTGTGGGAACATCATTTTTCGATTTCTAGATCCGTTTGTAAAATATGATGTTTTAAAGTGCAAATTTTTATTAGAGGGGGGGGGGGGACACTTGGAAATATTCACAGCAGTAGGGTATATAATCAATTTTAAAGGAAAACTATCACGGCTAAGTAGGGTTCACAGGTTAAGGAGTTATATCTGTTTTTCAAGGATTGTGACTACGGAACCCTACACTGCGCGTGGCCCGCCACGCACTTGGCCGGTTTTTTTCATTATGACGGCAGTATTGTAGACAATGTTCTCATGCTCCATGCAAATGTATTCGCACCTAGTCTCTGCGTCGGGTCGCATTTGTTTACAGTAATTTAAGACATCCAATCATTTCATTTACATACTTAATAAGCTGTAAATTATTATCTGAGACTTGTCATTGTAGCTTGTGTTATGTTTTGATGTATTTGTTGGCCATAACACAAATAACAGAGCCTACTAAAATGTTATTTTGTATGTATCTATTTTTAAGTCGAATATTTAAAGGACTCTTTTACATTGATCCATCGAGTATCTAGAATCTAGATCCATCGAGTATCTAATCAATTCAATCAAGTAATCCCAATCGGAAATCGCAGCGTCTGGATACAGGCAGCACTACCACAAGATCGTGGTCTGTGGCGATCCTTGCAAGAGACCTATGGCCACCAGTGGACGTCTATAGATTAAGAGTTGAGACCACAGGTTGAGACGATGACGATAACGAAGATGAATCAATTTAAAATCACGTCAGCGTATTATTTCCCGAAACCCTCTATAGAATGAAGTCTTCTTCTTCGAAGCAGCAGAATTTCATTTAGAGACATTTCATTTAGATAATTTCATTTATAGACATTTCATTTAGAGATATTCCATTAACATTTAGTGCTAAGGGACTCTAACATTTCCATCGAGTAACCAAGTCAAAATCGCGGCACTCTTATTACCTACAAGTGGAAACCCGCGACTTCGTTCGCGTGGATATTGATTTTTAAAACTCCCGTGAGAATCATTTTGTCTTTCCTAAGCTCTTTTGAGCTCATATCTTGCTAAAAACTGTTAAAAGTTCACTGGCGGATGTTTAGGTAGATCAAAATGTAAACATCCACCAGTGAAAGTCCCATCAAAATCGGTCCAGCCTTTCAGAGATTAGCCAGTAATCTTTGAAGTATTTCCTTTCTAACAAAAAAAGAATGAATGAAATCGGACCACCCGTTAACGAATTACAACTAAGTACACATTTTGACTTTCATCCCCTCTCCCAAGGGAACCGTGCTGAATTTCGGGATAAAAAGTATCCTATAATATGTTACTCCGTAGTATGAACTTAAAGTATGCCGAGTTTCATTTCAATCCATTCAGTAGTTTTTGCGTGATGCGCGCACAAACATACAGACAAACAGACAAACAGATAAACAGACAAACAGACAAAAATTTCAAAAATAGCTTTTTTACGTTCTATTACTTATCCCTAACATCCCCCAGTTATTATTTTGCAAAAATCTTCAATGTACAGATACGGCAATTCTACGATTTTATTATATGTATAGATGTATAGATTTGAAACCATTGTTAATATATCTATGATATAGGTAGGTAGGTAATCTGTTTTATAATAAACGAAGATGAAAGCATAATAATCGGCCTCAAGCGACTTCCAATTTACCGCTTACAGTTTTTCACAACAATTGCAGTTGTTTTTCTATGAAAGTCCTTTTCAATGTGAAAGAAATCGAGAGTTTACTCGGACTTTTAGTTTTTGTTACGCACTGCTACCTATTTTATTTAACTAACAGCGTACGTACCGCCTTTTAAAATCGCTTCCAAAACAGCTGAATCACGAATGCCTTTAACGTACAACTTACAAGGCAAGAATAGTTGGAAAGTTTCTGACATAAGTTGTGGTAAGTTAAACTTATATTATTCTCTCAAACCTGCAGGCTTCATCTGTTTGGCTCATGCCAAAAAGTTGAAAAAGCGAACAATAATATTCTATCAATAAAACAAGCAAACTCTAACATATTCTTTTTTTAGACCTCTTGAAGTAAATATAGACCTGTTCAAATAAATATAAACGTTCCCACTTCTTTCCTCTCTGTAACAACATCAAATAGCCTTGTTATTATCTTTTAGATAGGTAGGTAGAAGATAAACTAGCCAATCGTTAAAGTTCAACAATTACATTAGGTACAAATCTGCAAAAAACATTACATACTTAAATAAGTATTTAATGTAGACGTGAGTGATAAATTCTTCATATAATATATCTATAAATGAGAGTAGAAAATCAAGGAAACTTGCAATTTATAATGAATGGCTAGCGGCGAATTGTGTAAGAGTGTTAGCTACATTTCAACAGCCCTTTTTGCTTTCATGACTTGTTAATGAACGTGTGCTGAGAAATGTAGGCAGGTATGTAGTTTTTATTTCAATAGCGAGAATGTAATAAGTAGGTATCTACTGATACCCAGTTTTGGCGAGTTACTACTTAAATAATTTGCTGTTTTATTTGAAGTTTTTGCAATGTCATCGGTGTGCATATATTTTCTATACAACTTTATCCGCCTACCTAAAACCTAAATCCTAAATGTATTTAAAAATCCCGCATCAAAATAATATCACTCTTTGGATAATCCTCTTGACGAAAACGATCCAAAAGACTCCTGCTCCAAATGATTTTGATGGGACTTTCACAGGCATTCACAGGCATCTGCTAGTAAAAGGCCCATCAAAATCGTTGCAGCCGTTCCAGATAGACAAATATTTCAAAAACGTGTGTTTGGGAAAATAAGAAGCATTTATTTCATCACAGACAGACACTTTCGATTTATTTGTACAAATGGATTCTTTGTATGAGGAGTAGGTAGATTAGGTACGCTAGAGTGCGGTCGCGGAATAAGTTTTAGTAAATTAAAACATTGTACTTAATTAATCCATTAAGATTAAGAAAATAAAAACATAATGAAGTGCTCTCTATGCAACACTGAATAAAAACATAACGAAACATAGGTAGTTTGCTAGCGTTCGAGCTGTTAAGAATAACTTTTTCTTTACATTAGATCTTAATCCGACGGATATAATATATGAGATTTAATATGGTAGAGAGTGCAGAAACTGGATTGCAATACTTCTTGCTATAAGAAAACTTTTACAATAAACATTCTCTCCTTGATGAACAATGGAGATTAGATATTAATCCTTTAGTTACGCGTTGAAGTCAGTATGTAATTTGCAGAAAGTAGTTTATTTGTTATAACTTATAAGATAAAACAAAAAGGTGGTTAATTTTAACGATCTTACTAGTTCAGTAGAAGAAAGTAAAATCAATAAAAAGTAATTTGCTGCTTATTTCGTTTTCATCGGCAACTTTAAAATTTATTGAAAGTCAATGTATGTTTTTAATTAAAAATAATTCTTAAGAAAAGGACGATCCAATAAGGGTTTGAAAATTTTATTCCAAATTTTTCTAAAGAAAATAAATATTTTCTAAAGAAAATAATAATAATTGGGTTTTTAATTTTTTATATGTAGTTCCATTCCAAATAGCTAGGTACTTAGGGACTATCTATTTACCGATTATGAAATCAACCCTCAACTATTCTTCAACCGTTATTTTGCGTAAGAGTAAATTGAAAATCAATAAGTGATAAAGGGATTACATGTAGATAGATAGGACATCACCATCACCACCACCCTTTTAATGTCCCACTGCTGGGAACAGGCCTCCTCTCTCTAGGAAAGAGGGATTAGAGCATAGACCCGCCACGCTGCTCCAATGCGGGTTGGCGGGCTTTAACGACTATTGTCACATGATATAGTGACAATAACCGGGACCGACTGCTTAACGTGCTCTCCGAGGCACGGGGGTGAAACACCACCAACTCCGGGTTGGCACTGAGAATTTCTTGACAGAAAAACCCAATACCTAACAAATATTTGCCCGACCCGGGAATCGAACCCGGGACCTCGCAATCCGTAGTCGACCTCGACCACTAGACCAACGAGGCAGTTCGGTAGGACATAATATTATTTATATTTATTTTACTAACCCCCGACGGAAAAACGACGGGGTGTTATAAGTTTGACGTGTCTGTGTGTGTGTGTATGTGTGTGTCTGTCTGTTCCCCTGTGGCGCTCAAACGGGTGGACCGATTTGAATGCGGTTTTTTTTGTTTGAAAGGTGAATTAGTCGAGAGTGTTGTTATCTATGTTTGATGAAAATCGGGCCAAGATGGCCGCCGCTACAAAATGGGGGATTACATATTTTTCACAACTCACTTAATATGGGTATCAAATGAAAGGGCTTGACTAGTAGAATAGCACTATTGCAAATCCAAGATGCAAATCCAAGATGGCCACCGCTACAAAATGGCGAATGTCGGGGGTTTTTTAAATTTTTAATTTATACTTGTTCATAAATATTAAAATATTTTTAAACAATATGTTACGTGAATCTTTTAAGTTGTCGTAAGTAATTATTTATCACCGTTACCTGACTTCTGTATACCCAATTATAAAATTGACGCCAAAATTGTACAAATACCAATTCTGAATTAAGCAACTTTGACTTGACTTTAATTTTGTTTTAAACTATAATTACTCATCTCCATACCTACCTACAGCTAAATGAGCACTTATCAACATTCAATTCTGACTAGCGCCATCAATAACACCGGCGTGGCAAACACAAAGGAAGGCAAGAAACTAATGATCATGATCGTTATCATTACGAAGATCGTCCGATAAAAACGTGAGAACGCTTTTATTGTTTATTGTGTTCTTGTCATCGCGACGAGGAAGTTCATGGTCAAAGTTTTGTGAATCTTTTACAGTCTTTTTTCATTACGATTTATCCATGTGCCTCACTTCTTGTGAAGAATTACTCATATCATTTCATTTTCTTTTCTTTTTGGGTACACCATTATTATATTAAGTATGTCGCATGTCTAAAGGTAGACTGATATAAAATGCTATTTAAAGTCGGCCTTTTGTGCTTCATTTGAAGTGATGTGTAATAAAGTGGTTAAAATAAATGAATGAGGCTGTCGGCGCTCTGGCGGGTCATACACTTAGAGTTGGTGCGGATTGTAATAACAAATTCGTAGAGCGGAGTTAAGGTGTATATTTATCAAAGATATTACAAGGACCAGTGAACCGGCTCGGACCGAGGTTGCGTGTGTACTGTCTTAGAAATCGAAATTTCTCAAAAATCAAAAGTTGCATTACGGTGAGTGTCGGCTCTTACAAAGGAAAAAGCGTAGTTGCTACACAAAAGCAACTACACCCAAAACAGAAAGGAATAAAAAGAAATAATAAAATAAAAACAATAATAGGTACAGTAATGGTACACAGGAAAACAGATTTACAGAATTACGAGAAATAGCTTTAAAGTATTCATTTAAACAATAGTCGGCACTATAAAGAACAATATCAATACAAAAATAATACAAAATAATAAAAGTTAAAATAAAGATCGTAAAAACCCAAAGTAAAAATATTTTCTAACTTTATGGCTAAGCCTTATAATAAAAATTGGCGTGAGAAACTATTTACAAAACATACCTAAATTACGGGCTTAAAAATTAAACAAATTATGTACATTTAGGTATTTAGTATAACGCGTATGTGGGATGTGGTCGCCACAGGTACCCCCTTACCAGTAATTCAGATAAACAAAAAAAAATAATCACAAATGTACACTAAAAATTTACTATGGTGATCTGAATTACGAAAAATCATGGGAAACCAGCCTGATAGTAATCGGGAAAACGAACGCGTCTACCAGACCGGCGTGGAACCGCGCGTTGTAGGTTCACGTCCGGTGAATCTGACGTTACGCTGTTAGGGACCGTCTCCGGCACGGCGTCTGAATCCGGATCATGGTTGATGCTTAGATCCCGAGGTTGTTGGTTATTATGAATGAATAATTCGAGCGGATCATCGCTTACCTTACTATCGGGATGATGTTCCGGTTCCCGCAATACGTACGCTGGTTTGAGCCTATCGATAGATACCGTGACCTCGCGGCCGCGAATATCTATTACGAAAGTTTTGTTTGTCCTGCTAATAACTCTAAACGGCCCATCGTACGGCTGCTGTAACGGCACCTTTACCGTATCGTTTCTCACAAAAACATGACTCGTTGTAGCTAAGTCTTTGTAGATAAAAGTACTTTTCTGGCCGTGTTGCGTACCAGAAACAGGTCTAAGTTGATTAAAGTTATTCCGTAACTCTTTAACGAACTCATTCGGTGATGGACTATGTGATGTACCGGCCGTTAAGAATTCCCCGGGAAGGCGTAGGCTCTGTCCGTATACTAATTCCGCGGATGTAGCTTGTAAATCATCCTTCCACGATGCCCTAATACCTAGCATTACGGTTGGTAGAATTTTCGTCCAACTGGAGTGCCTAGAGTCGTGACATTTTATTGCACTCTTCAGCTGGCGGTGAAAACGTTCTACCATACCGTTGGACTGGGGTGATACGCACAAGTCTTAAAATGCTTTGTACCTGTTAGAGCATTAAGTTCTCTAAACAGATGTGATTCAAACTGCCGCCCTCGATCAGTCGTTACATTTAACGGGATTCCAAAACGTGAAATCCAATTGGAAATAAACGCCTGAGCTACAGTCTCTGCCTCTTGGTTTTCAATAGGAATAGCTTCCGGCCATCTGGAGAATCGGTCAACGCAAGTTAAACAATACCGGTATCCCTCAGAGTAAGGCATAACAATTATGTCTATGTGTACGTGATCAAAGCGCGACGACGGTGGCGCGAACGTTCCGGGTGCGGTAATGACGTGTCGATTTACTTTAGATCGTTGGCAATCTAAACAAGCTCTAACCCACTGTTTACAATCTGAATTCATGGACGGCCATACAAAACGTTTAGAAACAAGTTTGGTAGTGGCTTTACCGCCCGGGTGTGAATTCCCATGTAGCTTAAGGAACGCGGTCTTTCTGAATGCCTCTGTAAGATAAGGCCTCGCCACCTGCGATGAAACATCACAATAGATAAGCTGGTTGCTACCGGGTAATTGAATAAGTCGTAACTGCAATGACGAACTATTGTTTTCAATTAATGACTTAAGTTGTGGGTCGTTTCTCTGTGAAACCGCGAGAAATTCCCAATCGATGTCGCTTTGAATACATTCGATACGTGAGAGCATATCAGCCGGGATATTTAGCTCTCCGCTAACGTGACGTATATCCGTAGTAAATTGACCAATAAAATCTAAGTACCGGAATTGCCTAGGCGTGCATTGTTGCTCTTTCTTCCTAAAGGCGTAGGTAATAGGTTTATGATCCGTAAAAATAATGAAGTGACGCGCTTCGATATAATGTCTAAAATACTTGACAGCAGCATAGATCGCGAGTAATTCACGGTCATACGCGGAATATTTCTGTTGAGCTGTAGTCAATTTCTTTGAAAAGAATCCGAGAGGTTGCCAACTGTTATCTAATCTTTGTTGTAAAGTCGCCCCTATTGTTTTCTCCGAAGCGTCCGAAAAAATAGCTAACTCGGCGTTAATAAGCGGGTGAGATAACAATGCTGCTTCGGCAAGGCTTTCTTTACACGTTTGAAAGTCCCGCCTGGCCTCATCCGTCGAAATAATAGGTGCCTTACCTTTTTTACTACCTATGAGGTCGTTTAGGCTAGCTTGACTAGCCGCTGCGTTAGGTATGAACCTTCTGTAAAAGTTAAGCGTACCTAAGAAGCGTCGCAACTCTTTTGCGGTGGTAGGTAGCGGGAACGTACGTATCGCGTCTACTCTCTCAGGTAGCGGTCGGGTACCTACCGCTGAGACTAGGTAACCTAAAAACTCGATTTCGGTTTGACCGAACACACACTTTGCCGGGTTTATCACAACACCGTATTGTCTTAATCTATCAAATACAGTCTCTAAGTGTTTTAAATGCTCGGCTTCGTCACTTGATGTGATTAAAATATCGTCTATGTAACAATAACAAAAGTCTAATTCACATAACACTTCGTCCATAAATCGTTGAAACGTTTGAGCCGCATTTCGAAGACCGAATGTCATATATTTGAACTCAAACAATCCGAATGGCGTAGTTATAGCTGTCTTTGGTATATCGTCCTCTGCGATCGGTATTTGATTAAACGCACGCACTAAGTCTAACTTTGTAAACACTGTTTTACCACTTAAGCACTGTGCAAAGTCTTGAATATGTCTCACTGGGTATTTATCAGGTATCGTCCGGTCGTTCAACTGGCGATAATCACCACAAGGCCGGTGTTCCTCCGTCGTGGCGTTTCCAGGTTCAGGCAGGCCGAAGGGTGAGGGTGTCTCCAGCTTACCGCGTACCGGTGGCTTCGGTACCATGACAAGCGGTGCAGCCCACGGACTCTTAGATGGTTGTGCAATACCTAACTTCACCATCGTATCAAACTCCTTCTTAGCTGCTATAAGGCGATCAGGTGCCAGACGTCTCGGCTTCTGTGCTACTGGAGGCCCTGGTGTCACTAAAATGTGGTGTTTCGTGTTGTGCTTCACTTCCTTCACGATTCCATCCGGGCGCGTAATATCAACGTACTTCGCTAGAAGATCGTGATAAGGTGATGTGCCGTTCACCGTTTTAACAGTTGTTTGATTACACCCAGCCACGTGTCCTTTAACCGTAAGCTGAGTGATAGCGTCAACAATGCCTTTGTTCCTTGCGTCGATCATTAGGTTATAGTGCGCTAAAAAATCCATCCCAATGATTGGTGTAGATACATCAGCCACTACAAAGACCCACGGGAAGTCACGTCGCAGTCCGAGGTTAAGGGTCAAGGCGACAGTACCGTAGGTTGCAATCGGTGTTCCATTGGCGGCCACTAGTTCATAGGCAGAGACTTTGCGAGCCGTATGAACTAATGATTTCGGATAAACACAGAGATCCGCTCCACTATCGATTAAATATGTCACCTTACTGTCAACGTCCGTTATAAAGATGCGACGCGTTGGGTTAAGCGGGATGTCGTCACTCGCCGCTAGTAACTCCCGCTGGCGTTTCCCTGCTGCGCGTGTGGTTTAAACGCACACGGTTGTACGCATTTGTTGGCCTTTGATCTGTATTTAAAGTGGTACCAACATAACCAACCCTCTGGTCGGGCTCTCGACGATGATCGCGAGCGTGCATGGCTGCGTGAGCGCGGTCTCGTATTTCGCTCTGCGCTATACACGGAAGCTTGAAGTTGTACCATGTTCTTCACGAGCTCCCTTATTGAAGACATATCATCTTCTAGGCGCCGCAAGCGTTCGTCCGCGGGGTTCACGGCAGTGACCGCTGACATGGCGGACGATGGTCTCGTACCTCGGAGCCTCATATTTTCCGCGACGAGGTCTGCGATTTCCGCGAGTGTATCCAGTGGTGTATCCCTTTTCGCCACAATAGCCGCCTGCATGTCGGATGGTAAGCTTTTCGTCCAAATAACACGAAGGACGTCGTCGGACATAGCGTTACCTGCCTGGGCTCTCAGATGCCGTAGGAACTGCGATGGTGTACGATCACCGATCTCCTCACCTTCTAGAAGTCGCTGGGTTTTAACGGTCTGTGATTCACCAAACCTCCTTATAATATTCTTCTTCAGTTCCTCGTACTGTACCGGTGTTAGCACTGAGAGGTCAGCTATAAGGTCACTAACCTCCCTAAGTGCGTGAGTGTCCATTTTACTTACAATATACAGGCATTTCTCCGTCGGATCTGTAACCTTTGACATTCGCAGGAAGCTCTCGGCGCACTTCATCCATGTCTCGGGGTCAGTCGTGTTAAACTGAGCCATCTGCGGCCATTTCACACGTAGGCCGGCGGAACCGTTGGCGTCCCCGTTGGGCTGGCTAGTTCCGGTCATTTTTAAATTACTATATTACACTTACACAAATGTCACAGATTGTTTACTAAATATACCTAACACTATCAATATCTATAGTCTTTATCACTAATTGTCACTCCGCGGCGCGAAACAATACTCTAATAAACCCAAGCGCACGTTAGAAAAAATAGAAAGATCACGTCGGCCGTTGGATTACGTTGGCCGTTGAGATCACGTCGGGGTCACCACTGTCGGCGCTCTGGCGGGTCATACACTTAGAGTTGGTGCGGATTGTAATAACAAATTCGTAGAGCGGAGTTAAGGTGTATATTTATCAAAGATATTACAAGGACCAGTGAACCGGCTCGGACCGAGGTTGCGTGTGTACTGTCTTAGAAATCGAAATTTCTCAAAAATCAAAAGTTGCATTACGGTGAGTGTCGGCTCTTACAAAGGAAAAAGCGTAGTTGCTACACAAAAGCAACTACACCCAAAACAGAAAGGAATAAAAAGAAATAATAAAATAAAAACAATAATAGGTACAGTAATGGTACACAGGAAAACAGATTTACAGAATTACGAGAAATAGCTTTAAAGTATTCATTTAAACAATAGTCGGCACTATAAAGAACAATATCAATACAAAAATAATACAAAATAATAAAAGTTAAAATAAAGATCGTAAAAACCCAAAGTAAAAATATTTTCTAACTTTATGGCTAAGCCTTATAATAAACATTGGCGTGAGAAACTATTTACAAAACATACCTAAATTACGGGCTTAAAAATTAAACAAATTATGTACATTTAGGTATTTAGTATAACGCGTATGTGGGATGTGGTCGCCACAAGGCAATGTGGCAAAATTGATGTACACCTCAATTATTGTTCAGGGAGAAATCTATAGGAATATACTTATACTACGGGAGGTCAAGGTTCAATTTAAAAAGTCATTTTATACCGACTGGAAATTTTAACAACAATAGTTTAGACCTAACCCATCACAGCTCCGAACTTCAGCTGCCGCACCAGTGGTGGAGTTAAGAGTGAGAGCATGTGAAAGTGCTTGAAAATCAAAGCGCTCCGAGTGATTTTATCCCGGACCAAAATAGTCTTAAATCATTGTTTCAATCATTTTTGATACAGAAACAATATTCAGCTGCAGCGCCGAGGGTGGGTTATACTTCCGCTACGCGCCTGAAGTGCATTAAAATTTTGAAAAAAAAAGTTATTTTATACCTTATGAAATTTATGCAGCAGAATTTTCACACTTTTAAAATAATAAAGAATATCTTCAGCTGCACTGAAGGTGGGGGAAAGACCTTCAGTCAGCGTGATAAACATTTTGCGCGCTCAGTGCATTTAGCCTAGTAAATCTAGGAAAAACATCCTATAGTTTTAAAAATTGGCCAAATGTATTCTTTGGGCCTTCCTCTTGAATATATCGGAAAACCCCATATGGGGGGTGCGTAACCAGCCGCCATTTTTAATTTGTCCCTTTTTTTCGGTTTTTTGCTCATATCACGAAAATCTCTACAAATAGCATTATAATTACTTCTGACAAAAGTTTTAATATACAATTTGCCACAAATTTGGTCTCTTGCATTTTTACTCTAAGTTTATTACTTTAGGAGATATTGGGTGTTTAAGGGTATTTTAGGTGCCTTTTTCGTTTTTTTTGCTCATATCTCGAAAATCTCTACGAATAGCATTATAATTACTTCTGACGAAAGTTTTTGTATAAAATTTTCTACAAATATGGTTCCATGCAGTTTTACTCTAACTTTATTACTTTAAGAGATATAGGGTGTTGAAGTTAATATTTGAGGCCCTTTTTTGGTTTTTTGCTCATATCTCGAAAATCTCTATGAATAGCATTATAATTACTTCTAAAAAAAGTTTTAACATAAAATTTTGTACAAATTTGGTCATGATCATTTTTACGCTAAGCTTACTACTTTAGGAGTTATAGGGTGTTTAAGTTAATATTTGAGGTCCCTTTTTCAGTTTTTTGCTCATATCTCGAAAATTTCTACAAATAGCATTATAATTACTTCTGACAAAAGTTTAAGCATAAAATTTTCTACAAATTTGGTTTTCTTTATTTTACGCTAAGCTTTTTACTTTAGGAGCTACAGAGTGTTAAATTTAACAGGGAGATAAAATAGTATAAATTAACCATCAGACATGCGCCATTTTGTGGCGGCGGCTATTTTGGACCGATTTTCATCAAACATAGCTAAGAACACTTCCGACTAATTCACCTTTTTAACAAAAAAAACCGCAATGCGGTTTTTTTGTTTGAAATGCATAAAAATGAACAGAACCAAATTTGTAGAAAATTTCATATTCAAACTTTTGTCCGAAGTAATTATAATGCTATATGTAGAGATTTTCGAGATATGAGCAAAAAACTGAAAAAGGGACAAAATTAAAAATGGCGGCTGGTTACGCACCCCCCATATGGGGTTTTCGGATATATTCAAGAGGAAGGCCCAAAGAATACATTTGGCCAATTTTTAAAACTATAGGATGTTTTTCCTAGATTTACTAGGCTAAATGCACTGAGCGCGCAAAATGTTTATCACGCTGACTGAAGGTCTTTCCCCCACCTTCAGTGCAGCTGAAGATTTTCTTTATTATTTTAAAAGTGTGAAAATTCTGCTGCATAAATTTCATAAGGTATAAAATAACTTTTTTTTTTCAAAATTTTAATGCACTTCAGGCGCGTAGCGGAAGTATAATCCACCCTCGGCGCTGCAGCTGAATATTGTTTCTGTATCAAAAATGATTGAAACAATGATTTAAGAGGCCGTATTCCCAGCCGCACCAACGAGTTTCGGCCCGAGTTTTAAATGTGTGCGTGTACCTCACAATGGCACCGTAAGCTGCACTCACACAAAGACATGGTATACTTAAAAGCGGTCGGACTAACCTATATTGATACTTTGCGTTCCAAATTCAACGCGCTAATAAAATAAAATTTTAGATCTTAGTATATTTTAATATATTTCCTTTTTTTTAATGTTCGATTTAGGTAAGTATATAATTATTATCAAGATGTTGTGTAATCGTTTATACTTACACATGATACCTGTAAGAATTAAATACAGCTATATCACTACCCATATTATAATGCGAAAGTGTGTTTGTTTATTAGTTTATTGGTTTGCTGGTTTCTCCTTCAATCACGCCGCAACGAAACAAAAGATTATACGATCAATGCTTATTATATTGGTCAATAGATTAATCTGGTTATTTCAGGTATACAGGTTGTTTTGATAAAGAAGTTCTCTCAGGTGTGCAATTATCTACTATGCAGTTGCTAATCTTAGGTCATAAATAAAATTTGCACGTGCTCAATTCTTGCAGGAACACTTGTTGTATTCGTATTTGCTTCTTGTAACCGAATTTTTATTTATTGTCAAGAATGGCCCGAGTACCTATAATATTTTATTACCAAAGACTTGATGAGTTGACTTGACTTGCTAAACTAATATTTGTTCGTGTTCAAACCGTGATGTTTTTATTATATTCTTTTTTCTTGTACTAGTTGACTCGCCCAGGATTTACACATTTTCGTTTAGCCAATTTTGATGCAATTTAGTACACATATGGCTTACATCCCGAAGGTGGACAAAGGCTATTTTTTATCCTGGAAAATAATTTATTTTTCATAGAACTCTATTTTATGTGTTTATTATTAAAGACATTACTATCTAAAATTTAGGTATGTAAGGGCCTGTTTCACCACCTTCTGATAAGTGTCGAATAGACTAAACGTAAGTTTTGTCACTTTCTTACTTTATGTCAAGTGACAAAGACAAAACTTGTGAATAAGCTATCTGACACTTATCCGAAGGTGGTGAAACAGGCCCTAACTTTTTATCATATTAGAAAATCGTAATAAGCATTGTTGTTTTGAGACAAAAAATTTCTAAATGGCGCTGACTGTTTAAAATTTTGTTAACAGTTTCCTGTTTTGTGATCCCAGGCAGCCTCAAACATTGATTTTGAACGAAATCGGTCAACTAATAAAGAATTTCAAAATGGCGCTGAATTTTTTAAATTTTGGTACCAGTTTACTGTTTTGTGATCCCAGGGAGCCTCAGATATTGATTTTGAACGAAATCGGTACAATCACAAAAATTTCAAAATGACGCCGACTTTTTAATATTTGGTAACAGTTTCCTATTTTGTGATCCCAGGGAGCTCTAAATATCGATTTTGAACGAAATCGGTCAATTAACAAAGAATTTCAAAATGGCGTCGACTTTTTTAAGTTTTGGTAACAATTTCCTGTTTTGTGATCCTAGGGATCCTCAGATATTGATTTTGAACGAAATCGGTACAATCACAAAGAATTTCAAAATGGCGCCGACTTTTTTAAATTTTGGTAACAGTTTCCTGTTTTGTGATCCCAGGGAGCTCTAAATATCGAATTTGAATGAAATCGGTCAATTAACAAAGAATTTCAAAATGGCGTCAACTTTTTAAGTTTTGGTAACAGTTTCCTGTTTTGTGATCCCAGGGAGCTATAAATATCGATTTTGAATGGAATCGGTAAATTAACAAAGAATTTCAAAATGGCGTAGACTTTTTTAAGTTTTCGTAACAGTTTCCTGTTTTGTGATCCCATTGAGCTCTAAATATCGATTTTGAACGAAATCGGTACAATCACAAAGAATTTCAAAATGGCGCCGACTTTTTTAAATTTTGGTAACAGTTTCCTGTTTTGTGATCCCAGGGAGCTCTAAATATCGATTTTGAATGAAATCGGTCAATTAACAAAGAATTTCAAAATGGCGTCGACTTTTTTAAGTTTTCGTAACAGTTTCCTGTTTTTTGATCCCAAGGAGCTCTAAATATCGATTTTGAATGAAATCGGTCAATTAACAAAGAATTTCAAAATGGCGTCGACTTTTTTAAGTTTTGGTATCAGTTTGTTCTAAAAAAACTGTTCCTATTCATCCATAAGTCGTTCCTATTCACCTCATTCTCATCCCTATTAACCCCTCTTTCGTCCCAAAAGAACTTCGAGTATGAGATGTTATTAATATGTCATACAAAAAATATTTCAATTCAATATATACATATATCAACACATACTTATACCAAAACATAGCATTAGCTCAGCATCGATCAGATCGGACCACTAATGAAATAAAACCTATGTACAAATCATCAAACTGAGTCGGTTGCGCTATGTAACTTTTATGAGTTTTACGACAAGTCATTACACAGCTTTGCATGTGTGCGTGAGCTGCGTCGGGCAACAACACGTCCTCCCTCGAAGAGCGCTAAGCTCGGTATGGCATTCGTACTGTCTGCTGTGCCATTTTATTTGTAAATTTTAGGATACTTTGACAATTTTTTTTGGTCATATAAATAGTTTCTGGATTATTTTTTTTTACAATTATAGCTAAATGAATCCTAAACTTTCGCGCTATTTATTTTTTTTATTAGTGAAATTGCGATAAATTAAAGAAATTGGGGTTAATCTAATGCTTAAATTTTCATAAATCGTACGTGCGGTTTTTATTTTTTTATTTACTAATTTTGTATAAAACTTAGAAAAACTAATTCCAACATTCCAATTTTGAGAGTGTGTTCATACTATTAGTATTTTTTTTCAGTCGCTTTCTACAATTTTTAGTACTTATATGTGTGACGAAAGTTTCACTCAAAAGCGTAAAATCAGTAAACGTCTTCCGCAAGAATTAAGATTTGAATAATATTTTTTAATAAAATTAATATTTTATTCCCAACATTCCATTAAAAAAGGATTGATCTTTAATATTTGATAATTTTTTTTAAAGTAATCATTATATCTAAAGCACTATGGTGTTCAAAAGTTCGTAAAAAATTACGAATCCGGGTACCGGCCTCTTAAGACTATTTTGGTCCGGGATAAAATCACTCGGAGCGCTTTGATTTTCAAGCACTTTCACATGCTCTCACTCTTAACTCCACCACTGGTGCGGCAGCTGAAGTTCGGAGCTGTGATGGGTTAGGTCTAAACTATTGTTGTTAAAATTTCCAGTCGGTATAAAATGACTTTTTAAATTGAACTCTGACCTCCCGTAGTATTACTAGGTAGAAGTGGTAAGTAGTAACAGTTGATCGCAAACTACCGCGAGAGTAGGCACTGTCCGTTTAGTAGGTAAGTATTTTCAGTGTTTCAGTTTGTTTCATGTCAGCATTACGAGTTGGCCGTATCAGGCGCGTTAAAATCTGCTGCGAATTTTCATCACTGAAAAATGCGTTGCATGCAGCTCTGCAATGCTTTATTCTAGAAAGGTCCTGGCAGTCGGATGTTACATTTTTTTACCGTTAATTTTAAAGTGAGTATCTTAATTTGCACCGTACGCTAATCCTTAAAACGCAGAACGCTTGAGGGTACGACATTGCTTGTAAGTAAAATGTGAATACTTATATATTGTGGCTGACATCGTGCTGACATCAGACATGTTTCTTTACTTAGCGTAAGGGTCATTGACCTACTATTACGAAAGCCAAATAAAAATCAGGATTGTTTAACGCAATTATTACGAGTAGTATGCTCGAAGGCAGTAGCAAGATATTATCAACAATGTAACGTACCTACCTACACGTTATTTTTAATAACGATGTATTGCACTGGCCTTGTTTCAACGGAAGAAAACAGTTACAACTGATGCAATTAAAGTCCATCCATCCGATGTTATGATATTTAGTAATGCACGTGAATTAACAGTGGTGTGTGAAACCATAGTTAGTCGACCTACATAGAGTTAGACCATAGAGACTACATGAAGAAAAGAAAAAAAAAATAGTTACTTACTAAAAACTTTCAGTTCTAAATAGATTGGTCTTACGGCGGATGCATATAGATGCCCAAAAAATATTTTCTGACAGATTTCCGTGTTTGGCTGCGGATCATGAGGTTCAGGGTTCGAGTCCCGGATCAGAACACAAAAAAAAATTTTGGTTTTTTTGTAGCAAACCCTTTATTGCAAAGTTGACCGTGTTAGATACACCTCCGTGCCTCGGAGAGCAAGGAAAGCTGTCAGCCCTGCGCCTGATTTCTCTCCGGTCGTGTCACACTGGCGTCGCATCGGTCTATGAGAGCGAGGGAATCGAGAGTGCACCTGTGTTTGCACACATTTTGTGCACTGTGCAATGTGCATCTGCTGCGTAGTTGGCTAGTTTCCGCCTCCGTTGTTAGCCACCGTGGCCGAAATTAGCTCGGCAGAAAATTGTGGTTGAAAAATCTTAAATCATATTTAAACTATCAATCCGTCAACAATAACCACACCCAACCTAAATATCAGGCCCCCTTAATAATAATTAATTAATCCCCCTGCTTGACAAGCATCACATGTTTTTCTAAAGACTTCATTAACCTCAATAATCTAAAACGCCATAGAAGGCAAGCTACTCACAAAGGAGGTTAAAGCCTTGCTGGTCTATAGATAGGTGTGTTACCGCTGTACTAATGATCAGTAAATTGTACATGCAAAAAGCAGCTCATGCACATGGAGTAATAGACAAAGAGCTATTCGACAAAATAGAACACAGAGATATGTTATACGTATACAAGAAAAACCGGCCAAATGTGCGAGTCGGACTCGCGCACGAAGGGTTCCCGTATACCATTATCTATAAAAACGGCAAAAAAATCATGTTTGTTGTATGGAAGCCCCTTAATATTTTTTTATTTTAATTAAATCAACCTTTAACCTAATTATAAAAACTTATGTTTGGTTATACTGTCGCTTAAATTAATCGTATGAATATTTTTCTTTCGAAATTATATTCAGACACTTCAATTTTATTTATTTGTTTAGATTCTGGTCACCGATTTCCTCACGAGTTTCTCCCTTATTATGCGATTTATTTTGTATAAAATTGTTAGAGATACAAAAAGTTAACCTTTTGTACGGAGAGTTAATAATGATCACCGGCTCTTCACCTATAACGGAATGCTGCGAAATGCAATAAGATACTGTTCATACTCATATCCAATCTCGTATCAATTCAGCTGAATACTATACGCAGTGCCATGTTACACAATTCTAATAACTTGTTTGTAGGTAGCTGGTAAAACACTTTGGTATCTTGTTCTTTGGATTTAGGTGATTTAAACCGGGTTTTTTTCTCTCTCCTATGAGAGAGGTGGCCTGTATCCAGCAGTGGGACGTTAAAGGGATAGTTGTGAAAACCGGTTTGTTAATATGAGAAGAAATATAAACTGTACTTTGTGTCCTTTTTGGCACAATGTGCACGGGTGCCAACGACAATTAAAAAAAAAAAAAAAAACAAAAGTTTATTTTTTCAATTGATTTTCCAGTGATGATGAAAACGGTATTTTGTATACCTACATAGTTACTTTATTTTTATTGAACAGTAAACAGAGAACTTGGTCCAATCATCTGTGCCAGAGTTTAAAAATGATTCGCATCGCAAATACCATTAATTTCTCTACAAATTAATCTAAAAAATGCCACGTTTTTCAATAAAATTGTCAAATAACTTACGTTCAGCTGGACGTCTGGCCACTGCACAACAAAGTTCAGCACTAAGCAACGAGTCGCTACTCGCTAGGCAATAAACCGAGCTTTTCGAGGAAGCTGCTGTTAAAATTAGCAGGATCTGACGCTCTGACGCATCTAGCGTCAGCTCTCGTGATGTTCCTATTTTGAATATTGAGCTTGTTTTGTTTTATATGCTGTCTTGGTACATATTGTGACTCAATATGGGTTAAATTGTTTTTATCTTTGCATGAGGATACACGATCGACACCCGAAAGGTCGTAGGTTAAAACTTCACCCACACTTTACGCTCAGTTATAGGTTTATGTTTCAGTGCAAGCGATATCGCGAACTTAACTGTGGGTTAGCTCTACCCAACGATCGCAGCTAAGCAAAGTGATCTATGTCGCCCTTCGGCCTCCCTTCACCTCTTCGTGGCAGCCCGTCATGTGTACGTATGACCAGTGGCGTGCTCTTCATAAACGCAGAAAAGCACTGCATACCCTGAGAAAAGCAATGCTTCGGTAAAACGATAAGAAAACGAGCAGTAGAAATTTTAATACCACTAATTGCATACCCTGGGTTAAAACCCTAAGCTACATGAGTGCCTTATGGTGAGTGCGTAGTGACTGTAAGTGCTTTAGGGAGATAGATTTAGTTCGCAGTGTGGCCTGGCGCATTAAAATATGTTTCAAAATGATATGTTAAGGTATAATTATATTACATTTCATGACGGATATAGGGTATAGATACCGTACAGTAGACCGTGTGACACGTATATTTTGTTTATGCGCGAATTCCTACCGAAATAATAAATAACCTTTCTTTTAAATCATAGTAAATAAACTATTGACGAATGAAAAAATAATGAATTCCTTTTGAATGAGCTATTATGGGTGGGTGTTGTTCATTGTATTACTGTATGATGTATTGTTTTGTAAATACATCGCATGTGTCAAGAATTTTCAACACAATAGTTTACCTTTCAGCTCCTCCACATATTCCTCGATTAAACAAAGGTTTCTTTTGCGCTTGTGCCGAAAAACTTAAGGCCCAAATTAGACAGTTCATTTTTCGGGATTTTTGCTTTTATTTTCGAGTCATTGTAACGTGGTGGTTTTCTTCCTGTGGGCCATGGGTTCGAATAATTATCTCAAATAACTAAATCAGGAAAACCAACTCGTTAACATCGTCTGAAGTTCTACTCATTACACAGGCGGAAGGGGGTCAAATAACAAACTGAGTGTATGTTAAGTCATAGGGTATATATTCTTTTAACAAATAACACAGCAATGGAATGATTGTCAATAATTAGTAGGTAATCTAGAATTTCTGAGTTTAGCGCATGCAAGTAAATTTTCTGTCGCATACAGATTGATTGCAGAGGACTAAGAACTACATAGCTTAATTAAGTCTTATGGCTATATAATCTACAGGTTAAGTCAACATACAGAGCAGATGCGAGCTCATTAAAGTTCCAGGTTACATGCACCAATAATTGTTCTCATTGTTTATGCCAAATGGAGGAAGTTCACGATTATAAATAGCTTGATTGTTGAGTTCTAAATTTGGAAAACACTAGATTGTTCCTACCACAAAATCTACTTTATTGATTCATCACTAAGTCCACATTTCCAAGTTAATTGCTTCTTTCACCACAATATCTTAAGGGGAATATTTAAATTAGGGGCCGCAATAAGAACGGGGTCACCTCAAAGCAGCAGCATGGTCCCGAGCACGTGCACGGGGTTCGCACGGCACGGATGCGACGGGCTCCACGGAACAGCTTCGCACCGACACGGCGCATTTGATGGCGGGCACGTAGCGAAATAGCCAGCACGATTCCAGGCCGGTTAAAGGCGGCATGGGAAGGCCGGGCTCCGACAAAATGGCATGGCGTGAGCCGATCTCTGCCACGCGGCGCGTGGTCGCCGAAATCTGACAGGCGGTCAATACGGCATCCTTGGAAGGATATAGTGAGGTGGCACGGTGTCACGATCGTCCCGCTCGTGATCACATCCTGCCTCTTCGCAGCTCGTACCGGGGAGAAAATGCCGACAACCATCGAAAAAAACTGTCACGCCACCTCTTTCGGGTTATCACGTAACGGATCCCATTTTCCCTCGAAATATGTTCGTACAATTACCCCACCAAACTTAATATCACTATAGGAAAAACTTTATGACACTCCTGTAACTTCGTAAGTTGATCCAAGACATCGCTCGTCATTACTCTCCGAGCCTACAATCACTATTGTTCATATTACCACAACACATCCAACGAACTAATTCCTGAAACGGGATTTAATCTCCCACGATATTGGGGATTTTAGAAAATCGGCAACTTGTTTTCTTTCAACCTGATTTGTTTGACAGTCACAACTCCACGTCAACACGTCAAAGACAATTTTTAGTCGCGGCTGTCACAGATTATGATTTGACGACCTGCCGACCACAAACAAAGAAGACTAAAACGCGACTCAAAAAAAAAAAAGAAGATATATTGATATCAATTTGTTCGATACATAAGTTGATTTTTCTATAAAATATTTCGATACCAACCCTTGGACAGTAACGTTAACGTTAATTACTTACCGTCACTGAGAAACGTTATTTACCGAACAAATTCCTGTCTACTGAATAAATTACCTATGTAACAGCAGTAACGTTAACCACAAATAATTACCGTTACTGAGAAACGTTATCTACGAAACTAATCCCTGCCTACTGAATAAATTAACTGTGTTACAATTTTTTTACTATAATTTAAACAGTTACTATAATTTAATTACAATATGCTGTTAAATACTACTGAATTTTATAATTTACATTAACCGTGAAAGAATTTAAAATACATTTGTATCAATAAATACATACAAAATGCAAAATGTGGCTATTGTGATTACACTTAGTGATAGAATCTAATCATTATGACTATAGTATAATATTGATATAATTATACAAATAGTACCTTCAACCACCTCAACCACCTGTCATGAGCGTTTCCGAACCAGACTTTTATACAAAAAAAAAAAATTTAGGTAAAATTACATAATTCATCTGAAAATCAAATAATGCAAAAGAATGTTCTGCGAATTAGCTAGTTATAATATTTCAGGCGTCAGTGCTTTAGCATACCGATGCTGAAAATTTAAAAGAAAAATATGTTTTATTAATTTAAATCCTGAAAATAAGGACAAAATTATATAATTAACCAGCTAATTCTATACGTTCGGGCGCCAATGTAACGTGGTGGTTTTCTTCCTGTGGGCCATGGGTTCGAATAATTATCTCAAGTAACTAAATCAGGAAAACCAACTCGTTAACATCGTCTGAAGTTCTACTCATTACACAGGCGGAAGGGGGTCAAATAACAAACTGAGTGTATGTTAAGTCATAGGGTATATATTCTTTTAACAAATAACACAGCAATGGAATGATTGACAATAATAAGTTGGTAATTTAGAATTTCTGAGTTTAGCGCATGCAAGTAAATTTTTTTTTTTTTCGCATACAGATTGATTGCAGAGGACTAAGAACTACATAGCTTAATTAAGTCTTATGGCTATATAATCTACAGGTTAAGTCAACATACAGAGCAGATGCGAGCTCATTAAAGTTCCAGGTTACATGCACCAATAATTGTTCTCATTGTTTATGCCAAATGGAGGAAGTTCACGATTATAAATAGCTTGATTGTTGAGTTCTAAATTTGGAAAACACTAGATTGTTCCTACCACAAAATCTACTTTATTGATTCATCACTAAGTCCACATTTCCAAGTTAATTGCTTCTTTCACCACAATATCTTAAGGGGAATATTTAAATTAGGGGCCGCAATAAGAACGGGGTCACCTCAAAGCAGCAGCATGGTCCCGAGCACGTGCACGGGGTTCGCACGGCACGGATGCGACGGGCTCCACGGAACAGCTTCGCACCGACACGGCGCATTTGATGGCGGGCACGTAGCGAAATAGCCAGCACGATTCCAGGCCGGTTAAAGGCGGCATGGGAAGGCCGGGCTCCGACAAAATGGCATGGCGTGAGCCGATCTCTGCCACGCGGCGCGTGGTCGCCGAAATCTGACAGGCGGTCAATACGGCATCCTTGGAAGGATATAGTGAGGTGGCACGGTGTCACGATCGTCCCGCTCGTGATCACATCCTGCCTCTTCGCAGCTCGTACCGGGGAGAAAATGCCGACAACCATCGAAAAAAACTGTCACGCCACCTCTTTCGGGTTATCACGTAACGGATCCCATTTTCCCTCGAAATATGTTCGTACAATTACCCCACCAAACTTAATATCACTATAGGAAAAACTTTATGACACTCCTGTAACTTCGTAAGTTGATCCAAGACATCGCTCGTCATTACTCTCCGAGCCTACAATCACTATTGTTCATATTACCACAACACATCCAACGAACTAATTCCTGAAACGGGATTTAATCTCCCACGATATTGGGGATTTTAGAAAATCGGCAACTTGTTTTCTTTCAACCTGATTTGTTTGACAGTCACAACTCCACGTCAACACGTCAAAGACAATTTTTAGTCGCGGCTGTCACAGATTATGATTTGACGACCTGCCGACCACAAACAAAGAAGACTAAAACGCGACTCAAAAAAAAAAAAGAAGATATATTGATATCAATTTGTTCGATACATAAGTTGATTTTTCTATAAAATATTTCGATACCAACCCTTGGACAGTAACGTTAACGTTAATTACTTACCGTCACTGAGAAACGTTATTTACCGAACAAATTCCTGTCTACTGAATAAATTACCTATGTAACAGCAGTAACGTTAACCACAAATAATTACCGTTACTGAGAAACGTTATCTACGAAACTAATCCCTGCCTACTGAATAAATTAACTGTGTTACATCATCGAAAATGAACCGTCTACGCACCGACCGTTCATCCCGTTCATCGTGCATAGGCTCTGTGCCATATCTATGGCAAATATACTTAGTATCGTTCATCGCAAAAATGAACGATGAACCGGGCACGGACTAATTTGGGCTTTACGAGCTTGTGACACCGTGCTTCGTATCGTGTTCGCCGTAATATAAATCCGGTCTAAAGCTTTACACATACATAGCATAGGACCGTCGATTGTTGACAAAGTAGTAGACAGAAGTTAATATTAGCCAAAGCCGACCGACCTACCGGCTTTATTATCGTCGCTGAATGATCGCCGGCATTGGTACGAAGGTTAGAGGATAATGAATTACTGTCTCAGCGTTGTAAAAGCTAAGAAAATAGCAACAGCTATAAAGGTTTGGACACACACAGCGAACTATGGCAATGTGACATAAGGCTCCTTGAAGTTGAAATAGGGAAATAATTTTAAGCCGCACTCATACTGTCGCGCCGTCTCGTTGTGATCTGTAGTGTGACGTGCTTCATTCATGCATCCATGTACTCAATACAAATCGTAAACACGTAGGCGCGTGATCATTATGAGGTCCTGGGTCCTGTTATTGTAATAAAATAATGGGGCCCAGGAGGTTGCAATGACAGGCGACAGGGAGACAGGAGACAATCCGGCAATTTGATAAATTTCTGTTTTTAATAAGTAGGTATTTCCGACAAAGAAATCTCGGTGGGAAAAACACTAGGAAAAACAAGGTCGAATTGCTGCGACAACTCGACATATTATATCTGTTCGGACAAGTGACAAGCGATAATAATTGGTCGCCAAACACTTGTTCGATTTATTTTATAAAACACTAAATTGTTGTGACAGGTTGACATTTTTTAAATACATAGATGTGTCATATAAATCCGACAGAAGAATAAAAAAACAATTAAGTACATCAAGGAATTTATTAAAGTTTCCAATGGATAACGGATTGAATAAATAATTAATTGATGAACAGCTGTTGCCATCGCGTCGTCGTCCATCGCTAGCCGCTGCCGTAACGTTGTGTCTGTCCAAGCCTTTAATCGCTAAACGGTGATTGATTTTTATACTACTGGTACCTACCTAGCGATTGAATTTAAAACAACATGAAATCGGTTAATCGACTTATTGTACAGTACAGTTGGAATAACTTTCCCTACCAATTAACTTAATCCCGAAGACTGAACATACACGTAGGTACATGGAATTGGAACGAAATAGATAACTATATTATGGCTATGAGTTATGAGCGATCACGTATTATGAGCGGATCCGTGCTCAGTATTACAGGCCGTGGCGGAGCGTTGCGAGCTATTACGCCGTGGACAAATTACCGTTGCTTAACTCGGTGTCCGTATAGGTACCTAATGTTGGATGTGTGGTCTAAAATCATGCAGATTTCAGATAATAATTATATCCCCTTACTAAGGGATGGTTGTCCTCATGTTGTCCTGAACACATCGATAAAATCTAGCAAGGATAACCAGTAGGTATACATATATCTAAGTTAAGTTAGGCTTAGATATATAGATCCAACCCATTTGAAATATGTTTTTTGGAAATAAATGATTACCGAATTTTGGCCACTGCCCACAGCGCCCAATTTCACCGCATATACCGCATATTATAGTAAGCAAGTTCATACGCATGAGATATTATACAGGTGTGCGCCACAGGTGCACTCCCTGTCTCAAATCATTCACTCTCTTCTTTTGTTTGGCAAAATTGTCTTATCCTTTACAGTATGCCGCTAATAAAATTTTCGTCAGCTGAATGATTCATGGAAATGTTGAAAATTTCTATTTTCGGACTTTTTATAAACTATTTTTATGCGTATTTATACTTAACAGAAAAATTAAAAACAATCACAATTTGGAAATGAAATAACATTATTTTAGAAGATGTTTAATTTTTTTGAATAATGGGAAGTCAAGGCACTTACTGCCTTATGGTTATAATGTATGTTTTTATTTACCTAGGCAATTTAGGTTTTGAAATAGAAATGGCCGCTCATATCTTTCACATGGACCACATTCCACAAGCAGAGATCTCTGGTTATCAGATATTGATATGCGTGATGCGTGTCTCAGTGCGTATTAAAATGTCTCACAATTGTCTATCGCTTACATACCTACCTACTTGATTGATGTCTTAAAAGTGTCGTTTAGCTTTCAATAAATGTTTTGATATCAGGTTTCACACTTTTCCGTTGAATAACTGGCACCATACCTACCAGAGTGCTTAGTCTAAGATCGGAGCACTCGAAAACGAACTCGAAAACTATTGATCGATTTCAGAGTAAAATAGACCTAAAATGGCTTGTATTAAGGTTTGAGTTCGCCAATACATTCAGCATTTGAACACAACGAGCGGCCCAAGCAGAAATGTTGTAAAATACATATTCGAACTATGGAATTACGACTTTAAAATACGAGTATTTGAGTTCATTTTGCTCTGAATTCACTTGTGATTCGATCAATAGTTTTCGAGTTCGTTTTCGAGTGCTCCGATCTTAGACTAAGCACACAGTAGGTACAGTGGCAATCGTACCTACCAGTACGTAATAATATACGAACGTAATAGAACTCATTTTATTTTATTTATTTTATTATTTGTATGGAGAACAGGGTTAACATCTACGAAGTAAGATTTTACCCCAAACTACTTTAATTCCCTGTCATCATAAAAAACCATAATTATGCCGCGTAATAATATTACTCGTTTCGCCTTAAAATAGAAAACACCAAGAGTGGAAACTAGAAAGTGCACACTAACAGCAATAGAAAACAAAAGAAGCACATTGAAAAAATTTATTCAAAAATGGATGTCGAATGACATTATCACCATGAAGTGTCTGTCAGGCATTTGTCATATCTACATGCGGCAGTTGATTTGTATTTGCATAAGTTTTGAATTTTTTATCTTTTTTGTGGGAATTGTTTTATCTCTGGTAACATTACGAAACGTCAGAATTCCACAGAATTAGTAATTCGGGTATATATACAATCAGGATCCAGTTTGATTACGTAAAAAATAGATACTTTAAAAGCTTTTTACGAAACAAAAAATAAAATTAATTTTAAATACATATTTATTGCATTGAATCTGCAGTATTGTGTAGAAAAAATGTTGAAATAATTTTCAAGCGCTCTTACTTGAGACTTGTTACATTACCTACTGAAAGTAACGTGCAAATAGAAAACAGTGTTTATAAGCCGTTACATTTATTTAGTTGGTTTCTACTTCTAGCGATATAATTAACTTTTTATTAGAAAGGGAAACCAAAATTATTATACACTGTCCGTTTTTATTATTTTAAGAGGAGTTTATCTCGGGCGCTCCCCGTACAGTCATCAATCTTTGCCGAACGCACGAGGGAGACTATTTGTAGCAGCTATAATAGAAAAGGCGTACATAGTACTTTACATATTAGGTACCTACTTGCTTTAACGAAAACATTGTGAGGAAACCTGCATGCCTGACAGTTCTATAATGTTCTCAAAGGCGTGTGAGACTACCAATCCACGTTTGGCCAGCGGCGTGGTGGACTACGGCCTAAGCCTGCTCATTCTGAGAGGACCCGAATGAGGAAAGACCTACCCTAGATAACCCCGAGAGAGGAGAGACCCGTGGGTCTCCTCTCGTGTCCTTGTGAGGTATCGACCCTGTAGTGGGCCGGTAATTGATTGATGACGATGATGATAGTTTACTTTTGATTTTTAGGGTTCCGTACCCAAAGGGTAAAAACGGAGCCCTATTAATGTCACTCGGCTGTCTGTCCGTCTGTCCGCCGGTCACAGGTCTCTAGCTCGCAGACGAAATGAGTTACAAACCTGAAATTTTGGTATTTGGTGTAAAACATTGACCCAAAATCAAATATTGAATTAAAAATTGAATTAAATTATTTTTCAGGGGGGCTCCCATACATGAGAAAGGAGCCGGAAAAAAAAAATTTTTCTTATCCTAGCTTGTGGGGTATCATTGTTTAGAGCTCATTGAGTAGAGTACGAATATATATTTTTTTAATTTTTTGCTTAAAAAGGAAGGAAATGGGGGGTCATCAAATTTGTCAGTTTTAGACCATTTTTGTGACGGGGGCTATCTAAAAAACTAAACTAGTTAGGAATATGATATTTCGGTATATTATGTACTATATTATGCTCTATTTGTACAACAAATACTGAAAACAACGATTCATAAAATAGTTTATAAGCTGTGACCAAAACAAACGAACTTATTTTGCGTTTTTCTTTCACGATTTCTTGCGATGTCTAACTCGGAAATTTAATATTTCTTAGACCCAAAATATTATATTGTTCATAATTATGTACGGAACCCTGAAAGAGCGAGGCCCGACTCGCACTTGGCTGATTTTTTTGTATTTTCTGTAGAGTTTTCAGCCATTAAGCCTCAATAGCGCAACGGTCGTCGGGCATGGACGAGAACCGAAAGGTTTGAATCCCACCTTATTGTCGTACTTCTAACCCAAGCCAAACTTATTTGGCCAGGAAAGGGGAATACTCATGTTCAGCATTGCTTATAATATTCATTAAAAAAAATATTTCTTGCACGTTCTTTGCGTTATGAGCAATAATTACACGTAAGCGTGTTTAGATAAGCTAGAGCATGATATATTAACGCTGATGCAACGGGTGTTCATTACAATGTTCATTGTTTGTTTGTTTGCACGTCCGCGTCGCGACTAACGAGTGAAAGTCGCGAAAGTTGTATCGGCGGAACGGAATGGACATTGGAAATATGCATTCGATTGTATTGTATTGTCTATTGTTGTCATCGATTTAATCATTGTATTGTAAAGGATAAAAAAAAGGATACGAGTAGATAAGCTGCTTGCTACTTTCAATAAAATTATTGTATTCGTTATAAAAGAAAAAAATAAAAAAAATCTTTATAAAAAAAAAAACAAGAAAACAACTGTTGATTATTAATAATAATCATCAGTTGTTTTCTTGTTTTTTTTTTATGAGACTTACACAGTTCATAAAAATGTTTATAATTGTCTTAATTTCATAATTATGTCTAAACGACAAAAGTTCACTTACGCATTTTACATAGAATTTTAACCTAGAAATCCATCTATTCTAATTATAATCGATTACCTAGATATTATTGCGAGAGAAAAATTTCGCGCCTCAATTCAAAATAAATAAAAATTATGTAAAAAATCAAAATTATATTTGACAAGCGTGAATAATTTTCGAGTTGCAGTTTTAATAAAGAGATACATATTTGTTTTGTAGTTAACTCCTTACATTTTTCCTAAATACTTAAGCAAGTAAAATCGAAAAGAATTACAAAGCTGAAGTGAATAACTGCTGAATTGCTATTGACATGTTACCACAGCTGCCACAGCACGGAGCAAAGCAATTTTCTCGATTTTCCCGATTTGAACAAAATATTTTATTTTGACAGTCAACGCCGGATGCGTAACGCCGTGACGAATGGACGGTAGTTAAAAGCGAAGAGCAGATCATCGACCTTGTGAGGTAATTGTCCTCCGTGTGGGTGTAGCTTAAAGAATGGGAGGAAATGAGGTCGGCTGTTGAATAGCGGCCACGCGTCTTGGCGCTCTCAATGTGAGCTCGGGCTCCGGGTACCAAAGAATTCTATGCATCTATACATCCATATTAATCCTACCTACCCAACTTCATAATCTGAGCAAGTTTTGATTGTTTGATTAAATAAAAATAACCCCTCTCACGATCGAAATGAGATCTTGACATTAAAGGCGAGGGAACTGTTCGTTTTTAAATTGTTAATCTATGAGTAGATATTACTTATGTAAGGTAGTGATAAATCTCTCAATGATTAGGAAAAATTTTACAGTAAGAAACTTATCGTTATTAATTTGGCTAATTTTCGTTAGTTTTAACAATAGCTGTTTTCAACAAAGGATAGCTACACTAATCCTTCAATGATAATTTCACGCATTGCCGGTAACCTTCTCAGCGTCCTGTAGGTAAGGCGGTAGCGCGATAGATGTTTGAGCTGCCACATTGGTATTGATCAAATTGTTGCTGTCTCCATTGGTCTGTCTCCACTAGTAAATAAGGCAGTACTATTATAATTTCGCAAGATTTCCGTGTTTAATTTTTATTTCTCTAAAATAAACTTTTGTTTAGGACTTTCATTGCATTTTCTTTCGATTACAGTTTTCCAAATCTCAAAAACGTCCCATTCTTAGCGGCGGAATCTTTATTCCTGTGCGGCCTATTACCATTCTAGACTATCGAATAATCGAGACCCTGGTCATTTCATCCTTAAGCTTCTGCTTTTCTTCGTAAGATTTCGGGAACGCAAGTGCCCTCTTTAGACATAAGAGAATGTAGGTAGTTAGGTATATAACATGTATTTTTGTCCACGAGGTATTTCCGTTGAATGCTACAAGTGTTGGGAAGATTTGTTACAACTTCTAGTTGCGATAAACGCTTTGCCAAAGCGAGTTGCTGCCATCGTGCGATGCATTGTATAGTTAAAGATCGACCAGAATCTCATGAAAAATAGAGAAATTAAATTTTGTAGTAAGCAACACTAGGTTAACTCGGCTGCCCTAGTGATAAACAAAGTAATTACATTCAGAACACCTTACCTGGGATCGTTTCACGAAACGAAAAATCAAGCAACTGCATTTTAAATACAAAAACAAAGTAATCAACATCCAATTACTTTGTTTTTGTGTTGTGCTTGTTGTTTACTTGGTTTTTGCATTTATAGAATAGAATAGAAAAGTTTTTTATTCAAATAAACTTTTACAAGTAGGTACTTTTGAATCGTTAATTGAATCTACCACAGGTTCGGAATGCAGTTCCAGCCGAGAAGAACCTGCAAGAAACTCGGCGGTTGCTCTTTTTAAAAATAACATTATAACAATTATTATTATTAATGTACATGATTGAGATGCCGTCTCGCGCATTACTGGAACGAGTTAAATCCAAGCTTTTTATCGTTTATATAATCTTCAATTGTATAATAAGCTTTTTTTATGAGCATAGGTACTTTTAATAGAGTTCTTAAACTTGTGTAAAGGCAAGTCTAAGACATATTTTTTATTCAGATAAACTTTTACAAGTGCTTTTGAATCGACAAATGAATCTACCACTGGTTCGGAATGGTGCTTACAATTCTACACATGTAATGAAGGGCAGACAATAGTAGCCCCATTTCCGACGGCGGCACCCGTTCACGAGCATGACGCATTATCCAGCCATTGCTTCGCTCAACCATATTTGAGGGAACGTAACAACCCGCACCACACGACACCACCACAGAAATGTTTAAAGAGAGCGTGACATAATTAGGCTACCCATGATTAAATATCCGGCTACCCACTACCGGCTACCCACGACTATATTCCGGGTTAGTGAGTGCAGTTACTTTGTTTGGGCAATTTAAATTTCAGTAAACGGTTCAAGTTATTTGAAATATTAAACTGTGGTAAAAAACTACTCGACATAAAACTTTTGTTAATGCAAAAAGTCAATTTCACAAAAAATGTCAGTTACTTTGTTTATCGCTAGGGCAGTCGTAGTGTTGCTATCCTTGGAATTTCATTTCCCTATTTTTCATGAGATTCTGGTCGATCTATACTTAGTAGATACGTATCTGTCCAAATCTTAGGGCCGATACATATTCTGTAGTGTAAAGTGTTAATTAGCTAATTGGCGTATAAACAATCTCTAAACTAATAATTAAATGTGCTATCCTTTTCACGATATTCTATGCGAAAAAGATACGAATAGCATTATTATGATAAGGCAGTTATACCTAACTAAGCCCTTTTCACATAGTGAATGTAATGATTTATAATGTCTTTTTCGTACTTTCATAGATAAGTATAAAGTACATGTACACTCTTTAGCATAAAATACGTGCCATAAAGAAGAAATCGCACTCACATTTATAAAAGGGTAATCAGAGGCACGCTTTCTAGGCGTCGTCGATCGTCATGGAGTCAAATACCATGTAATCTTCCATCGAATGGTCGTAACGACACAAGCGGCTAGGGTTGCCATGTTGAGAATTTTAAATTTAAAACGGAAGTAGGTAGAGTCGATTTTACCTTTGGTTAAAATTTTAATTTACTAGCTGATGCCCGCAAATTCATCCGCGTTTTTAAGAATCCCTCGGAAACGATATTCCCTCGAAACGAAATTTTCTGAGATAATATACCAAATTTCGTCAAAATCGATCCAGCCGTTCACGCGTGATGCTGTGACCAAGGAAAATAGGGATTCATTATAATAGGGGTTATTATCAATAACGAATTCCCTGCAGGATAGCTCATCAAGTCCCTAAACTGAAGTAGCAATGGGCAGGACAAATAGCTCGATGGTCCGATAGACGTTGGGGTCCCAAAGTGCTCGAGGGGTGACCACGCACCGGGAAACACAACGTTGGAAACAACGTTGAAAACCCTCCACCAGTCCTCCACGCTCCACCAGGTGGACGGACGATCTCAAGCGAGTCCTCATGTCCAGCAGTGATCATCTATCGGTTGACGACTTCAATTATTATTAAGTATACCTATATTTACCGTGAAAATTAATATCGCGTTAAAAGTTTTCCCAGAATGGATTATGAAGAAATTTTGCAGTCAATTAATCGCAGCGATTAAACGTGTAAGACCATATTATTAAAGTGTAAAATAGAGTAGAAAATCAACGGATTAATGTTCCGTGTCAGCAATTATGTAGGTATTTTTTAAATTGATAAGTACATCGCCTCTAAAAAGCCTCTATAAAGCATAGCTACGTTGCTAGATACAGCTCAAACATGATAAATCCATCTAAGTTTAACCCGAAAGTAAAGTAAAGGAGTAAGCTCTATAAATCTCAACCCTGGACGCAAAGAGATAATGACACTAATATAAATTATCTACACGTAGACCCAAAACCTTATGAAACAAGTCCGTAACAATTTAGTAACACTCATTCTCACTTTTAAAAAAAGGATCGTGACATTAACCGTTCCCGAAATAGCTTGTCTTTGAAACAAAGTCCTGCAGGAAACATTAAGGGAACATTCCAGCTTTATTACCAGTTATTTGTGGGATGCCTGATGACATTCCGGAGTCCCGTTTTTCTTAAAAGCAATTTTAGTAATCCAAATATTAACCCACACTGGATTTATCGTTGCACCTTTGGATTTATTATAATCTATCTATAATAATATAAAGTAGCTTGTCCTGACTGACAATCAACGCACAGCCTAAACCACTGAAGCTAGAAACTTGAAATTTTCACAGTAGCTTCCTTTTATAACGTAGACGATTCCCTAAGGGGGTTAAATAGGGGATAAAACTTTGTATGAAAGTCCGTCATTTTTCAAGTTATATCCATGAAAATTGGTATTTAGGTTTTCGGTTAAAAATAAAGAGTTATGAGCTTAAGAAATTTTGGAAAATCTACCCCCAGGTGGGTTAAATGGGAGATGAAAGTTTGTATGAAAGTCCGTCATTTTTAAAGTTATATCGATGAAAATCGGTGTTTGTGTTTTCGGTTAAAAATAAAGAATTACGTGTTTTAGGAATTTTGAAAATTCCACCCCCAAGTGCCATTTATAAGAATCCACGCGGGCGAAGTCGCGAGCATCAGCTAGTTGATTGATATTTATTATGACAGTTGTTCGGCACTTCTTGATGTCTCAACTCATTTTAAATCTATGTATTTGAAAACACTACCAGGAAAATAAAACAGGATAGGTACTTTTATCTTTATAAAATAAAGGATTCCTACCAATATTCGGTATTCCTACAGGATTTATAAATAAGTACATCCACGCAGATGTATCATATTGTAGTTGCAGCCTTGCAGGCGGAAGATCTTGACTGTTTAATTTAGTTGTAGGTATATTTTTTAACGTTAAAATGTCAGTTTTCATGCTCAGTATTATTTTTTCAACTCAGTGCCAGTTGCATATCAGGCGGTTAAAAATACACAAACAGTTAAAGTTATTATAACTAAAATCATATAAAGACCATAAGACCTTAAAGGTACAACAAATACTTAAGTAGTTGTGCAACTTACTGTTTTTATTTTGTTGTCAAATTTAACCTTAACCGTTTCCTTACTTTAAACACGCGATATGTAACTGGCCCCAAGAATATGTCCAATGATAATGGTTAAATATTGTAAGACTTCAGTGCCTGTTTCACCACCTTCTGATATGTATTTTAGATAGCTATCTACAACTTTTGTCTTTGTCACTTGACATAAAGTAAGAAAGTGACAAAACTTACGTTTAGGCTATCCAACACTTATCAGAAGGTGGTGAAACAGGCCGTAAGATCGTAAAATTTAATGGTTACAACAACCAGGGTTATAACAAAATTATAATATTCTTTATTATCAGCAAAATCTCTTTCAGAAAACAGGGCACGTTAAACTTCGTGGGAGTTCATTCCAACATTCTAAAAAAATAGTGAAAATAGATAAAGGTGAAAGCAACAGAAAAATTAAAATCGACCCAATTTTTAATTACCTGTCCCATTTTTATTTCAGGGAAAGTATAAATCCATATCCATATCAGAGTGCAAAAGTCTTTTCTGTCTGTAAAATTATTTGGCTCTAACGTAGTTTCAGTAATCGATGGATAATTTATTCTGAGAAAGAAATAATTCTCACAGGATTAAAAAAATCCGAAGTTGAAGTTGCGGACAAAAGCTAATGTCTTATTAAGAGAAAAATCAAGGATCATATTTTATAAAATACCAGTTTACGTAGTACCGTGCTTTTAAATTTATGTGCTCTATCTAGTTATCGTTAGCTATATTTCAATTCATCTTTAACTTTCACTCGACTGGCTACCATCTCGGAATGATGACTATCGGCCCTCGACGTCCGTAGTAACCAGTAGCACAACCTTTGAATAATTTCCAACTGGATAGTATTTATATAAATGTTAGATATCATCAGATATTAGTTATAATAAACGGAGTCAACGATTCCATCAGATTCAATAATGATAATTAGGTAGGCAGAAAGTTTACTAATAAAATGCTTACTGAAATATTTTGTAGGTTAGGTATACTTACAGGATATGTATGTTTATTGTAAATATTAATTGTAGGACATCATATGGATTTTGAGACCTACAAATGGAGATAGCAATTTTCTACTTATTAAATACTAGCCGATGTCGACGATTTCGGTGCGATGGAATTTCAAAAAATCCTTCATTAATGCAAGGTACCTGAGGAATCCAAATCTTTAGGTCCACCGGTTGAGGCTGCGCGTTGTCTGTCAATTAGTCATCATGATACTGATGGCACTGGTACTTTATAGATACAAAATAGATAAAGAGAAAAAATCGTGACAAAAACTTAAACTTACTTACTAGTGGTAGTATACTAACTTCAAATACGTTAGTTTTACTCCTAAAATAGATTTTATCATTCCTAAACACATTTAACTCATGTTACTAAACGGAATTCGTGATCAAGTCAGCAAAGTGCCGCTCCCATACATTCCAACGGCTCTGGCATACATATCAAATTGAATGGATGTGTCCGCGGGTGTGTAAGAATTGCTTGCTTTATTTGGTTAAACATCTTCTGTTTTTATAAAAATTATAAAATTGTTCTATGTTAAAAATGTTTACATGGAATGTGAAGGGCGCGAATGAATGGCACTAAATTGAATTATTGCTATATTCATTGTTCATATTACTAAGGTGTAAATAATTTAACTACATTGGTGTCGTTTTGCCTTCTTTTTCCACAAGACATCCTGTGGTATGAATACCAACTTGAGTTTCACATAAGGCGGTTAAATTAAGTTAAAATTAAGACCACCAAATAAAGAGTAAAGAGAAGTGCCTTTTTTATCAACGTTGCATTGCATTGCATGAAACTGAAGTTATAGAACTTAACTTCAGTTGCATGCAACTTTAAATCTCATAGGAGATTTAAAGTGTAGTATGCAATGATTACATTATTCAGAATTTTTCTAGTAGAGTGTAGACTCTACAAGTTTAGGAAACTAATAAATTTTTGTTAAGGTTCTCAAAATACAGAATATTATATTGAAAAGGACGACTTGCAATTATTGACTGTAAAAATAAAAATGTATCTGAAGTAAGTTCCTACTTAAAATTGGCTTAAAACATGAGGTGTCTCAAAAGTTAACTCTGTGATGTAAACAGTTGACGGATAAATGTCTGTTGCCGTTCAAGTTTCTCAAGACACGTAATCAGCGATTACGAAATTATTTAAATATAAAGTTATCTTCGAAATAAGTTATTGTTCAATTTGCATATTTGAATCAAGTTCACGATTCGAAATTAACATAGCTTAAAGCTTCTAGTCGTTTGTGATTTAATATTTATTCAATTTGTATTTCAAAGCTCTTGTTTGTAAATTGAAAAGCCCTGACTTTTATATATATAATATTTATTCAGGATTTTATGTATGAATTTGAATCTGAAATGGTATTTATTTGAATATTGTACCTGTTTTTCCTATCGATTACGATGGTTTGGATCCAATCCGTATCTATCTGTTTGGAATTCACATACCTATAGTAACAGTATTATGCTGATTCTTTAGTGATAGGTTGACTACCTACTGTTGAAAAGTGTGTCATTGTTAGGGGTCCATGAGACATTAGTTTTGCATCAGTCAATTCACACAGTGATGAATGATGGAGCAGAGAATAATCCAGATATTTGTCATGCAAAAGTCGCATAGCTAACATGACATTATGCGAATGTTATCAACAAAGAAAAGCAGATAATACTTACTACTTATCAATTAAAATTAAATCTACAGTGTGTCCGGGATCGAATTAGCGATATTTTAGGGACATATTCTACAACTCATTACCTCTCTGAAAATACCACTTATTAGGGCCTGCCCCTCTCCCCCTCCCAGGGACAGCCATTTCAATTTGGTGTGCGTTTTTGTGGGTATGTGCGCACAAAAAATGTAATAACTCGAAAGTCTGCTGATGCACAGGTCTTCAAATGACCTTATTCGATTGGATACAATATTCTCCATCACTAAATACCAAACAATAGAATAAAATGTTAAAATAACTCAACCAAAAATGCTTCGGAAAAAAATTATTTTTTCAAAAATATTGAAATCTACAAGTTTTTGCTGCATTTTGCAAAAACGAGGTCGTTAAGATTACATTGTTAAGTATTAAATCGACAGTTTTTGAGATAAGCAACAAAACGACATAAAATTTTTTACTGTAAGTTATTTACTTTTGGAGATATTATTGTTTAAACATAACTTAATCGCGAGCGCGTAAGTTCTTATGTTATTCGAATGTGGGTTTCCATCGCATACCTCGGGCGATCAGGTAATAATAATATTGTTTTTGATTAGTCAGCAAATGAGGTTAAAACTAAGGATCGGACCCCTACTTCAACTGATTAAAAATTCGTATAAAAAATTGAAATATCTGAAATTTTATTTTGTTGTTCCTGGCGAGGAGGCGTTATGATCGCTACTTAAGTTATTACTCATTTTTGTTTGTGATTCAGGTTTGTGATGTTTGCTAAGTTTAAAGACATGCCTACTCGGTATTATTATAGCCATAAGAGAGCATTTAGATGTCAACTATTCGCCTTGGATCGGACGTAGCAGCAATTCAATGGAATGGCCACCTCATTCTCCAGACCTTACACCTTTGGACTTCTTTTTATGAGGACCTATGAAGCAGAAGGTCTTTTATATGGTACCAAATACCAGAAAAGAATTATTGGAGACGATCTTGTCCGTTGCAGATAAAATAAGTTGTATTTGGACATGATCCAACGATCCTCCCAACATGAAGCAACTAGCTAACAGAACAGAGATGGTAATTTCGGTTTGTGGCGGAAATAACCTAGTTTTTAGGATATCTTTAGAGTTATTGAGTTTATAACTAACAAAAATTAAATTATAAAGTTAAGATTTTTTTACCTTATTTGCAGTAAAAAAATGATGAATCTTAAATTTGGGTTCAATACTCGTAATTCATGCTTGGGGACGAAGTACTTACAATTACCAATATCTCCAGAAGTAAGTAACTTACAGTCAAATTTTTTATGTCGTTTTGTTGCTTATCTCAAAAGCTGTCGATTTAATACTTAATAATGTGGTCTTAATGACCTCGTTTTTGCAAAATGCAGCAAAAACTTGTAGTTTTCAATATTTTTGAAAAAATATTTTTTTTCCGAAGCATTTTCGATCGAGTTATTTTAACATTTTATTCTATTGTTTGGTATTTAATGATGGAGAATATTGTATCCAATCGAATAAGGTCATTTGAAGACCTGTGCATCAGCAGACTTTCGAGTTATTACATTTTTTGTGCGCACATACCCACAAAAACGCACACCAAATTGAAATGGCTGTCCCTGGGAGGGGGAGGGGGGCAGGCCCTAATAAGTGGTATTTTCAGAGAGGTAATGAGTTGTAGAATATGTCCCTAAAATATCGCTAGTTCGATCCCGGACACACTGTATAATCTATGTAGGTATAGTACATTTATGAAGAAGCTGTAGAACACAGTTACCGCGTTCCGAAGGCTTGCAGGTGTTTTGTAAACAGCCTCTGTTACGTGTTCGTGTGACGCTTAGTAATGGTTAGAAAGTTTTATTTTTGTCACTGTGAAAGCGCCTGTCCGTGACCACGCCGCGCCGCGCGCGTCATCGCGTCTGAGATTGATGAAGGAAAACTGCTATACATTTAATACATAGGTCGCTATATAGGTATATCTTATCGCTTATACAATTGTCCAGCCGCGTGGAAATGGAACCTTTAAGGAAATCGCATAAGGTCATAACACATCCACAAAATATTTCAGACATGAAAATGCAAGATTTCAGCAGAAATAGGGGCATGCCATAAAAATGCACGAACTATAAGGTCATTGATTAGCATGATGTAGCCGAATTTTGCTGCTGATGTCAGAAACGTTTAAAAAATTCGTTGTTTGCGCCTTTTGCTGCTTATGACGACACCTAATTACGTCCCCTTTTTAATCTCCTATACGCAAAAAAGAGGCTCGTTGTAAATTTGACTGCTTTGTCTGCCTGGTCTGTGTCACTGAAACGGATGGACCGATTTGAATGCGTTTTTTATTCGAAATCAGGTTTAATTGCGAAGTTTCTTAAGCTATATGTTTGATGAAAATCCTTATTAATACCTACTATTTTCTACATTACTTTTTATGTAGAGTAGAAGGTAGTTTCTTCTTAACTAATGATAAGTAGTAAATTTTACAAAAATAAGTAATTAAGTAATAGCCGCTTAAAACCTTTATACGAAAAAATGACTCACAATTTTGGTGTTAAAATGCTAAAAGTTATTTCTTTAATGCGTGATAAACATGTACGAGTAACATTTTGTGCCATCAACTTACTTTACACAAACCATCAGACATTGCGAGCTACGAGTAGGTATGTGGGTTAGATAAACGAATCTGGGCGTTGATTTAGTGTTCAGTGCCGAAATATATTTAGTTCTCGTCCGTAAAAACAATATTTATTCAAGACAAGTTTCAATGACACGTAGAAAAAATTCTGGGAGAGATATTCATTCTCAAGGTCGTACCCGTAAGTCTCTTATTTTCAAATTAATTTCAAAGTTTAAGTTCAGTTTAAGAGTATTTTTAAGTTCACGTTAAATTAGGAGGGAAGGTTCGGATTCTACGCTTTAAAAGAAAAAGCTTCAAAAACTTTTTGAAAATGGCCATCACCATAAAATAACACCGTAGAAACAAGAATTATGACTCAGTTTGCTTCTAAGAAAATCTTTTTAGAGTTTAGTTAAATTCCTAAACAAATTAAAATCTGTTAATTACCTCTTCGTGTGATAAGTTCATGCCATGTTAGATTAAAGAATCAGCTAAGCTATTCAGCGCGGAAATGCAACTAGCATTCTTGTTTCCAATTTGCATTCTACATAAACTTGATTAGTATAATAAATTCCTGCTTATTTGCAAACTACCATAGTATTGATTTAAATGTATTGAATCAAACTTTGATTAGAACAGAGAGATTCCGTATTGGTAGAGAATAGAAATCTTAAAAGATAACAGTGGCGAAGGGTGGATATTTTCAAAAGGGAAGCCGGGATAAAAAATCCCTACACACCAAGCTGGAAAAAAAAGCTCCCACCTTCACCATTTATTTAAGCACTGATATTTGAAAATACTTTAAATAAGATAATTTGCAGCTTTGAAAAAACCTGTGTTACTAGCAAAGGTTTAAAGTACAATTTAATACACCTTCCACCAATATTAACCAAATCAAAAACATAAAAAATAATAAGCACACGAAACACGACGCGCGAGTCATAAACACTTTTTGTGAAAGTTAAATGATGTTAAAACAAAACACATTATCTTTCGAAGATGAAGCATCTTCGATAATGTTTCCAAATTCAAGACTTTAACTCCTTGTAATAATACTCATAACCCGCTCAAAATCGGCTTCCCGATTGCCTTTTTTTGCGCGTGCTAGACACTAGACAGGGAAAAATGTATTGACAAATTTTATTTGAAACTAGCCCTACCCCTGCGACTTCGTCCGCCTGGATATAGGTTTTATATAGGATCGGATTGGATCCCATAATCCTTTTTTGAACCTAAACTAAATGTAGCCTAAGTTACTCCTTATAACATCACCTATCTGCCATTGAAAGTTCCATCAAAATTGATCCAGCCGTTTCGGTAATTAGCTGGAACAAATAGACAGATCGACAAACATAAATTTAAACGCACACCAGTTTAAAATAAGCCGTACGTTCAAAGATCCGGGTCCCAAGTTATTTGAACCCAATAAATGTCTGTCATTTCTGAACTAATAAACCTATGACCTTGAAATATTTACGGGACAATACTTAAAGTACTACCTTTCTAACAAAAAAAGAATGAGTTAAATCGAACTACGCGTTAATGAATTACAGCTAAATACATGTTTTAACTTTCTTCCCCTCTCCCTAGGGAACCGTGCTGAATTTCGGGATAAAAAGTATCCTATAACCTACCTCGGAGTATAAACTCAAATCGTACCAAGTTTTATTCGAATCCATTCAGTAGTTTCGGCGTGATGCGCGGCCAAGATACAGACAGACAGACAGACAGACAGACAGACAGACAGACAGACAGACAAAAATGAAACAAATTGCAGTTTTGGCTTCAGTATCGATTATAGAATGCCCTCCAACAAAAATTTTCAAAATATCTTCAATGTACAGAATTGGATCTGTTACAGTTTTATTATATTATAGATAGAAGATGCAGGGGACAACTGTTTACTACACGATGTTTTTCTATGGGAATATAAGCCGTCCCAAGTCCGGCATATTCGTTACCTGCTTACTGCCCGTGGCACTACTGGTCTGAACAAATTAGTTTTGTTCATTGAATTGTATTGAATGTTTTTTTGTAATAAGTACCTATTGTATTTGTAAAATAGTGAGAAAAGGCAAAAGATAGTAGGTAACTACTAACTAGGTAGGTATGGATGGCATTTTTTCAGTGGCGTATTTACCCTAGGGCCAAAAGGGCCATGGCCCGGGGCGGCAGGGTTCGAGGGGCGGCGCAAGCCGCACCTCGCTCAGCTTTTTTGACTATAAAATATGCCTCAAGAAATTGAAAAAAAAAACCTACCTAATTGACAAAAAGGACAATTCATTGTTTATTGTAAGTTGGACATCAAGACCGTTGGGCTATTGTGTAACTGACCGGCGCGGCGGGGGGCGGGCGGCGGCGGCATGTCCGTCGCCAGGTCGGACCACATGTTGCACTACCACGTGCATCCCGAGCGCGACTCTGGAGTTCGGGGCTTCGGGGCTATTCGGGATTTGCACGTGTCGAAAACCGTTCGGTTCATAATAGATAGATAGACGAAGGGGCGCGGTGCGGCGCAGGCGGCGGCGAGAGTGATGTAGAAAGCAGAATGCAGATCGTGCTTCAGTTGATGACTTGTCTCTAATCAACGCATCAAATTATTAAGTTTTGTTTTGGACTTTGAATACATACTTATGAGTTAATGTTTACATATAAATTATCTTAACATATCAAGCAGTTTGTAGCTAGGAGTTAAAGTTATTAACTTGCAGCTGAATAACTCGTAGCCGACTAAGTTTACTATTAGTGTTACTAACATCAGACATAGATTCTACGAAAAAAAACTAAGCGGCCACGCTTACAGAAAAACTTTAGAAAAAAAAACACAAGGAAGAAAAGCTTATCAAACAGCTAAAATTGACAGTTTTTTCAATAAAAATACGGGACAGTTTTTTTAATAAAAATACGGGCGAACCGATTAGTTCGACTAGATTCAATGACCTAGCAGAGGTTATACAGCGGAGGAGGTTAGTAAAATTAAGTTCTATTTTAATTAAGTGCACTAAGTATATCAATTTGATAAAACTGGCCCAGTGCGAGTCGGGCCTCGCCCTTTTAGGGTTCCGTACATAATTATGAACAACATAATATTTTGGGCGTAAGAAATATTTCATTTCCGAGCTAGACATCGCAACAAACCGTGAAAGAAAAACCCAAAAAGTGTTCGTTTGTTTTGGTCACAGCTTACAAACTACTTTATGAATCGTTGTTTTTAGTATTTGTTGTTTAAATACAGTATATGGTACATAATATACCAAAGTTTCATATTCCTAACTGGTTTAGTTTTTGAGATAGCCCCCGTCACAAAAATCTTCTAAAACTAACAACTTTGATGGCCCCCATTTCCTTATTTTTTAAGTAAAAAATTAAAAAAATTTATATTTGTACTCTACTCAATAAGTTCTAAACAATGATACCCCACAAGCTAGGGTAAGAAAAAAAAAATTTTTCGGCTCCTTTTTCATGTATGGGAGCCCCCCAGAAAAATAATTTAATTCAATTTCTAATTCAATATTTAGTTTTGGGTTAACGTTCTACACCAAATACCAAAATCTTAAGTTTGTAACTCATTTAGTCTACGAGCTAGAGACCTGTGACCGGCGGCGGACGGACAGACAGACAGACAGACAGACGGACAGACAGCCGAGTGACATTAATTCCGTTCCGTTTACCCTTTGGGTACGGAAACCTAAAAACGGATTGAAATGAAACTTGACATGATTTAAATTCATACTACGGAGTAACATATAGGATACTTTTTATCTTGAAATTCAGCACGGTTCCCTTGGGAGAGGGGATGAAAGTTAAAATGTGTACTTAGCTGTAAATTGTTAACGCGTGGTCCGATCATTTATTCTTTTTTTTAGAAAGAAAATCCTTTAAAGATTGTTCCGTAAATATTTCAAGGTTATGTTGTTAAGGTTAGGTTGTGCAGTTTTGAAATTATAGCCATCACGACCCTCAGTATTTTATATCACTTGGAACCCGGATGGTACAGGAACCTTTGAACGTCCGGATTATCATCTGGGGTACATTAAAATTTGTGTTTGTCTGTCTCCAAAATGCTGGACTGATTTTGATGGGACTTTCATTGGGGAAACTTTAGTGATGGGAAGAGTTATTAAAAAATTAATACTCATTACTGTAGTTCCATTTTAATGATTTTAATGCGGGACTTTTAACCTTTTTTGTTTTTTTTTACTTTTTGACTTTTTTGTTTTTCTTTAGCCCCTTTGAACTCATACTGAGTTCAAAGGGGCTTAGGAAAAACAAAGAGTTCCCGTGGGATTTTTAAAAACCTAAATCCACGCGGACGAAGTCGCAGGCATCCTCTAGTAAAATATAATTTTAGGGTGGACCACCCTTATCACATATGGGTGTGAAAAATAATTTCTAACCTACCGAATATACACAAAAAATTTCATAAGAATCGGCCAAGCTGTTTCTATTTTGTTACAAACACTGTGACACGATAATTTTATATAATACTAGCAGATGTCCATGACTTCGTTCGAGTAAATTTAAGTTTTTAAAAATTTCATATCGAACAACAACAACAACCGCGCGCCGGTCACAAGTGTCTAGCTCGTATACAAACTGAGTTACAAACCTGAAATTTTGGTATTTAATGTAGAACGTTGACCCAAACCCAAATATTGAATTAGAAATTGAATTAAATTATTTTTCAGGGGGGCTCCCATACATGAAAAAAGACCCGGAAAAAATATTTCTTACCCTAGCTTGGAGGTATCATTGTTTAGAGCTCATCAAGTAAACTACGAATATATATATTTTTTTATTTTTTCTTAAAACATTTTCATCAAAATTGACAGTTTTAGACCATTTTTGTGACGGGGACTATCTTAAAAACTAAACCAGTTAGGAATATGAAATTTTGGTATAATATGTACTGTATTTAAACAACAAATACTGAAAACAACGATTCATAATGTAGTTTGTAAGCTCTGACCAAAATAAACGTACATTTTTTGGGTTTTTCTTTCACGGTTTGTTGCGAATTGCGATGTCTAGCTCGGAAATTAAATATTTCTTACACGCAAAATATTATGTTGTTCATAATTATGTACAGAACCCGACTCGGAGGCCCGACTCGCACTTGGCCAATTATTTTATGAATTACTTTGCCACCCTAGCATACCTACTTACATTGCCTACTTAGCATAGTTTATTTAATTAACAATTTTTTGTTTAATTTTTTCATTAATTATCATCATTCGCAGCTCACATCAACAAACTGCTGGATTTTATTTTATGATTAAATGTCTTGCTCTTTTTCCGTTAATTTATGGGGCGCCAAACCTTAGTGGCCCGGGGCGCAGAATCTTCAAATACGCCACTGCATTTTTTAAAGGGAAGCCGATGGGAATCGTGTTATATGGAGACTTCGCCACTAAAAGATAATAATTAACATAATAGGTACAAGGAATGGCAAGTACTCAAACTTATAAAATAATTAATTTTTACGCGCGACTTCATCCACGTGGATTTTTTAGTTCTTTATTTTCTCGATTAAAAAATCCTGTTCCTCATGTCTAAGTCGCTTAAACATATTATTATCTCTATATATTATATAACTAGCTATTGCCAGCGACTTCGTCCGCTTGGATTCGTGTAAATCTCATCCCGTATTTAACCCACTTGGGGGACATTTCAAAAATTCCTCAAACATGCCTCAAACACATAATTCTTTATTTGTAACCGACAATACAAATACCGATTTTCATTGATATAACTTTAGAAATTACGGACTTTCATACAAACTTTTATCCTATTTAATCCACATGGAGGAAGAATTTCCAAAAATCCTGAAATATATATTCTTTTTTTTAACCGAAAAATTAAATACCTATTTTCATGGATATAACTTGAGAAATAACGAACTTTCATACAAACTTCTATCCCCTATTTAACCCCCTTAGGGATGAAATCTGCAATAATCCTTTCTTAATGTGCGCCTATACGTCATAAAAGGAAGCCACTGTAAAAATTTCAAGATTTCAGGGGTTTATCGAAAGCTCAAATACCAATTTTCATGGATATAACTTGAAAAATGACAGACTTTTATGCAAACTTTCATCACCTATTTAACCACCTTATGGGTGGAATTTTTAATAATACTTTCTTAAGTAGTGTGCGCCTACGTCATAAACGGAAGCTACTGTAAAAAATTCAAGTTTCTAGATTAAGTGCTTTAGGCTGTGCGTTGATGATTATTCAGTCAGTCAGTCAGGACAAGCTTCTTTATATTATTACTAGTATGGCGCGTGGGTGCGCGGCCCGCAAGCGGACCGCGAGGTTTTGTTTTCAGGTATTTTTTGTTTGAGCAGCCTCCACCTATCTTCCCCCATATTCCTAACCCTCGATCATTATCACTCTCCATATTTTTTCTCCGAATAATTTGTCAGAATGAGAGTTTTTCCATAAAAAAAGATTTTGAAAAGGAACTGTATCAAAGTCTTGCATCAGTTCCCAACTTACATTCTCTTCAATATTCGCCATATATTTTGTATGGAAAAATAAATTTCACCATCTTGTTTTTTTCTGTTCATCAAGTAAACTACGTCTAGATCATCTTTTGCCAAAAAACCACTCTTCCATCTTTTATACTCAGTGAGATAGACACCGACGAAATTTGTATGGCCACTATCTTGAATCCGCCATTTAGGAATTTTTTTCAGCTCACTGCCAATTGGATGAGGTTTTGAGTAATTTTTGTTTGAGCACCTCCCATCTATCTACAATGCCCCGCCCGGGCTCCTCATCCATCTTCCAAACCCTCAATCATCATGTCCTCCCATATTTTTCTTTGAGACTTCTCCAAAGAACGGCATCAAAGCCTTGCATAGTTCACAACTTGTAGTCTCTTCAATATTCGCCATACATTTTCTATGGAAAAATAAATTCCGCCATTTTGATTTTTTTTTCTATTCATCAAGTAGACCTTTGGATCCTCATCATCTTTTGCGAAGAAACCACTTTTCCATCTTTTATACCCTCTGAGTTAGCCGAAGCCGAAATTTGTATGGCGGCCATCTTTTTTTCGCCATTTTGAATTTTTTTTCAACTCACTGCCAATTGGATGACGTTTCGAGTGACATTTGCTCGAGCACCCCCCACCTATCTTCAATACCTTAAGCGTGCCCCTCGCCCGTCTCCGAAATCCTCAATCATCAGCTCTCTCCATATTTTTGTTCTTAATGAATTTTTGTCTTCTGTACGAAACAATTAGTGAAAAAAATATTTTTCATACAAAATTTTACAGGAGAGGTGATCAATCAGTCAGTGAATCAGCACGAGCAGCTATATACAGTGTGTCCGGGATCGAATTAGCGATATTTTAGGGACATATTCCACAACTCATTACCTCTCTGAAAATACCACTTATTAGGGCCTGCCCCCCTCCCCCTCCCAGGGACAGCCATTTCAATTTGGTGTGCGTTTTTGTGGGTATGTGCGCACAAAAAATGTAATAACTCGAAAGTCTGCTGATGCACAGGTCTTCAAACGACCTTATTCGATTGGATACAATATTCTCCATCATTAAATACCAAACAATAGAATAAAATGTTAAAATAACTCGATCAAAAATGCTTCGGAAAAAAAATATTTTTTCAAAAATATTGAAAACTACAAGTTTTAGCTGCATTTTGCAAAAACGAGGTCATTAAGACCACATTATTAAGTATTAAATCGACAGCTTTTGAGATAAGCAACAAAACGACATAAAAAATTTGACTGTAAGTTACTTACTTCTGGTGATATTGGTAATTGTAAGTACTTCGTCCCCAAGCATGAATTACGAGTATTGAACCCAAATTTAAGATTCATTTTTTTACTGCAAATAAGGTAAAAAAATCTTAACTTTATAATTTAATTTTTGTTAGTTATAAACTCAATAACTCAATAACTCTAAAGATATCCTAAAAACTAGGTTATTTCCGCCACAAACCGAAATTACCATCTCTGTTCTGTTAGCTAGTTGCTTCATGTTGGGAGGATCGTTGGATCATGTCCAAATACAACTTATTTTATCTGCAACGGACAAGATCGTCTCCAATAATTCTTTTCTGGTATTTGGTACCATATAAAAGACCTTCTGCTTCATAGGTCCTCATAAAAAGAAGTCCAAAGGTGTAAGGTCTGGAGAATGAGGTGGCCATTCCATTGAATTGCTGCCACGTCCGATCCAAGGCGAATAGTTGACATCTAAATGCTCTCTTATGGCTATAATAATACCGAGTAGGCATGTCTTTAAACTTAGCAAACATCACAAACCTGAATCACAAACAAAAATGAGTAATAACTTAAGTAGCGATCATAACGCCTCCTCGCCAGGAACAACAAAATAAAATTTCAGATATTTCAAGTTTTTATACGAATTTTTAATCAGTTGAAGTAGGGGTCCGATCCTTAGTTTTAACCTCATTTGCTGACTAATCAAAAACAATATTATTATTACCTGATCGCCCGAGGTATGCGATGGAAACCCACATTCGAATAACATAAGAACTTACGCGCTCGCGATTAAGTTATGTTTAAACAATAATATCTCCAAAAGTAAATAACTTACAGTAAAAAATTTTATGTCGTTTTGTTGCTTATCTCAAAAACTGTCGATTTAATACTTAACAATGTAATCTTAACGACCTCGTTTTTGCAAAATGCAGCAAAAACTTGTAGTTTTCAATATTTTTGAAAAAATAATTTTTTTCCGAAGCATTTTTGGTTGAGTTATTTTAACATTTTATTCTATTGTTTGGTATTTAGTGATGGAGAATATTGTATCCAATCGAATAAGGTCATTTGAAGACCTGTGCATCAGCAGACTTTCGAGTTATTACATTTTTTGTGCGCACATACCCACAAAAACGCACACCAAATTGAAATGGCTGTCCCTGGGAGGGGGAGAGGGGCAGGCCCTAATAAGTGGTATTTTCAGAGAGGTAATGAGTTGTAGAATATGTCCCTAAAATATCGCTAATTCGATCCCGGACACACTGTATATATTATATTTATATTATATTAACTAGTAAGGCGCGTGGGGGCGCGGCCCGCAAGCGGACCGCGAGGTTTCGCTTTCGGGTATTTTGGTTTGAGCAGCCTCCACCTATCTCTCCCATATTCCTAATCCTCGATCATTATCACTCTCCATATTTTTTCTTCGAATAATTCTGCTCATCAAGTAGATCTTTAGGTCTTGATCATCTTTTTCCCAGAAACCACTCTTCCATCTTTTATGCTTGGTGAGATAGACTCTGACGAAATTTGTATAGCCGCCATCTTGAATCCGCCATTTTGTTTTTTTTTCAGCTCAGTGCCAATTGGATGAGGTTTTGAGTAATTTTTGTTTGAGCACCTCCCATCTATCTCCGATACCATGCCCGGGCTCCTCAACCATCTTCCAAACCCTCAATCATCATGTCTTCCCATATTTTTCATTGAGAGTTCTCCAAAGAACCGCATCAAAGCCATGCATAGTTCACAACTTGTAGTCTCTTCAATATTCGCCATACATTTTCTATGGAAAAGTAAATTCCGCCATTTTGAATTTTTTTCAATTAATCAAGTAGACCTTTGGATCCTCATCATCTTTTGCGAAGAAACCACTCTTCCATCTTTTATACCCTCCGAGATAGAGACCGACGAAATTTGTATGGCGGCCATCTTTTTTTCGCCATTTTGATTTTTTTTTCAGCTGACTGCCAATTGGATGACGTTTCGAGTGACATTTGCTCGAGCACCCCCCACCTATCTTCAATACCTTAAGCGTGCCCGTCGCTCGTCTCTGAAATCCTCAATCATCAGCTCTCTCCATATTTTTGTTCCGAATGAATTTTTGTCCTCTATACGAAACCATTAGTGAAAAAAAAATTTTTCATACAAAATTTTACAGGAGGGGTGATCAATCAGTGAGTCAGTCAATGAATCAGCACGAGCAGCTATATAATATACTAGTATGGCGCGTGGGTGCGCGGCCCGCAAGCGGACCGCGAGGATTCGAGTAGTTTTTGTTTGAGCACGTCCCACCTATCTTCAATACCCTCGCCGTGCTCTTCATCCGTCTCCAAAATCTTCGATCATCATCTCTTTCCGTATTTTTCCATCAATAATTTTTTTTTGTGTAGAAAAATAAATTCCGCCATCTTGTTTTTTTCTGTTCATCAAGTAGACTTTTAGGTCTTGATCATCTTTTTCCCAGAAACCACTCTTCCATCTTTTATGCTTGGTGAGATAGACTCTGACGAAATTTGTATAGCCGCCATCTTGAATCCGCCATTTTGTTTTTTTTTCAGCTCAGTGCCAATTGGATGAGGTTTTGAGTAATTTTTGTTTGAGCACCTCCCATCTATCTAACATACCCTGCCCGGGCTCCTCATCCATCTTCCAAACCCTCAATCATCATGTCTTTCCATATTTTTCTTTGAGAGTTCTCCAAAGAATCGCATCAAAGCCTTGCATAGTTTACAACTTGTAGTCTCTTCAATATTCGCCATACATTTTCTATGGAAAAATAAATTCCGCCATTTTGATTTTTTTTTCAATTCATCAAGTAGACCTTTGGATCCTCATCATCTTTTGCGAAGAAACCACTCTTCCATCTTTTATACCCTCCGAGATGGAGACCGATGAAATTTGTATGGCGGCCATCTTTTTTTCGCCATTTTGAATTTTTTTTCAGCTAACTGCCAATTGGATGACGTTTCGAGTGACATTTGTTCGAGCACCCCCCACCTATCTTCAATACCTTAAGCGTGCTGCTCACCTGTCTCCGAAATCCTCAATCATCAGCTCTCTCCATATTTTTGTTCCGAATGAATTTTTGTCCTCTATACGAAACCATTAGTGAAAAAAAAATTTTTCATACAAAATTTTACAGGAGGGGTGATCAATCAGTGAGTCAGTCAATGAATCAGCACGAGCAGCTATATATATATTAATAATAATTAATAATAATAGATAGATAGATAATATAGTAATAATATTTGGATCCCGATAACTTTTATCGGTCCCCGTCAAGATAGATGTAGCGGTTAAGCAGTGAAAAGGTAATAAACATAATATTGACACACTTTCGCATTTTATCCGTAGGTACTAATCCATACTAGTATTATAAATGCGAAAATTTCTCTATCTGTCCGTGGATCTGTCTGTTTGGTTTCTATAATCTTTTCTGTATTGCGCGGTTCAATCGATGAACCTATCTTGCAGAAATTCGATACAACGATGCTTGCATCCTTGAGAAGCACACAGGATACTTTTTATCCTGGCAGATTAAGGAGTTCCAATTGGATGTTTAGCAAACTAAGTCGAGGCTTTAGTTAGTAAGTAATAAGTTTAGATTTAGATAATATGTATATGTATTGTATACCTTAATCAGAATAGAAAGCTCAAACATTACCATAACCAACAAATAGTAACTTATAAGTTGTTTTGGTAATCGAATGTAGGTCCCAGCTGCTATATCCGAGCGTGCGTGGGTCGGCGGCAACATAAAGGTAATAACGGTTCTGTATTATTAAGCATACCCACCGTTACCTTTTATGAGGCCTATTGCTATTGACCAAATAGAAAACAATGCCTACCGAAGATACACGAGAATAAAATTAGTAATTAACCCCTACATAGTTTAACTCTAGCACGATGCGCCACGATATAAAGCGTAAGGCGGAAGCCGGAAAGTGTTTTGAAGACTGAAGAAGTGTCAGGCAATCCTGACACTTCTTCAATCTTCAAAACACTTTCCGGCAGTGTGGTGGCGTTCATTGATAATGGCATATGTCCAATAATGTCCACAAATGAATTTATTATTCACGTTAAAAAAAGAAAAAAGTAACACAGGAAATAAGCTCTTCTAGGAATCTCTGTTTCTAAACTTGAATTTTGATCAGTTACCATCAATGTTTGATTGCTACCACAATCGCTTCGCTTTCACTAATACTCAGCTTTAGAGACAGTAAATAAATCGTCTATCTTGGATTACTTATTATTATTTAAAAAAAGTACGATTTGTAACAACACATCATGTGTTACAACTTACAAGTAGTTATTATGTTGAAATAAAGCTGGCGTACGTAAATGACAGTCATTATCGTGTATCTGATTCCGATTTGCAAATATTTCGTGAGTCCAATCACTGAGGAGTTATTACCGTACGAAACAATAGCAGCATAATAACATCGGTATGAAATAAGCCCGTGGGACGATCTGCGTGCAATTACAATTACGCGGAGTCAAGGTTACGACGACGCGACGCGACCATTAGCTCGTTGCTACACATGGAAATGGAATTACGGACACATTGCGATGTATAGTGTGTAGTTAAAAATAAAAGTGTTACAAACCTGCTTAATTTGTTAATTAATGCTCTATAATTTATTTTGTGTGCCAAGTTAAAAGTAGCGAGTGTTTTGGGCGGTTCGGAGCCATTTTCTCGTTTTTCTGCGTCTTTTTATACTGTGCCCTAACTTCTAAATTAGTATCAACCTACTCTCTAATTTTGCTTTCTGGTAGTTTTCCTATTTGACGACCTCCCTGGCACAGTGGTGAGCGCTGTGGTCTTATAAGTGGGAGATCCCGGGTTCGATTGCCGGCAGGGGCCATTTGGCGATTTTATAATTTCTAAATTGTCTCTGGTCTGGTCTGGTGGGAGGATTTAGCCGTGGCTGTTTACTACCCTACCGGCAAAGCCGTGCCGCCAAGCGATTTAGCGTTCCGGTACGATGCCGTGTAGAAACCGATCAGGGGTATACATACCTCTCCCAAGTTAGCCCGCTGCCATCTTGGACTGCATCATGGTAAGTGTACCATCAAGTGAGATTACAGTCAAGGGCTAACTTTTAGTTGAATAAAAAAAGGTACCTAAGTACTTACTTAGGCTTATACAATTTTGTAAATTGATTACCAGTGTCAGATTATTGTAGAAATTCAATTAGAATTTTTAGAAATGGTTTACAGATTATTAATTTCATAATTGAAATATGTTAGAATGAACTGACATTTGATTCATTTATTGGCGCCGAACCGCCATGTTGAATTATTGGTATAAATAAGGGCACTTCGAAGCCATGAATTCAGTCTCCTCCAGAGACTCAACCGACTATTAGATGCTTCAGCATCTAGGTCGTGATATTTGATTGAGGGTTGCGATAGCAATCACACCCTGATCGAATAAAGTGCTGCCATTTTGGGCTTAGCTTTGTGTAATTAATTAATTAGTATAAAATAGTTTTGAAAAAAGATCTCAGTTAAACTAATCTATGATTCGATATTAATTAAGTTTGTGCGGGTGATAAATAAAGATATTTTAATAACAGTTTGATTTAGTTTTAATATTAAACCTTATCCTGCTTCTGTAATGATGATGTTTACAAATTCAGAAGTGAATTTTTTAAAGTTAAGATTTAGAAATTATATTAATTAGTTAAGATTAATGAATTAATAAAAATTATATATAATAAAACGAAGAAAACCGACAACAACAAGTTTTTTTAAGAGCAATGATATTTATATGTAGTTAATAAATTAAAGATAAATTAATAATTTTAAGTTAAATTTTAATAAAGTTTTTTTTTTTTAATTATTGATAAGACAAATCAATGATTAGAATTTAAGCAATTTAATACTTTCAGAAAGCTTAAATTGAACTAGAATCTTGTGATGCGTTTATCGAATCAGAGTTTGGAAGTCGGAAATTTGCAAGAACTTATTAACAGACGTTAAAGTTTTTGTTTTCAATTGAAAGAAGTTTACGACATATTAAAGGTTTAAGCTGCCCGTGATTTTATTTAAAGTTGATCGATATTTTATTAAATAGAACCAAATGACGAGCGAGGGCAAGACCGCCCGCGCCTTAACTTTGGCAAGACCGTCTGCAAATTGAATTATGATATTTTCTCGACTCCTTTAAAAAAAAAAAAAGAAAGATGAGAAACACGAGGACGTGTTTAGTTTCAGGACGGCCGAACTGTCAGCTTATTGATTGAATTGATAAGAACTTTTACTGATAAGTAATAAAAATTAATTAAATAGTTTAAATTATTAAGAATTTATGGGTACTAATTTAGTTGACGTTTTTGACTGAATCGCACTTTAAAAATTAATCATACCCATATTTGATTTATTTCTACGCGTTCATTGGCTGTTTCAAAAACCACCTTACCTGATTGGTTCTACGTAGGTGAACAGATTGCGTTCGGGGATGGTATGATGCCATTTTGAAATTACTGACTATAAAAAGCAAGACTGGGAAGGATTCGAGTTTAGTTATTAAATATATCGTTTCCATCGACGACCAAACTCTGCTCCGAACAGTATTGAGTTTTTTGTGTGTGTGGTTTTACACGAATATTGTTTAAATTAGTAGAAATGTGATGTGAAAGTGTAATTAGTGATAATTTAGTTTATAGTTTAAATGTTTCACCTTTTTCACTTGGAGACGAATCTCAGCACTCAGCTCGTCAATAGTATTTAAGTGATTACTCATTAAGGAATATGAATATCTTTTAACACCAGTTACCACTAAAATATTACCTATGTAGGTATACAATTATTCTCATCGGATCATTGATCATTGTTAAGCATCTTTATAAATTGATCACTTTACCGATATAAGTTCATATCGTAATATTTACATTTACGGAAGCATTGCTCCGTCTTTCCGATTAGGTAGGTACACAACCGGTAATCTTAGATAGTCAATTAAAGTTGTTTAATCTAAATTGATTATTGAGGTCGGACATCAATCGCCCGATATCGAAACTACAGCTGTCGATCCGATGATCAAATTGTTCATTCAGGTACTCAGGATTAGTTTAATTGACATAATTGGATAACTGCTGCATGGGGCGATAATATTGGAATTGTTGAATCTATCAAGAATCAAGATCGGCGGTGCAAATACCAACTTTGATCATGTATATTAACAAGTGGGTTGGAACAGGAAGTATATAGTAATTCGCATCAAAAAACAAAACAAAAAAAAAAGTTGCATCACCGAAATGTTATCATCAAGTCATAATAATCTTAAGAGATGCAGCCACAGATCTAGTTTAATAGCAAATATGCAATGTTAATGCTGTATTAATAACTAGCGATCCGCCCCAGCTTCACCCGTGGTAGATACATATTATATAGCCTATAGCACTCAAGGATCACGTACATATCCAACGGTGAAAGAACTTTTGAAATCGGTCCAGTAGTTCCTGAAATTAGCGCATTCAAACAAACAAACTCTTCAGCTTTATAATATTAGTATAGATAATTCACAGGTATGCAAAATTGACCTTTTTGAAAATTGTTTCTTTGAAAGGTATCTTTATTAGATAACTTTGGGGTGCTGAATGCGAATATGCTATTAGTTTTTTTCTACCACGTAAGGTTTTTTAGATATATGATTTATAAAAAAATCATTTTATATGCCTCACGACGACGTTTTATTAAAATTTAAAAAAAATGAACAAAGCTTACTTACAAATTTACATTTTATGACGTTAGTACTAAACTAACTTACTAAATAAACTGCTATAAATCCTTGTAATACCTCTTCCGTTTGTCACTGAAGCTTATTTTTGAAGATTTTCACCTGTGTTCACTCTTCTCAGTATACCTCTGTAATAGTCTAAAATCATGTTAACATTCCATGTCTCTTGATAATGTCTTTCCATAGTCTTTATGTCTCGATGGAATATTACTCCTTTTTTCCCTTAAATCTTTTTATAGATTTTCTGGAAAGAAGTCAGAGTGAAATTTCAGGAAATGGAATTTTAAGCTCATGTTGCATTCCAATTTTCTGAATTTTCTAATATATTTTCCACAAATTCCACGTAATCTAATCTTTTCTTACTGCCCAGAAAATTTTTAACAACTTTTTTGTAAGAAACCTTCTCGTTTCCTTGCTTCAAAGTTCATTTTAGTTTTAAATCTTCATCTTTCATGAGTTTTTAAATACCTGGACCAAAAAATTTTCCTTCTTTAAGTTTGGCTTCTGAAAATGATGGAAATTTATCACAGAGATATTTGAAACCCTCTTCTTGCTTTGATAGTGGTTTCACAAATTGTTTCATGAGTTGAAGTTTTCTATTAAGTGGAGGTGGTCACTTTGGCTGGATTGAAAAAATTTTCTTTTAATTTCAGGTTTTAACGATACTCTAAAAGAATAATCCTTTCTTACCCAGTGCAATTTTTTGTTGTGGCTATCCCACTCATAAAAACATGGCAATTTGATGTAATCCCGTTGCTGTCCAAGCAAAAAAAATATAACTTAAATCGCCACATATAACTTAACCATTTGTGATTTTGGCTAAGTTTTTTTTAATAATTAGAATTTATTTTATCACGTTCAAATACTAAATGATAATAATAACAAAAGTCAATCACATCTTACAACATATTTTTAATAACTACCCACAAATAAAATAAACATCGAAAATAAGAATTGTTTTCATAGCATATTTGTACTAGGCTAACATTTATTAAGATTTCTAAAAAATCTTACGTGATGGAATTTTTTCATTATTTTTCCGTTAATCAGCACCTCTAAATCTATAAGAAACCATTATTTGATTTCAGACAATTTTACCCATGCATACCATAATTAATAATTTAACTTGTATTCAAATTACATATGAGATTAAACAATTAAAAAGTTATAAATATTTAATACTTAAGTACTTATTAACAAGGGCGTCGCCAGGTAGGGGCAGGGGGGGGCAGCTGCCCCCCCTAGAGATTTGAAAAAATATAGACATTGCTTGCAGTGTCACTGGAAAATTGTGGTTTTTTAATATGTTGTTAGGATTACTACCACTAGTTGGTATAAATCCAAGTTTGCAGCTTCGAAAGACCTGTGCTAACTTTGCAGCACTCAAAAAACCGCAAAATTTTCGCACATTTTTGGTTTTTTCAATTTTTTTTCCTCCGTTAAGGTTTAAACCTCACCCGTTGTACCAACTTATTAAAAAAGTATCTATAAAAAAATCTACAATCAGTTTCAAAAGCTGTCGACTGTACCAACAATACTTTTTACTTTTCCTATACTATACATCAACTTGCCCCCCCCCCCCTTGGCCATCGGCTGGCGACGCCCTTGCTTATTAATAGTATTATCTTTTAATGCGCATAGTAGAACGCACAGCACTCTGATTGAGGAAGCAATTTAATGTTGGATTGGCGTCTGTGAGTCTTGATATGGTCAAGATTTATGTTTGAGAGGAATTAATTTAGAAACTAATGTACGAAAATAAGAAAAGCGAAAGCAGCATTGCCTTTTCGAACAAGAAACGGTTTTCTTCAACATACCTACTTGTAAAATACCAATTTGATCTACTGCATGTACTCGTATGTACCTAAGTGAGCAAATATTTCACTTTCTCGCGACTTGTCACGCCACTCGTAGGTAATGTTTTGCGGCGAGGAAATTATAGTGCACAGTGGAGGTACATGTACACTGTACAGTATAGCGGATTGCTTGCTCTTCCTGTGTTGTGACTTGTGCCGTTCACCTACAAAATATACGCAGGCATCTTGGTTTGTAATCAACAGTTTTATTATTACACTTGTGCGGTAAAAAGAGGTCAGATGTCAGAGAGTTATATCGGATGGTAGGATTTAGGATCACAATTATAGTAGGGCACATACAGGGTGACTGGTAACAGGATACATTCCTTGCAGGGGCTTAAAGTAGAGCTCATTTGCAACAAATTTTTTCATATAATGTCCTATCCGAAACTTAGTCGTTTCCGAGTTATTGAAGATTTAAGGTTTTTAGCAAAAAATTCCAGTTTTAAAGTTAAAATTAGTTGCTAAAGAAAATCATACCCGGTTTTGTTGTTTTTTTTATTGTTTTCTGATAGAAAAACGTTCAGAAACTCAATCAAAATCAAAATAAGCTAGAAAATACCGTTAACTTTTCAGTTAAGGCCTAAAAACCACGTATTATTTTTAAGAAAAAAATCGAATTTGATGAAAAGCAATAGTATTTCTAAAAAAAAATGTATGGAACGTTACGTACAAATTACTGAAATAACTTCCTTGATTCATTAGCTATCCAAAAAGGTACAGATGTCTACAACTTTTTTCAAAACCTCGATTTTATTAACAAAATTCTGAGGACTGACGAGTCTCAATTTGACCGGGATGGAATCACAAAGTATCATAATTTACATTATTGGGCGGCAAAATGAGAAAACCTAAAAAAGAAAAAGAAAGGGCACATCAACGGAGGTATTCTGTAAAAGTATGGATAGGATTAATCAATTAGACATCTAATTGGCCCGCATTTTTCCCTCAGAATTTAAAAAATACGAATTAGGTGAAAATAATATTATTTCTAAAAAAAAAATGTATGGAATGTTACGTAAAAATTACTAAATTAACTTCTTTGATTCATTAGCTATCCAACGAGGTGAAGATATTTACAAAAAACTGCAAGAAAGATTTTTAATTCAATTTGAAACTTGTAGTAGTTTAATGACTAATTGATTAATTTTAGGAATAACAATAAACTAACTAATAATTATTAGTAATTACATATTTTAGGTTCGCAAAAGAAAAACTAGTTATGATTTTAATCTAAATTTTAATCTTTATTTTATTCTAAATCTTAGTGTTAATCTTAATCTTAATCTAAATCTAATTTTAAACTTGCTCTAACTGTGAACCTCTTTGTCTGATACAAGCCCAAAACCTTTTTCGTATTTCCGTTTCAGTGACTCTTGTTGGCTAATTCTTACGTATTTCATGAGCTGCACGAAGAGTACTCGCGAAGCTCATCTGTGATAATGGGGTAAGCGTACATCAAATCATTCATGTGGCCCCAAAGATAAAAGTTTCAAGGCGTTAAATCTGGACAAGGAATAGGTTCACCTATCGTTATTGCAGTTTTTTGTAGACATCTTTACCTCTTTAGATAGATAATGAATCAAAGAAGGTAATTCAGTAATTTTTACGTAACGTTCCATACATTTTTTTTTTGAATTAATATTCTTTTCACCTAATTCGTTTTTTTTAAATTCTGAGGGAAAAATGCGGGCCAATTAGATGTTTAATTGATTAATCCTATCCATACTTTTACAGAATACCTCCGTTGATGTGCCCTTTCTTTTTCTTTTTTAGGTTTTCTCATTTTGCCGCCCAATAATGTAAATTATGATACTTTGTGATTCCATCCCGGTCAAATTGAGACTCGTCAGTTCTCAGAATTTTGTTAATAAAATCGAGGTTTTGAAAAAAGTTGTAGACATCTGTACCTTTTTGGATAGCTAATGAATCAAGGAAGTTATTTCAGTAATTTGTACGTAACGTTCCATACATTTTTTTTTAGAAATACTATTGCTTTTCATCAAATTCGATTTTTTTCTTAAAAATAATACGTGGTTTTTAGGCCTTAACTGAAAAGTTAACGGTATTTTCTAGCTTATTTTGATTTTGATTGAGTTTCTGAACGTTTTTCTATCAGAAAACAACAAAAAAACTAACAAAACCGGGTATGATTTTCTTCAGCAACTAATTTTAACTTTAAAACTGGAATTTTTTGCTAAAAACCTTAAATCTTCAATAACTCGGAAACGACTAAGTTTCGGATAGGACATTATATGAAAAAATTTACTGCAAATGAGCTCTACTTTAAGCCCCTGCAAGGAATGTATCCTGTTACCAGTCACCCTGTATAAGTAGATACATTATCACACTAATATTATTCACATTAATATTATAAAGTCGAAAGTTTGTGTGTATGTAGGTATGAGTGTGTGTGTATGTTTGTTACTTTTTAGCGCTGCAACTACTGAACCGATTTGGCTGAAAGGAATGGAGATAGATTATACCCTGGATTAACACATAGGCAACCTTTTATCTCGGAAAATCATAGAGTTAACAAGGGATTTTTAAAAAACCTAAATCCACGCGGACGATGTCGCGGGCATCAGCTAGTATCAAATATATTATACGTACTTATATGTTCACCTAGATGCAGGTGCTTAGTTATTAAACTGAACCCGGTAGGTGGCGCTCTTGCTAACATCCAGGTTTTTTTTTAATTTTCCAATTAAATAAAAGATTTTGCTTCTTAACATATCTGTAGGTAACAGGACAATGTCTATAATAGGTAGGTACATACTCGTCTATAAGGATTACATATTTCCACGGTTTATGAAACTTTAAAAACAGGTTCTCTTCAAAGTTATTGCCTGCGAGGTTTTGCAGTAAAACATTAACATTTTAAGTAGCACTAAAATATGATCTACTACCAATAAAAATAACCTAGATGTAGTCAAAGAGTTGATATTGCTAGCAGCAATCATAAAAACAAACAAATTAAACACTGTTCAAATTTTTACTTCTATTGCTGCCATACGATTTTAATTCATGATAATTTCTTATTTCCTCATAATAATTTTCTTTTTGCCATGAGGTTTTACTATTTTTCTATCGTTGTTTTTACACTTTTCTCTACACGAAACGGAATCGGTATATTGTGTTTACTGTAAGAGATTGGGTTTGTGCGTTTTTATGTTACCTTTTTCTTGAAAAACTACTGGGCCGATTTTAATAAGGCTTTTTGCATGTAGTATGTATAATTTCTAAGCACGTTCTAAGATAAGTTCTACGAATCTGGGCCACGAGGGGGCACTGCAATCGTGTTTTTTTACTGTTATCATTTTTTCAAAAAACTACTGTTTATGTCTTGTATTTTTCTTCTTGTATTATTCTAGGTATATATTTTGTCATTCACTGTTTTTTTTTTGTAATATATAAAAATATCATCAAATGTCAATTCTACTTAACTTTTGTAAGTATCACCACACCACCTCTTATACTATTACTACTTAGTTGTGATAAATGGCATGACAGTACCTATATCAAAATACATGTCAACTTAGCAGGTAATCGTGGTATTATAGTTGGTTGTATACAGAAGTATATTTTAAACAATAATTTTTAAAATACGAAGTACCATTGGAACTATAAGGCGTATTATCGCTTGCACGATCGTATGAGGAGCTGCAAGGTAATTGAAGTGTAGTCAGTCAGTAAGTGGGTCAGCGTCAATCGGCGGACGTACAATGTTTACTAACAAATTGTTTTTCTTGTTCCATTGTGCTGTAGGAAACGCTTTTTTCTTCTGTGTTGTGAAATTTTCAAGACTCCAATACCGGTTCTGCATTCCTCTAGTTACTCATAGCATTACGTACGAATAAGTTACGCGTCACGAAAGTTGAAAAGTGGTTCCAGGAGTCAGTTTATAGAGTTTACGGGTTTATTTAATCCACACATGCGTGATGTATCGGGTCCCTTTGCTCTGTCGCGTATTACCTATATTATGCATAAATGACGGTAACTATTGTATGACTATTGTATGATTTACGAGTAACATAATATTATAAGAAGTCCGAAAAGGATTTATGCTTTTAAATCGAGATAACTAAACCTAGTTTTTTTTCAATACGAATGAATAAACATTTTGACCCTTTACGAAGTCAATAAAATATTAACCAATAACCGTGCTTGCCCCCCCGTTCATATTATGTACTATTAGTTCTTACGTAGATATTTATGTTTATATAGTATTTTGATTTTTGACGTACCGTAAACCCGGGTAACTTGGCCCGAATTTCTTAAGTTTTTTGGTTCAATGTCGAATATTTAAAAAACTATTATTAGTTTTACTTTGTTTGTGAGCTACACTACTGTTAAATGTACTCTTCTTTTCATATAATTAAAATCTATAACAATCAAATGGAAATGTATATGATAAAAAGCTAAATTTAGAGAGCGGGCCAAAAATTGATCACTTTTTACAACTTTGCCCATTTTGGGAAAACTTATATAACTCCAGTATTTTTAACCGTAAGATCATGAAACTTAGGGTTACTTTAGAAAAATAGTTTATGTAACATAGGATCTTATTACTAAACATTTAAATGTTCATATTAGCTGCCAAAATTGAGTGGGCAAAGTTGCTATAATTTTTTTGTAACTTTTCATACTAATAAAATGATAAGCTAGGGTTGTCATTTTTTATTCTTAACCAGGTTTAAGGTAAGGTACGTAAGTTATTATAATTTCAAACCAAAAATATTAAAACAAATATGAAATGAAGCTTATAAAAATCTTTAATTTACTTATAAGAAATGTAATAAGTATATTTTAACTTAATACTAATAAAACGTTCTAGTAAGGAATCATCAAAAAATTAAATCAAAAATATTCAGTCAGTTTGTTAAAATCACAAAAATTATTATTATTAAGGTAGGTAAGTATTAAGGAATAATGAGAAAAAACCTATGACCTTGAAATATTTACGAGATAATTTTCAAAGTACCGCCTTTCTAACAAAAAAAGAATGAATGAAATCGGACTACGCGTTAATGAATTACAGCTAAATACACGTTTAGACTTTCATTCCCTCTTCCAAGGAAACCTTGCTGAATTTCGGAATAAAAAGTATCCTATGTCCTTCCCATTTCGGAGTGTAAACTCAAATCGTGCCAAGTTTCATTCGAATCCATTCAGTAGTTTCGACGTGATGCGCGGCCAAGATACAGACAGACAGACAGACAAAAATAAAAATATGTATATATTTTTGGCTTCAGTATCGATTATAGTGCCCTCAAAAAAAAATTCAAAATATCTTCAATGTACAGAATTGGATCTGTTACAGTTTTATCATATTGTAGAAATAAAAACTTTCTCATAACAACAGAGATAGTTCCAAAATGAACTGTGATAAACAAAACGTAAACGAAAGTAACTGTTAATGTCAATTTAAATTTACTGTACAGGTGACAACCCTAAGGGCTATATTTTGGTGGGCAAAGTTATAAAATGTGCGTCCGAAACAGCAATATAACATTGCCCACCAACATATTTCTGAAACTGAGAAAGCTTCCGCGCTGATTATTCGATCTATATCGTTTATTTGATATCAAATAACTGTAGTTTAAAAATTACTTACCTGTTGCAATTACCAAGCGAGTTACAACAAAAGTTTTTTACACTATTTTTGGCCCGCTTTTTATACCATCAACTTTGACTGGTGCTCACTGCTAACTGAAGTGAAATTGGTAACAGTTGCTTATGCAATTTTGCCAGAAATATACTCAATTTTGTACCACAGATTAAATAATAAACGTAAGTAAAATATCTTTCCAGATTATTCAACATTTGTAAAAAGTACTGCGTCGGGCAAAGTTAGGTTAGTTGGGCGAAGTTACCCGGTTTTACGGTACCGTAAAGAGGTGCAATGTACAAACATGTTAATGTATAATTTATTATTCACGAGGAGGCCGATCGCATACCTCTGAATCAAAAAGGTCACTATTTATCAATTCATGAGACGGGAAATTGCCGGCGATTTGTCTACGATACAAAACTAAATTACATACTACAGTACGAACAAAATTATACTGTATTTTATCGGAGTAAGAATCGGTTTAGAATGTATAAAAACATCAAAAGAGCTATGAGCAGTTACTTCAGACGAGCTCGAGTTAGGGACCGTTCAGATAGACCGGCGCGGAGAGCAGAGCAAATTTTAATCGCATTTAAAATAGAATCTTAAGGCATTGAAATAAGGTTTATTTTTACATTTTATCTCTTTTGGGAGCATCCTCGAGCATCTTCTTATCATAAAAAAGAAAAAATGTAAAAATAAACCTTATTTCAATGACTTAAGATTCTATTTTAAATGCGATTAAAATTTGCTCTGCTCTCCACGCCGGTCTATCTGAACGGTCCCTTAAAGTCCTCTGAAAAGTTTAATACTTACTTTGAATTTTATATTATGCTCCTAACATCTAAATTGGGACAGAAAATCTCTATCTATATGGAGTCTTTAATAAATACGTAACTTATCTAGGTAGGTAAACTAACAAAATTTTTAATACTTAAGTTTTTACTACTTACTTATTTTTTTTCATCAGATAATTTTCATCAAAATTTAATCAGATGCACGCTCTTCGGGGATTACAAAAATTGAATATTAATTTATTTTGCAACAAAAAGTGATTATGCCTCAAAAATTAGCATATCTATTCACCCGATCTGGATACTGTGATCGGTAGATGTGATCTAATAGAGTGATGTGGTTAATTATGTTAATTGTTACACATTGCGCATTTTGTACTTGTTCGTTTCGTAACCGCTTCGTAATACCTGCGAGTAGCTTCACTTGTGATTTATGGACCGTAGTTGTAATCCGCCCAATTTTGCGAGCGTGAAATCAGTTCTAATTTAATAGGAATGTATAAAGTGTTACGTTTCAATTTAAAGTTAACTATGTCACAGATATAGAAATAGAATAATAATGTACATATTATCAAGGATAGAACGGCGAAGAGGAAGTGCCAAATTGATGCACAGTTGTGCACTTTCCAAAATCACAATCGGTACGCATCGAGATTTTGACGTAGTTTATTTGTTCTAATGCACAAAAATAACCGTTATTTTGTGCTATTTCGAACTGTAAACAGAAGTTCAGAAATAAATCGCAAAATAGGTGTTCCTGTAACACGTAAGTGTTTGTTTTGGTACTCGTGAATGGTAAACAATGAATATGCCGATCTACCATATATGTATATCCAGTATATCTATGTCTGTGGTCACAGATCTGTTATACATAATATAAGTATGGAGATATCGAATCATGACGTGTTCCGAAATTTAATTTCTATTTAACATAATTATTATATGACACCTGATTTACCTACTCAGTAACTTGAAGAGTATCAGCTGTTAATTAGAATAGTTAGAGCCTCTGACGTTGTTAATTCAATGAGACAGGAGCCCATTTTTGGCGCACCTTATTCTTGTACTTTTCTGGCGTAGTGTGCCAAGGGCTAACTTATGTTATAGTGTAATAATTAAAAACCTTTACTTATATAATGAATCGGGCAGTATATGAACTCAAATATGTCTATGTATCAATTAAAGATTACTTTCGCGGCATTGCTTACGCGAATACCTATTTTCGTGAAATGTTTTGAACGTTTGGAAAATTTAAATCCACTTAAGAAGGTTGAAACAGAATCAATGCGGAATGAATTTTTTTATCCTATTTGGAGAACACTAGATTGAGACTACTTTCACTAATATTTCTCATATTGTTAGCTCCATTTAATTTAACTGATTCATGTATACTTATTAATGTTTTAATGATCCATTGCGAAATACTGTCTGGTTACGTAAATAAGTAGGTAATTATGATTTTTGAGGCAGTCAAATTTTAACTGCATCCGCTGTTTCGCTTCTACAATAATTATATTTTTATCGTAAATTATATTAGTTACTCGTTTTTTTTTATTATACCTAATTGATAACGTAACTTTATATATAATTATAATATAGTAGGAGGATATCTAAATTGTTAGAATAGATAGCTACCTACCTAGCTATCCTACCTAAATAACTGTGACCTAACTTTAAATTAACTTTTTATATGTTCCGCATAAAAGGAAATCCGAATAAAAACAAGAAGATCAATAAGGAAAATCTAGCCAGCCACATAATAGATAGTGGGTAAGCATAGTGTTTTTCAACACTAACAATCAATTACTATCGGCTGTAATCGATTACCTCTCGATTATTCAATACTTGCTTTGAGCGGTTGCTCAATCGATGACTGAATCAGGATGGTTCACGCGACGCGGACCACAGACCGTGCGCGGGGGCGGTCCGCGGACTGCGCACGCGGACGGTCCGCGTACTGTGCATGGGGACGGTCCGCGTACTGTGCACGGGGACGGTCCGCGGACTGTGCACGGGGACGTTCCGTGGACTGTGCACGGCGACGGTCCGCGGACTGTGCACGGGGACGGTCCGCGGACTGTGCACGGGGACGTTCCGTGGACTGTGCACGGCGACGGTCCGCGGACTGTGCACGGCGACGGTCCGCGGACTGTGTACGCCGACTATCGGCAGACTGTGCACGGGGACGGTCCGCGGCCTGTGGACTAGGACGGTCCGCAAACTTCATCCATGGAACTGACAATAACGTCATCCGTCGTCCTAATTGGTACTAACTGATAATACGACCGAATCAAACATAATATTGCGAGTATGAATCCGCTAAGAGTGTTCTTAGAAGCTCGCAAGTCATCGCGCGATCGCTGTACTAATTTTATCATACGATTTTTATCGTACGATCGTTAACATGTTAGGACGATGCCTTATGCCTCGACAGAGAATGGTCTAGCATGAACTAGCATGAGAGTACCGCCTCTACGTAGTTAGCCGGATTGTGTTCATGCCGGAGTATATAAGCCGTCTACACTGATGCAATGAGAATGTTTATGTAAGTATATAATGATGCGAATTATTAGTTCATATTAAACTGTACTAGGTATAACCCGCGGCACGTACATCGAACGCTGAACGAAACGTGGAGGGGATAGCTGCGCATGGGAACTGTCGCGCACGTAATACACTAGCTTACCCCTTCCACTTTCCTTCAGCGTTCGATGTAGGTACGTGCCGATGTTTATACAATGGTTTGATTGATTTTTGACCCTACCCCATGCCATGGGCTCGGGATAAATAAATTTATTGGTGTGCAGAATTTCTTATTTAGTTCATTAATTATTCTAATTTGTGGGATTAATTATTATTGTCTGATATTCGACCGTGATTTTTTTTAAACCATTTCTATTCCTTTATCCATACCGGTTTACTTTGTCACTTGTCCTGTTAGAAAACGATACAATTTCTCACCGTAAAAGTAGCCTATATTCATGCCCAAATATATGTTTTTGCTACTGATAGCATAAACCTAGATTACCTTTTCCCGATTAAAACCGATACTGATATCGGTTTCACAGTTTCTAACAAGTATAAATTGAAAATTTAAAAAACCCCCGACATTCGCCATTTTGTGGCGGCAGCCATCTTGGATTTGCATAGTGCTATTCTACTAGTCAAGCCCTTTCATTTGATACCCATATTAAGGGAGTTGTGAGAAAATATGTAATCCGCCATTTTGTAGCGGCGGCCATATTGGATCGATTTTCATCAAACATAGCTAACAACACTCTCGACTAATTCACCTTTCAAACAAAAAAAACCGCATTCAAATCGGTCCACCCGTTTGAGCGCGACAGGGGAACACGCGACAGACACACACACACACACACACACACACACACACACACACACACACACACACAGACACGTCAAACTTATAACACCCCGTCGTTTTTGCGTCGGGGGTTAAAAATCAAATTCAAGAGATGTAGGTACCTATTCAGACATAACTCACTTCCGCATGCCATAATATTTGTGTGGATACTGTAACATATACCTACCTACCGTCCTACCTATATCTACATTACATGTAAAAAACATACAAATACTTGTGATCATCGAAGCGAAAAGGACGGTCAAGGTCAAGGCCGAGATGACGCCAGCGCCAGGATTGCCTCATAGATTAGCTAATTAAAACTATACGCAGCATAGATCTATACTCTAATAAATAAAATTGAAGTGTCTGTCTGTAATTTCGAAATAACTACCACATATTAAGCTCATATGGTTATTTGAACGATACCATAACCGAATCACACGTTTTTAAAATTTTTGTCTGTCTGTCTGTCTGTTTGAACGGGCTAATCTTCGGAACGGCTGAACCGATTTTGACGGGACTTTCACAGACAAGTAGAGGATTAACCAAGGAGTAACATAGGCTACTTTTTTAACCGACTTTCAAAAAAGGAGTTGTGTTGAAATCGGTAAATACAGATGTTAAAAACGCCCAGGTATTTTCGCTGCGCGCGATCGCGACGGCTGACGCTCGCGCTCCCCGCGCCGCGCCACGCGCCCCTGCGCCCTGCGCCCGCCGTACGCGGTACCGCGGTACGCCGCCGGGCGGCGGGGGGCGGGTGGACCAGAAATCTACTTATCCCTCAGGATTTGTGAAAAATCGAAATTCACGCGGGCGAAGCCGCGGGCAAATGCTAGTACATAATAAATTACTGCCTACCTGATTTAAAAATGGTAGGTACAACCTTCGAGTAAAAGCTATTAAAAACGAAAAACGGGATTTAGCGGGAACGGGATGCCAAGACTAATAGAATAGAATAGAATAGAATAGAATAGAATAGAAAAGTTTTTTTTTTTCAAATAAACTTGTACAAGTACTTTTGAATCGTCGATTTAATCTACCACTTTCGGAATGCCGTTCCAACCGAGAAGAACCAGTAAGAAACTCGGTGGTTGCTCTTTTTAAAAAATAACAATATAACGATTTATGTCAGTACATGATTGAAATGCCGTCTCGCGCATTGCTGGAACGAGTTTTAAATCCATGCTTTTTTATCGTTTATATAATCTTCAATTGTATAATAAGCTTTTTTTATGAGCATACTTTTAACAAAGTTCTTAAACTTGTGTAAAGGCAAGTCTAAGATTGCTTGTGGAATTTTGTTATAGAACATTGTAATGAATTTAAATATCGTAATATAGGAAACGGATTATTTAATAACTTTACTTTACTTATATATGTAGGTATAGCCATCGTTACTAGCAGATATGATATTTAAATCATTGTGCATAATAAATAATATGTGAGGCCGCTTAGTAGTTTTCTTTTTGGTGCATTAGCGACTAGCTACTAAGCGAGAGGAAAGGTATATTACCTACTTATATTATGTCGATCATGTGAATTAAAAAAGTAAGGTCAGAAAAATTTAAAGTAAGTAGGTATGTATGTAGATAAAGAGAGCAAAAGGACATAATTTATTATGCACGTTCTACACGTACGCCTACTCATGCTTTCTAAGACTTTCAACTTTGACCTGTTATTGGACTTTCTCTAACGTTCTAGTGTTGTTGATTTTTTTAAATTGAATATAAAAATATCCACTTTTGTATAAATACTTACTACTTACAGTAAATAAAAACAGAGAAACTACTCTACTGAGTAATAACTCTACATTTCTTTAACATAATATTAAAATTGATGAACAAAATATATATCTAGTTATTATTTTTGTACAGAAATCAATTTCACATTACCTAATTGGTAAAAATATCTATAGTAAAATACTTTAAATTAGATGTGTAATTAAAAAAAAAATATTTTACTACTATTATTTTGTGACATTCGGTGAATTGTGGTGTGAATTTAAGCTTCGTAAGATGATATTGATACCTACCTATAATAAGATGACTAATTTTTTTTTATCTATCTTGATATTCTTACGTTGAGTAACAAAATAACAATATTACATCCCAACGGTCAGTATTGTAAGTAAGTAATACTTAGCTGCAACACCTAAGTATCTAAGTAGTCGTAAATAACATTAATTTACATCTTGCACATCAACCTTGTAACTATTAAATTAAAGTATAGTAATTTAATGAATTTCTATGCAATTTTCACCATAAATTAGACCACATGTGTTGAACACAAACATATTGTCTATGGAACCATTAACATTAAATTGCATGCGTCGACTAAACAATAAAACTGGAAAGTGTTGTCACAATAAACAAAAAAAAATACCAGTTTCACTTCGCGCATAACTAACTGTTCCTTTTTAAGAGTATAAGGATTAAAACCTGCAACATTACCCACTGACCAGTTTTTATTGGACATTTTCACAATTAGGTACAGTCCGCGAGGCTTAGCTAAACTTTGCATTTGTGTGTAAAAATAGAAAAAGCTTTGCAGATTTAAACCACACCAACGCAGGACACGTGACTTTGGTTGTTACTCTACTCAACTGTACACTATCGGTGTGCCTCGCGGAATATACTTTATCACTTTAACAAATAACAGTGGTCTATGATTTCGTTAGATTTCGCAGAATTGAACGTGTTGGATAAAAAATAAGTTATCAATAGCCACAGATCGATTGAGTGTTTCTTACAACAAATAGAAACGTAACAATTCTCATTTCAATAAAATCACGTTCGCCTGCGGTTAGCTACCTAATACCGTACCGTTCAATAGATTGCTTTGCCTTTTACGGGTCTATAATTATAGTCTACTTTTTAAATGTTTACTTAACAAACGCCCTGTGGGAAATCTTCGATTTCCCTATACTTATAAAAAGTAGCTTATGTCCGTCCACTCCACGATACAGGTTACCTTATTGCCTTTCGCCTTGATCGGTTCAGTGGTTAGGCCTTAAAAATGTATATAATATCTATGAATCTACGCATAAATGTACGCATAGCAAAGTCATGTTGATAGAAGACTGTTAGAAACACTGACAGAGTGTAAACGACTTTTTACTATCGCTCTCGTTTTCAAATAAGATCTCGTACCTATATCTTACGTCTTAAAAGGAATTATAATATTAACAAGTAATAGGTGATATAACAAGTAATATAATATTAATAAGTAGTATGTATGAATGAAGTTAGTTGAAAAAGGAGTGGGTAACTCAGCTCTGAATAAATTCTTCTTACATGCAGTTCCGCTGGGCAGTGGTAGGTACTTGGCAGGAGATCTCGTACATCTTACGTCTTAAAAGGAATTATAATATTAACGAGTAGGTAGGTATATGTATGAATGAAGTTAGTTGAAAAAGGAGTAGGTAATTCAGCTATGAATAAATTCTCCTTACATGCAATTCCGCTGGGCAGTGGTAGGTACTTGGCAGGAGATCTCGTACATCTTACGTCTTAAAAGGAATTATAATATTAACAAGTAATAATAGGTATATGTATGAATGAAGTTAGTTGAAAAAGGAGTGGGTAATTCAGCTATGAATAAATTCTCCTTACATGCAGTTCCGCTGTGCAGTGGTAGGTACTAGGTAGGTACTTGTCAGGAGCGGCGCGGCGGCGGGCGCGGCCGGATTAGCATTTGAACCCATCGATATTTGAAGCACACATTGCAGTCACGTACTGCCGGCTGTCGTCACGGTGTTCTTGTACCGATATTGTAAATAGCCTCCATTCGCAGTAGGTAGAAGCTATAAACACTATTTACCCTTGGAATTGTTTGTGTGTTTCAATAGACCTACACAGTTTAGATGTTTAGCAGTGTTTTAATGGAATATAAGGCAATATAACTTGTATTTACAGGTAAATGATAATCCAAACAAAAACATTTCATGTGAATAATAAGGCCAACTTCCTATCAAAAAGTTTCGGCCATTAAAAGTACTGATATCAAAAATTATGACCAAGTCCTTTGCTAGGCTCGATAAATGAAACCATACAGTTTTAGAAGGTATATCTTCGATCACCCTCAAGCTGTCATACCATTCCTAATGATCCTGTTAAAATATTTTTAAATAATTTATGTCTTAGTAATAACACTATAATATGAAGCTCATTTGGGACTGAGAATAGTTTTATTGTTTTCAACTTGACAACATTTTTGCACTCCTTTGAATTTGTTTAATTTAAAAAATGTTGCCAAGTTGAAAACAATAAAACTATTCTCAGTCCCAAATGAGCTTCATATTATAGTGTTATTACTAAGACATAAATTATTTAAAAATATTTTAACAGGATCATTAGGAATGGTATGACAGCTTGAGGGTGATCGAAGAAGATATACCTTCTAAAACTGTATGGTTTCATTTATCGAGCCTAGCAAAGGACTTGGTCATAATTTTTGATATCAGTACTTTTAATGGCCGAAACTTTTTGATAGGAAGTTGGCCTTATTATTCACATGAAATGTTTTTGTTTGGATCTCACTCCTTTTTTCTAAGTATTTCAAAGTTAATGCAATAAGTATAATGAAGTTGTGATGGCTTATAATCGAGTCTTTTTTCTCTCTTACGCTTCAGTATAATTAGGAATAGAACCCTATCACATTTTACGGTCTGATTAGATGTGGTTTAATCTTCAATAAGTACATAGTATAAAACAAAGTCGCTTTCTCTGTTCTAATTGGGTGAATTTTTATTTTGTTCGTCTGTCTGTCAAAATCACAGATAACAGAAACTCCACTCCAGAGTATTTCCACTCAGTGGTCAGTTTCAGAACTTAGAACCATACGGCTTAACTAAGAGAAGATTTTGAGTATTTGACTCTCATTAAGTTTAATGAATAGTATTAGATATTAGTGATACCTAGTAGCCGGAATCAACAGTGTGCTTAGTCTAAAGCGGAGCACTCGAAAACGAACTCGAAAACTATTGATCGATTTCAGAGTAAAATAGACCTAAAATGGCTTGTATTAAGGTTTGAGTTCGCCAATACATTCAGCATTCGAACAATGCTGAATGTATTGGCGAACTCAAACCTTAAGAGCGTTGATGCGTTCTGCGCCATTTTTGCTCATTTTTAAGCTATTTCGACCCTTCATATGTTGTTAATATATGCATTTACTTAAAAACTTATTTATACTACATTGTAGAAAATTTTGTGTTCTAGGGAATTGGAAGACAACATTTTGCAATTTATTGATAGTTTTTGTCTTATTGCCAAAATACCAAAAGCCTATTTATGAATTTTGGGATTCGTGGAATCTTTGACGTTCACTACGTCAAAAGTTTCTTGTTCAATTCACACCCAAAGATATATTTATGAAAGGAAATGTCCTGAACTAAAGACATGGAAGAAAACATTTTTTAATTTAGCATTTTTTACATCATAAAAATCCATGCAAAGGAATTATAATATCAGTAAATTATAGACATATAAAACCGTCATTTTAGTAGATTATTTTTCGCCATTTATAAGTAAAATTAAGTACATATAAAAGTTAACCATATTTGCAATAATATAAGTAAAAAAAAATCTAAAATTAACTACTATTTGTTTCCAAAAAATAACTTTGAAACTGACACCAAAACTCAGAAACAGGCAGTAGGAAATTGAACTAGGAAACTAGTATGAGCCGAGGCCTCTCCGCGAACGGACGTAACGCTTTTTGTCTCGGCAATTCTTATTGGATTACATGGAATATACGTAAAATTGTAGTGCGACTGTCACTATTCAATACTAGATATTTTTAATGCTTGCTATTTTTTCTTACAGATAGATAAAAACTTTTTACGTATTTTTAATAATTGTAATATATTATATTATAGTTATAGTTGAGGATTATAGTTGTAAATCAGTAATCCATACTATATAAAATTATAATTGCGAAAGTGTGTCTGTCTGTCTGCCGATTTTTATGTAATTAGGTACAGAGTTAGCTTACATCCTGGGGACGGATATAGGATACTTTTTAACCCCCGACGCAAAAACGACGGGGTGTTATAAGTTTCACGTGTCTCTGTGTGTGTGTGTGTCTGTCTGTTCCCCTTTAGCGCTCAAACGGGTAAACCGATTTGAATGCGGTTTTTTTTGTTTGAAAGGTGGATTAGTCGAGAGTGTTGTTAGGTATGTTTGATGAAAATCGATCCAAGATGGCCGCCTCTACAAAATGGCGGATTACATATTTTTCACAATTCCCTTAATATGGGTATCAAATGAAAGGTCTTGACTAGCAGAATAGCACTATGTAAATCCAACATGGCCGCCGCCACAAAATGGCGAATGTCGGGGGTTTTTTAAATTTTCAATTTATACTTGTTATCTCGAAAAATTAAAGAAAAGAAGAGAAAGAATTCCGTGAGAAGAATTCTTAAAGGTCCGTCCATTTAACAAATTCGTTATACAAAATTTGGTAGGTACAGAGGTAGCTTGCGTCTCGAAAATTGACATAGTTCCCACAGGATTTTTAAAAACCTAAATCCATGCTGACGAACTCGCGGCCAACATGTAGTACATAATATTATGTGGAAAATGAACTAGAAAATAGCTATCGTATACAAAAACTATCGTCCGGTAACAACGGTTTTCAAACCATCCAGGAACCCATTGAAATATACACACAAAATATTATACAAATCAGTCCAGCCGTTTAGGAGGAGTTAGGTGACTAACATACGTACCAAAGAATTATATAGGTACGGATGAGAGAGTTTACCGTATCGACGCGATGGGTTGTTTGACAGTTACGAATCCCTTGAACATTTTGTATGGGAAAATGTTTTTCCTCTTATTTTATTTTTTCGTCAATTTTCCAATGTTTTTAATAGTTATTATGCTATTCTGAACGGAGACAAATCAAAAACCATGAAAATCGCTCCAGCCGTTCTCGAGTTATAAGTGTTCGAACTAACACAACTTTGTTTTATATACATAGACTAGATGATGCCCACGGCTTCGCCCGTGTGGATTTAGGTTTTTAAAAATCCCGAGGGAACTTTTGATTTTCCAGAACAAAAAGTAGCTTATCTGTAGAAACCCGTCCCCAAAACGGAAAAATCCCGTGGGATCCCCACGATTTCGGAATACAATTCCTTACAGCATCAGGGTTGAGGAGTTGGATATGTACCTACTCGAGTTCATTAAACGATAAAGTCTTTAATTGGTACCCCCAATATCAATTTAAATAACCGAAAGGTTCTAAAACCCATTAGTTTTGGGGATTAGGTTCCCTACAGCATCAGGATTGAGGAGTTGGAATCCAAATTTTTTATAGAACAGGGTCGCAATGTTTCTCTATCGATTAAAAAAAAAATTACGCAAATCGGTTCAGAAATCTCGGAGATATCGGTGTACATAGGTAGAAAAACACAACTCCTCCTTTTTTGAAAGTCGGTTAAAAAAGTAGCCTATGTTACTCCCTGGTTAATTCTCTACTTGTATGTGAAGGTCCCGTCAAAATCGGTTCAGCCGTTCCGAAGATTAGCCCGTTCAAACAGACAGACAGACAGACAGACAGACAAAAATTTTAAAAACGTGTGATTTGGTTATGGTAGCGTTCAAATAACCATATGAGCTTAATATGAGGTAGTTATTTCGATATTACAGACAGACACTTCAATTTTATTTATTAGTATAGATTTTATTAATTCTAATATTTTAAGGTACATTGCGTCATTACAATGAATGATTTCTAATTGCATTTTTGTATTAGCGGTATATTTAATGTTCAAATTAAGTATACCTACAATCTACATACAGAAAATGTATTTATTACCTGTTTTGAATTACTTTAGTAATAATTTTATTTTGTAAATATGTAAAAAGATAAATCCACGATTCCCTCAGGATTTGTAAAAAACCGAAATTCACACGGGCGAAGCCGCGGGCAAAATCTGGTATGTAATAAGTAAATTAACAAGATTTTGAATGAATCTGCATTTTTCTTCACTATCTTATACCCTTACACGAGTACGGAGTAGGTAGGTATATAAAAAAATCAATATCAGAAGCTGTACTATATTCTCCAATTATAATTTTTATGAACTGGTCTACTCTATAAGGTCTTTTTCAAGCATTATACATTAATTATGCCTGCTATATAAAATTAAAAATCTACGAACTAAAAACTTAGGTATAGTTAGGTGCCTAAGAATATTGAAAAAATAAATAGCCCGTTTGAAAATGGTAAAAAGATCAAAACGGTTTGTTACACTACACTGCATTTGGAGCGGCGCGTTTATTCTCGTAAACAAAGAATCCCAGGTAAATGCCTAAACTTGCGAAGCGGGTCCGTGCGTCAACGCTCTTAATACAAGACATTTTAGGTCTATTTTAGTCTGAAATCGATCAATAGTTTTCGAGTTCGTTTTCGAGTGCTCCGCTTTAGACTAAGCACACTGGACACCAAAGTCTCCTCCAAACCTCCAAAGTCGGCCACCCATCCATTTCCTGACTTGGGTCAAGGTTGCTTATCAAAATTATTAAGAAAATCGCGCTTCTGGTTTTATTGGCAAAGACGAATCTCAAACTACTGGAAGGAACGGGCTTAGGCACACAGATAGCTATTAATGTGGCGTACGACATCCGCAAAGAAAGGATTTTTGAAAATTCAACCCCTTAGGGGGTAATATAGGGGTTTGAAATTTGTGTAGTCCACGCCGACGAAGTCGCGCCCGCGATTTCGATAAAAAATATACCTCTTGGCGTTTTATTATTTACCTACACTTTACTTTTTATTAGAACTCAAGACCAGTAAGATTGACCCCTTGCTAGAAAACTTAAAAAGTCACATCTCCCTAAATAGTGCACCGATTTCGATGAAACAAGAACCATATATAGCTTCGAATAAAGTAAAATACATTTATTAAAACAAAATGAAAATTTGTTCAGTATTTTTTGTGTGATGTGGGAACAGACAGATTTTTATATATATCTTTGAATTGGTCAGTGTCTGATGCAACTTTTGGACATTTTTCGATTTTTTCCTTCATATACACACTAAGACTCATCTTCTTACCAAATTTCAACATTCCACATACACGGGAAGTGCGTCATAATTTTGATCAGTCAGTGAGTAGGTCTTGTTTTATGTGATTTTCAAACCTCTGTATCTCAGAAACGGTTCAACTTGAAAATTTGAAACTTTCAATTTATCATCACATCCACGAGTTTAACTTATATTTCAAATTTCGTAGGATTACTACCCCGCGAACCAGAGTTATGAGGGGGGTCAAAACAGCTCGAAATGGATCGTGTAAATAACACACTCATGCGACAAGGCCGGAGGAACTTGGCCTGGCGCACTTCGTGCGCCTAGATATAGGCTCAGAATACTAAATATTAGTAATTTAATAGGTATTCGCAAAATAGAAAAATAAACTGAACAATACAATTAATGAATGAATATTATATATACAGGGTGTAAATGACATCTTAATGAAAACTTTGAGGTAAGGTTGCATTTAATGTGTTATGTGAAAATACTGAATTCATTTATGTCAGAAATGATTGGTTTCAAATATTGCCATTTTTGAGCGCGCAATGTATTGCATACAACGCGATCACAACGCACGCAACGCTCCGCGCAAAATTCACAATATGAGACTTTTATGAGTTAAAGCGTGGCCTTGACGTCGCGCGCCCGGCACTTCTTTTGACTGTGCCGCGAGCCTCATTATAAATTCAAGGCCAGTACGAATGTAGGTTAACGACCTGTATTCACACTAGTTCACTAGCAATCAGCTGTTCGACGAAAATCTTAAATTTGATAACATTACCGTTTTAAGTGAAAATAATGAAATACATAATTACTTTTTCATTTATAATTGCGTTGAGACAGATAGTAATAATGATTTTATACAGTATTCAGTTAAAAAAGAGGTAAAAAATATCGGAAATTTCATGGAAAATTCGACGAAAAATTTCACCACAGGGGAACCTAGAATCATGTACTGAATCCGTGGGACGCGTTTTGGAAAACATGTCTGAATACACCCTTTCTATCTATTTTTTATTACACCACAACACAAGAAGATACAAAAAGAATTGTAGAACAAGTCAGTTAGACGGTACAATCCTCGGGAGGCACCTATACTGATTTCTAGGGTCTTTATCGAATATGCGGAAGGATTTGGAAGCTCACAGCTTTTTTACCTAAAACTAAACTACCATGTGAAGAATAGAAAGTAAGTAATAGGTTGGGGAAAAAGAAATCCATTATTTTTATCCATTATCCATTATTTTACGTCTGAGCTGCTTCACCGCGCTTTGACCACGATCGCTTTCGCATAATGTTGTCGTATGTGACCCATTTCTCATCCCCAGTCACCATCCGTTTAAGAAATGGGTCGATTTCATTACGTTTGGCCAAGGCTTCGCAGATGGAAATTCGATCCATCATGTTTTTTGGTGTTAATTGGTGTGGCACCCAAACATCAAGCTTTTTTTTAAACCCAGCTTTGTGCAAATGGTTTAAAACTGTTTTGTGGTCGATCTTTAACTCCTGGGCGATGCTACGACTACTAACATGCCGGTCCACTTCGATGATTTCAGTGACTTTGTCGACATTTTCGACGACGGGCCTGCCTGTGCGAGGGGCATCCTTAACGTCAAAAATACCCGAACGGAATCGACGAAACCAAAATTGCGCGTAATTAGCTGTTACAGTATCGGGACCATAAACACTATTCACATTTTCAGCCGCCTGACTTGCATTTTCGCCCTTATCAAAGAAAAACTGTAAAATGTACCGAATTTTCTCTTTGTTGACTTCCATCTTTAACGCCGTGTAACTCAGAACTGAATGGACAAAACAAAAAACTGCAAACGAATTCTTTTAGTGCGAACTGTTACCTTGACAACGAGCATAAATTTGAAATTGTTTGATCGATAATTTACGAGATATCGATCACTACAGCTATCTACCGAAAAAATAATGGATTTCTTTTTCCCCAACCTATTATTAGATACTACTCTCAGCAATGAGCATTACAGCGAGAGTGATAGTATGTATCGAAAGTTGGAGTGTCACTTAACTAGCCTCCATCGAAGCTATTAACATTTAAGGCAAGGGCTGCTGATCGTTGTACTTATAAAAATGTAAGGCTGAACCTCAATTATTTATTTATTATGTGTGACTTGCATTGGAAATATAACCTTGACCCTCTTTATAGGTATTACTAGCAGATCCCCGCAACTTCGTTCGCGTAGATATAGGTTTTTATATAGGATCGGATCGGATCCCATAATTCTTTTATGTACCTAAATTAAATGTAGCCTGTTACTCCTTATAACATTGAAAGTTACATTAAAATCGATACGGCCGTTTCGGAGATTAGCTGGAACAAATAGACAGACCGACAAACATATATTTAAACGCACACCAGTTTAAAATAAGCCGTACGTTCAAAGATCTGAGTCCCAAGTTATTTGAACCCAATACTGAGGGTTGTAATGTCTGTCATTTCTGAACTAAAAAACCTATGACCTTGAAATATTTACAGGACAATATATAAAGTACTACCTTTCTAACAAAAAAAGAATGAGTGAAATCGAACAACGCGTTAATGAATTACAGCTACATACACATTTTAACTTTCATCCTCTCTCCCAAGGGAACCGTGCTGAATTTCGGGATAAAAAGTATCCTATGTCCTACCTCGGAGTATAAACTCAAATCGTACCAAGTTTCATTCGAATCCGTTCAGTAGTTTCGGCGTGATGCGCGGCCAAGATACAGACAGACAGACAGACAGACAGACAGACAGACAAAAATGAAAAAAATTGCAGTTTTAGCTTCAGTATCGATTATAGAGTGCTCTCCAACAAAAATTTTCAAAATATCTTCAATGTACAGAATTGGATCTGTTACAGTCTTATTATATTATAGATATGCTAACTTGAACAAAACCTCATGAGACTTATTAATGTACTAGATGATGCCCACGGCTTCGCCCGTGTGTATTTAGGTTTGTAAAAATCTCGTGGGAACTTTGATTTTCCAGAACAAAAAGTAGCCTATCTGTAGTAAGTAGTAACCCGTCCACAAAACGGAAAAAATCCGTGGGATCCTTACGATTTCGGAATGCAATTCCTTACAGCATCAGGGTTGAGGAGTTGGACATGTACCTACTCGAGGTCATTCAACAATAAAGTATTTAATTGGTATCCCCAATATCAATTTAAATAACCGACAGTGCCTAAATCCCATTAGTGTTGGGGATCAGATCCCCTACAGCATCAGGATTGAGGAGTTGGAATCCAAATTTTTTCTAGGACAGTGTCGCAATGTTTCTCTATCGATAAAAAAAAAAATTACGCAAATCGGTTCAGAAATCTCGGAGATATCGGTGTACATAGGTAGAAAAACACAACTCCTCCTTTTTTGAAAGTCGGTTAAAAAGTAGCCTATGTCACTCCCTGGTTAATTCTCTACTTGTATGTGAAAGTCCCGTCAAAATCGGTTCAGCCGTTCCAAAGATTAGCCCGTTCAAACAGACAGACAGACAGACAGACAGACAGACAGACAGACAGACAGACAGACAGACAGACAAAAAATTTAAAAAAGTGTGATTCGGTTATAGTATCGTTCAAATAACCGTATGAGCTTAATATGAGGTAGTTATTTCGATATTACAGACAGACACTTCAATTTTATTTATTAGTATAGATAATGCAAACAAAATTAAGAAACATTAATGCGTACCTCATGCCTACTTAAAACACCTACTTTCTTAAATTAGTATAAAATGATATCTTATGATTGGTTTATAAATAAACTGGTTATATTTAGTTAATATACGTCTATAGCTGATATATTCGTAGCTGTATGTTGTAAGGAGAGTAAACTAGTAGTCATTAATTTGGAATTAATTAATTCACGCATAAACCTCGGCTTGGTAGCTATGTTTAATATTTTTTTAATTACTAGTAGCGGGAGGGTACAACGCATGCTGCAAATTGTACGAGTAGGTAAGTACCATTCAGATTTTTCTGGTTTGGCGATTATAGCAAACAATCTATGCCTGATTCATACAAGACAGATTCTGTAAATAAGTCTACTTACCTACTTGAAATAGGTACTTGAAACAAATCAATTTCATTTGAATACACGCGATGAGGTTGGTGACTGAGATTAATGCTACGATCTACCATTTATTATTTAGTACGAGCGGATACCCGCGACTTCGTTCGCGTGGATATTGATTTTAATAATCCCGTGGGCATCATTTTGTTTTTCCTATGCTCCTTTGAGCTTAAACCTTGCTAAAAACTGTTAAAAGTTCACTGGCGGATGTTTAGGTACATCAAAATGTAAATATCCGCCAGTGAAAGTTCCATCAAAATCGGTCCAGCCTTTCGGAGATAAGCCAGTAGTCTTTAAAGTATCTACTTTCTAACAAAAAAAGAATGAATAAAATCGGACCACCCGTTAACGAATTACAGCTAATTTTGCCTTTCATCCCCTCTCCCAAGGGAACCGTGCTGAATTTCGGGATAAAAAGTATCCTATATGTTACTCCATAGTATTAACTTAAATCATGCCGAGTTTCATTTCAATCCATTCAGTAGTTTTTACGTGATGCGCGCACAAACATACAGACAAACAGACAAACAGATAAACAGACAAACAGACAAACAGATAAACAGACAAACAGACAAAAATTTCAAAAATAGCTTTTTTACGTTCTATTACTTATCCCTAACATCCCCCAGTTATTATTTTGCAAAAATCTTCAATGTACAGATACGGCAATTCTACGATTTTATTATATGTATAGATTATTTTTGTAATCGTCCGTCTTTAATTGCACAAAACTATGTTGAGGAACATTGGCCTTATTCTTACAAATGACTGCATTTTATATAGCATTTACGATAAGGTGTTATAAGGTTTGAATCAAAGATAAAAACTTATTTAAAATATAAACGTTATTACAAAATACATTTCAAGCAATATAGGCTCTATATATTACAAAATACGCGCTATAAATGCATGGAACAGATTTTCTCGAGATGCGAATGATGTTTCGTGTAATATATAATCAATTTTCAAGCCACGTTTCCCAAGTAGTAGATTTCCTTGCGTATTTCCGCCGTGGAGCAATAAAGACGTCGAAAATGGGGAAACACTATTTATACCGTTATTAGATGTTGATTTATTATAATATTACACTGATATATATATAGATAGGAGTAATACTATGTACGGTTAAATAAATGAAGTTTAATATAACATACTTATTAGGTCTGTACGAACATTAAAAAACTTTACTTCCAAATCGGTATTCTATGTTTAGTAATGACGGATATTCTGTCCTAACGTCTGTTAAAGCTGTTATTTTAATATCAAAGGATATCCTGTCATTGTTGTCGTAAACAGTTTATTTTTAGATTTTGATATAATAGATTGTGTGCTATATAAGAAACGCTTATGGCAAGTCACCAACTAATCTACATACTTAATATATTTAATTAAATTATAGATGGTACGGCGTGTGTCCGGGCGAAATCATTTTTATTTATTTTTCTTTTTAATAACTGTCTACAATTAAAAAGGTATTTAATTATACTCGTACCGACTAACTAGGTATTTATTATTCCAAACCGCTTTGCTAAAAATTGGTGTGAGTTTCAAAAAGCGATCCTGGTCAAAACTGCCGCAAATAAGCTATTAGGGCGGCGAAGGCGGGCGGCTAGTTATTAGATGCTTCGATACTTGGTCTAATTAATTGGGAACTTTCCCAATTAATTAGACCAAGTATCGAACCTGTGACCTGGTTAAGCAATAACGAAACGCTGCGCAATAGTGGCCGTCATTAGACATACATCACGGCATGTGAAATGAGCAACAGCATTATCCGCGGACGCCGAGAAACTAAAGATACATGCACGATAACGTAATATCAAGGTCAGTTAATCTTTCCACGGTGGCTACTGGTTACTGGCAGTGGTTACATTTAGTAAGTATTGCATGCAAAATATTTGGCCATTCTTTTACAAAAAAAAAAAAAATTTCACTTTTAATTCAGTTTTATCTATTTGAAAGCGAATAATAGTACATTGTTCCACGACGGGAGAAAGTGACCGATTACTACGAGGGTGTAGTTTGAGGCCCGAGGCCGTAGGCCGTAGGGCCGCAATACACCCGAGAGGAATCGCACTTTGTCCCTAAGGGATACATAGTGCTTTATACTACACCTACGAGGAAAATAATAAAATAATCAAAAATATTAAAATTACTACCGGAAATCAATCAGAAAAAGACATTGGGTTTCCATTGTAAAAAATCTTCATATGCTTTGTTGTATCTATTTCTATCTATTTCTAGATATCTTGGTTAAGAGATTTTCAATACAACAATAACTGCTTGGCCACATATTTTTAATTCCGCCGGCGTTGGGCGGCTCACTACAGCTAGACACTTTGAGTTCCCTAAAGCTATTTGTAATTTTATAAATTGATAACTTGGATAGGTAAAACAAAAGAAAGCGACTCGCAAAATACAAAGAAAATAGCGCGAAAAAATTTTTGTTTTCTATTTTTTACTTTTATTTTATATTCATATTTAATTGTATTAATTAAAATTGAATATATTTAAATTAGCGGACCCCGGTTGTGCCCGGTGACATATCGACATCAGCGCCATCTATCGTGGCGGTTACTTAGTTATTAGATGCTTTTTATGTCGTCTTTATCGAAATAGGTTTTTTTTCATGTGCTGATCGGATGTAATCAAAAATTAAAAAGAAAAAAGCACGTTAGTAATGGAATTTCATAAATGGAATTTCCGCTCTAGCGCGTTAACAATGAAATCTCATACATTTTTTCAGCTCGCATATTTGTTTGACAGTAATGACGTACTTTGACTTTCGATATGAGACAAACCAGAAGTTACTTTCCGAGCAGGTGTAGTATAAAATAATAAGACGAAGACAACTTTTGTTTTTGCGATTCGACCCAGACTTTTTTTAAAGACAAATTTTTAGTTAAGTACGTAATATAATATTATAACGTACTGTACCTAGTATTATTTTCAAATGGGGAATTCCAACGCCCAGAGTTTGTCCTTGAGACTATGTCAAAAACAGAAATCCACCCTAAGATAAAGAATCCACCATTAGTTACTTTCTTCTATACGAGAAAAATATTAGATAAGTATAGTCACACCCAAAACAAAACCAGAATTGATGAAGAATACTTTGGTCTGTATATACATAACATACTTTAACATCATAGGACTTAGGTAGTTAGGAGTTTAATATAATTATTATAAACAAATTCAAGCGTAAACTTGTTGGAAAAAAGATATCCGTTGATTTTGTATACACAATAGTGCCACACAATCTCTAAATTGAACAGACAACTCTAAATATAACGCGATCCTTTTCCACAGGGAACATTGTGAAAAAGATAGCACTACATTCAGACCTGTCTATTACGTTTATTTTAGAGATTGTGTACAATAGAATAAAGTACCACTGACGATATTGGCAGATAAAAATGAGCGGTAAATCATTTTTGCCCAGTCACAGCGAGAGCTATCGAGTAGAAAGAAAATAAAACGAGTGACATTCAATTCGACGGCGATGTAAGCAATATCTGTCGGTACGTTCACCCTTCAGTTATTACGTGACCAGACTTAGATGAGCTAGAGGCTTTTTAGAGGATTCTATACCAGGGCCAAGTGATAGTGAAGGGTTTTTGTCCAGACATTGGAAATTTTAAGGAGATGCTTGATTTAAGCTGAAGGTGGTCCTTCTGTTAGGCCTGAGCGATTATTGCCAACTTGACCTGCCAGCTGGTCTCCGCACTTTACACTTTACTTTTACATTTTCTGATGTGGAGGGTTCACAACACTTGGCTATATTTCCAAGATGTTAACTAAACTACTACTAACTAAACTAAAATCAGACAGATAAACATTCATTTGAGCAATTTTTTTCAAAAAATTCGGAGTCTTCGAAAGACAACTTGTTGAAAAAACAAACCCTGTTGTAGGCTTTGTTGAAGCCTCTAGCGTGAAAAAATATAATAATTATTCTAAAGTAAATTATACAGAACCGTTCCAAAAATGCTCTCGCTTGACAAAATTATGAGTTGCATAAGCTATTATAAAAATCGGCTAACAAAATAGGGAAACGGAAAGATGATCATTACGTAACGTGCGAGTAATGTTCTCAACATATCGTTATTACGAAATTGTATCTGATTCTTTTATTTAACATTCTCTTTTGTGGTGGCTTGAAATTATTACTTATTTTTAACTTTGTAATTTATATAAATATATAAATATTTTTAACTATGTATGTGGCCTTAATATTCATTTTTAATTGTGTAGGTACAATGCACATATTATTTTGAACGCTGTCGATTACTAATAAATAAATGAATGCAAGTCTAAATTATTTATTATAATTCGATGAAAATGCTTTGTTAAATTCAGTCATGAATCACTCAATACGCTGTCCACCAGGTAGGTATATGTATGTATGGCAACGTATGTTACACCTTAATACCTATGTTAACAAATAAATAATACAAGGGCTTCAATATACTTAATCGATGATCAGGATTCCATGGAAAGAAACGCCTTTAAAACTTCAGAATTAGAATTTAAGTTTATTACGAAATTTGCGTTGCATAGGTACATTTTTCGTGTATAAATGCTTTTGTTTTTATTATAATCAAGTTTATTTGTAGCTGTAACTGTGACGGTAAATTGTAATCATGACATGCTGCACTATGCTGAATACGTATCTATTAGTTATCCCCTGTGCACATAACATCAAAAGAAACATTTATCACGTAGGTACATATATTTTGACGTAACAGTATTAAATACGGCCACTCTAATTATTACCTACTCCCACAATCTCGTTAGGCTCTAAATCTGCACTATATTATTTAACCGTCATAGCTGCAAAGTATCAAGTAACTAATCTCAGTACACGAGTGTACACTGTACAAGGATGACATCACGGCGGTCTACTTGGATCATCTCAGCTAATGAACTCGGTAATGAATGAAAGCTAACGGTATTGAGGCTGACACACTTTGTCGGCCTTATACATAAAAAGGCTCCTTCGCGTTAGAGGTAGGTATAATAAAAAAAACGTTTGGCATCATACTTCTTTTATAATAATTTGAGTAAGTAAATACTGTTTTTGGTGTTAGCGAAATTGAACAACATCATCAAAATTCTCTTTCGATAAATTATTTATTAGGTAATTAACGATCAATCATCTCATGAACTTCGAATCTTATATATATAATTATAATCTTATCAAATTATCAATCACTGATATTGCGATGAATTTAAAGTGACGAGTAGCTGAGACGTACAGTATTGTGAAGTCTCACGACACGTCGCAGCAGTTGTCACCCATCATAATATGATTATATTTTTAAGGTGTTAGAATTATAAAAAGGGTCGAAGCCTTTTCCTAAATTGCCATATAGGTAGTATATCGAGGATCTGTCGCCACATCGGTATATAAATTGTGTTTTAGATGACACGCACTAGTCTAGAAAACGCACGGCAGTCATTTAGCATCTATTTACTAATCAGCTTTACACGATTTGCAATGGAATTTCAAATCATTTGGGTATATATTGAATTACAGTTATCCATACAGAACTTTTGAGACACATGCCTTCTACCCAAATATCCGCACACAACTGAGATATTTTTCCTAAACAACAGGAGTCGGTAGTTCAGTTCAGATACGCTAATATCAGAAGCGGAAAGCTTGCAAAAAATTGCACTCTATAATAAGAAATTATTATGCGCTATCAAGACATGTGATGCCCCTTTCGTGATAGCTTACGACTACGCCCGTTCGCAGCAGTCGTTCCGCATAACTTAATTGGAAACCGTTCTCCACGCGTCTAGAAAACTAAACAAAGTCGTTTTACAACATTCGAATTGCTATGTAAACGTTAACACGTAAATTTTACACTTAACAACACGCGCTAGGTATCCCATGCAAAATAAATTCAACTCAAAATAAATTTTAAGCGATTCATCAAATTGTTACGAGATTATTTATTTCAACAAAAACTGAAATAAGTACATACATAATTAAGCCGCTGGTACTATGTAAAACTGAAATTATCACGCAAGCTGTTGTAATAATTCTAGTTATTAATTCTCATACATAATCAGTTACAGTTACAATAATATGTATATACCACTATTATCACACTAGTGCCTTATTTTTAACCGTCTTTAAATAAAGAAGGTGGTTGTCAATAATGCGTTTATTTTCGGCGATGTTATCATTTTGATGAATATTTACTAGATAGAAAACGGAACTCCTCACCGGATAAAAGAAGGTTAATCACTAACTTTAAGTGTAATAGTTTACCTTCCAGTAGTAATATATTCATTTTATTTAATAACTAGCTGTTGCCCGCGGCTTCGCCCGCGTGAATTTCGGTTTTTCACAAATCCTGAGGGAATCGTGGATTTCTGGTTCCTGTTCCCGCTCCCTTTTCCAATCTTTATACTTACTTTCAAGGTAGTTTGCTATATTGATCTACCTATAGCTGTAGATTTGGGTTTTTTCAAAATCCCGTGGGAACTGTGGATTTTTTCAGGATAAAAAGTTGCCTATGTTTTAAGTCAGGGCATTATCTCCATTCAAAATTTCAGCCAAATCTGTTCAGTAGTTGCGACGTTATAGAGTAACAAACATCCAAACATCTAAACATCCAAATATCCGCACTTTCACTTTAGATAATTATTTAATTTAACTAAATAGCTTTACATTATTTATTTATTTATTGAGTTATTTATTTATTAATTTAGTATTTATTTACTTAATTGCCTTCGGCTACCAGAGGTAGATATGAGCGCCGATGGCCAATTCCACGGCGGCGGCGTGTTCTGAAAATTTTCACGGCGGCGGCGGCGTCGCGGCGGCGTGGTCGTGGGCCTTAAAGTTTTTATCGGGCCTGTTTGAACGGGCTAATCTTCGGAACGGCTGAACCGATTTTAACGGGACTTCCACATACAAGTAGAGAATTAACCATGGAGTAACATAGGCTACTTTTTTAACCGACTTTCAAAAAAGGAGGAGTTGTGTTTTTCTACTTATGTACACCGATATCTCCGATATTTCTGAACCGATTTGCGGATTTTTTTTTAATCGATAGAGAAACATTGCGACACTGTCCTGTAAAAAGTTTGGATTCCAACTCCTCAGTCTTGATGCTGTAGGGGACCTGATCCCCAACACTAATGGGATTTAGAAACTGTCGGTTATTTAAATTGATATTGGGGGTACCAATTAAAGACTTTATCGTTGAATGAACTCGAGTAGGTACATATCCAACTCCTCAACCCAGATGCTGTAAGGAATTGCATTCTGAAATCGTGGGGATCCCACGGGATTTTTCCGTTTTGGGGACGGATTACTACAGATAGGCTACATTTTGTTCTGGAAAATCAAAACTTCCCACGGGATTTTTAAAAACCTAAATCCACACGGGCGAAGCCGTGGGCATCATCTAGTATTAAATAAAACCCATATTGTAGGTTTAAAAAAAGGCGTTATATTCTTCTTATACAGGAACGTGGTACAAAAACAATGTAAGTAATCGTTAATTCTTACATTTTACTTTCTTAGCAACAACAAATCAACCTTTTAATCAAAATTTCTTTTCTTTTTGTAAACAGTTAAAATTCTTTACCTGCATTTAATTTTTAACTACTTTTATAAGCAGTTACAATTCTCCATAATAACATAACGTTAATTTCAATCGGAGCGCTTAGCTTGAATCTGACTTAAATTTAAAAATATATAAAAAACAAAATTTATACGTATTATTTAACATCACAATCACGAAGAACAAATAGTTTTTCTTTGATAAAGTTGAAAAACACAATATAAGCGAGCAAAATTCTCTATCATAATATAATAACATAAATCCATATTATTATTATTTCTATGCATAAATCTTAATCAAAGCGCTTACATTGAATCTGTCATAATTGATGACGGACTGTCATTTAAACTTTCATCCCTTATTTAACCCACTTGAGGATAGAATTTCCAAAAATCCTGAAATTCATATTTTAAATTTTTATCGAAAGCTCAAATACCAATTTCCATGGATATCTCTTAAAAAATGACCGACTTTCATACAAACTTACATGCCCTATTTAACCCCCATAGGAGTGGAATTTCCAATAATTCTTTCTTAGTATGCGCCTACGTTGAAAAACCTCACGAATTCAATGTACCTTTGTAATTATGTGTTTCGTCGACTACAGTAAGGCCTTTGACTGTGTGAACTGGAAGCTCCTATGGACAGTTCTCTAGGCAATGGGAGTCCCAAAACATCTGGGGGGTTATTCTGTAACTTAGTTAGCAACTGAAAATAGTTGCCAACTAATTAGTTAGATATACATTGCTGCTTTACTGTATAAATCATGAAAACACTTTATATTTCCCACAGTAAAGCAGCAATGTATATCAAACTAATTCGTTGGCAACTATTTTCAGTTGCTAACTAAGTTACAGAATAACCCAGCTGGTCGGAGTACTTCAAGGCGTATACTCAGATAGTCCGGGGGTAGTAAGAACCGACAAGACGATATCAACACTTCTCGTTTGGCGATGGCGATGGCGACGAGTCACGACAGTATTGGGGGATTGACGCAAGGAGGAGTGTGCGCCTACATCATAAAAGAAAGCTACTGTGAAAAAATACTGTTAAATAGGGGATGAAAGTTTGTATGAAAGTCTCTCATTTTTCAAGTTATATCCATGAAAATTGGTATTTGAGCTTTCGATAAAAAACAAAAAATATAAATTTCAGCATTTTTGAAAATTCTGTCCCCAAGGGGGTTAAATATTGCGCGCACTGCAATCCGAAAACTAAGTAAGCGAGCGATCGCACACAACAGCGAGCGAGAGAAGGTAGAATTGTAAGTTATCTCGCGCCATGTATTTTAGCGCTGAATTCACGTAAGTTTTGAACAGTAGAAAGTATAAAAAAGTAAAGTTAGTTTATGTCATGTAAGTACTTAGCGTGAATCGTGTAATTAAAATAAAATTCGGAGCGGGAAAGCAAGTTGCACCTTGCCACGACGGCGCGCCGCATGTTTCAATCGGCGGCGGCGCGCCGTGTGAACTCACGGCGACGACGGCGCGCCGGCGCGGCGCTCATATCTAACCAGAGGGCGCAGCTGTCGTATCGAGATTTCGCCTGCGGCCGTCAGAGGTCATTGCAATTGCTTCGAGTTTCCAGCTCCGGCCGCAAGAGTTTTGACTATAAGAGCCAGAGGGCACTGCAATCGCTTCGAGTTTCCGGCTTAGGTCGCTAGAGGGCGCTGCGATCATTTTTAGTTTCCAGTTTTGACCGCACGAGGGCGCTGCAATTACTTCAAGTTTCTGGCCTAGGCCGCCAGAGGGCGCTGCGATCGTTTTTTAGTTTCCAGTTTTTGCCGCAAGAGGGCACTGTGATCGTTTTAATTTCCAGTTTTGGCCGCAAGAGGGCGCTGCAATCGTTTTGTAGTTTCCAGTTTTGGCTGCTAGAGGGCGCTGCTATTGCTCCAAGTTTCCGGCTTAGACCGCCAGTGGGCGCTGAGATCGTTTTTAGTTTCTAGTTTTGGCCGCCAGAGGGCACTGCGATCGTTTTTAGTTTCCAGTTTTGGCTGCTAGAGGGCGCTGCTATTGCTTCAAGTTTCCGGCTTAGGCCACCAGAAGGCGCTGTGATAGTTTTTTAGTTTCCAGTTTTGGCCGCCAGAGGGCGCTGCGATCGTTTTTAGCTTCCAGTTTTGGCCGCTAGAGGGCGCTGCAATCGTTTTTAGTTCCCATTAAAACTTCCATCCCCTATTTTACCACCCTTAAAAGCAGATTTTTCAAAATAAAATTTACAGAGTTTTATTATTTAAAACTCATAATCTAAATGCCGATTTTCAGGTTTGTAACTTTAAAAACATAGGACTTTCATAAAAAATTTCATCCCCTATTTTACCACCCTTAAGGGTAGATTTTCCAAAATTACTTATACAGGTTTTTATCATTTAAAAATTACAATTTCATATCCTATTTTCATATCTGTAACTTCAAAAACATAACCTTCCAACCCCCATTTTACCCCCTTAGGGGAGGATTTTCGTGAAATATTTTCCAGGCTAATATCTAAGCCCTAGAATTAACCTACATTCCAAATTTCTAGTTGATAATAGCAAAATTATAATTAAAACTTCCCATTAAAACTTTCATCCCCTATTTTACCACCCTTAAGGGAAGATTTTTCAAAATAAAATATACAGAGTTTTATTATTTAAAACTAATAATCTAAATGCCGATTTTCAGGTCTGTAACTTTAAAAACATAGGACTTTCATACAAACTTTCTACCCCCATTTTACCCCCTTAGGGGAGGATTTTAGGGATACTAAATAGCCTATAACCTGCCCCAAATGTTGGACAACCAAATGCAAAAAGAATTTTTCAAATCCGATCGGTACTTCCAGAGATTAGCGCGTTCAAACAAACAAACAAACAAACTCTTCCGCTTTATTATATTAGTATAGAAAAGTAAAATGACTTAATTTGAAGTAGTTAGGTACCTGTGTAGAAAAGCAATATAAAATCTTGGCTTATTGGCTTGGACCTGAATTTATTTTAATGCGCGGTTTTCATCATAATTTGAAACACTTTTTTCTTAAAATTTGGGGTAAATTACGATAATTCTGAAGCTATTCAATTGAAGTATCGTTAATTAATTGAAGTTTCATAATCGCGAGCGTTATATATGCAAAAAGGGGTCGACGAACGGAGCCGCAGGCAAAGCTATTAGAGGAAAGATTTGCCTGCTCATTAACACGCCACTAAGGTATCTATCAGTGTCAGGAGATACATTACATTATTTTACGTGGTAGATTATTCTACTCTATTGCGGAAGTAATATTATGCGAAGAGTGGGAATTGAGATTTTAGTGAGACAATTCAATAGTCCAACTACTCTTCTCGATTTCACATCCTATATTTTGAACTTATTATAGGTATATTACCTACGTGTCTTCAGAATTTTATACAGTGTTTAATTAATGCCAGCCCTAAAATAACTACCTAATTCTTTGTATTTTCCCACAGAATACACGACAAAGAAGACCGAAGAAGACTAGGTACCTTTCAAATTTTTAATACTCTGTTCATTAGTAGGTATGTAATATTTATCTATGATTATTTAACAGCCTTGCTACTCGTACTTTATCTATTTTATTTCCTAACCGAGTTAGTTAACTTTAGGATTCTAGAAACAATATAAATTGTATTGTTATTCATTGAACTCTGTGTTGCCTCGTTGTCACGTAGCATCTGTTTATTTTTATACTACACTAGCTTTTGCCCGCGGCTTCGCCCGCGTAAATTTCGGTTTTTCAAAAATCCTGAGGGAATCGTGGATTTCCGGTTCCCGTTCCCGCTCCCTTTTCCAACATTTGTACCTACTTTCAAGGTAGTTTGCTATATATCGTAATTTACCTATAGTTGTGGCTGTAGATTGCTGTAGCAAATTTTGTGTGACGGATGACTGTTGTATGAATCGATTTTTGTAGAACAACTGCATGTCTTTAATTTTTATTATACTCAATAGCAACACCAGTAAAATTAAACGAAAACCGGTATAATTGCAATTAGTGTTATTTTATTAAATTGTCAATAAAAACGAATCGAAAACCGTTTGTAGTAATGATAATAACCGAGTTGATTGGATCTAGTACGTAATGACTGTTGCCGTTAAAGTGATAAATGTAAATTAAAGAATAAACTAAAAAATAGAAATTATACAGTTTTTCTCTCTCCTCAAGGTTAGTGTGGTCATTACCCTGATAGCGTGAGGATTGAGGAGTTGGAACCCCGTAGTTCTCATAATATCGCAGTTTGTTGATTAACATAATTCGTTTGCGAAACGTAGAAGCAATCGAAAAATCCATCACAAGATCTGAATTAAATATCTGAAAGTGAAACTAAACTTAAAAAAAAAACACCATACAAAAGTAAACAAAAAACAATGTGCTGGATAACGTTTCAATATGTGTATGATAGGTAAGAAAATATATTTAGGGCCTGTTTCACCACCTTCTGATAAGTGTCGGATAGCCTAAACGTAAGTTTTGTCATTTTCTTACTTTATCGGCCTGTTTCACCACCTTCTGATAAGTGTTGGATAGCCTAAACGTAAGTTTTGTCACTTTCTTACTTTATGTCAAGTGACAAAGACAAAAGTTGTAGATAGCTATCTAATACATATCAGAAGGTGGTGAAACAGGCACTATGTCAAGTGACAAAGACAAAATATGTGAATAAGCTATCCGACACTTATCAGAAGGTGGTGAAACAGGTCCTTAATAGTCAAAAATTAGTGTAGGTACTTTAACGTCAAAGCATCAGGTGTTTCAAAAATTTCTTACAGCTATATACTATATATATTGATAAAACTATGGTTACTTCTACATGTCTACATGGTTAAAGTTGTAAAGCTTTGAAAATCCAGAAGCCAATCATATTTTATTCTGTAACTGTTAAATTACATAAAAATTAATATAACAAAAGCTTTAGTCCATGTCCATGACGAGTCAAATCAGCAACCAACCTGTAACCAGCCATCAATCCTCTTAAAACGTATTAAATTATTCAAATGAGTGCTATTGATTATTTATAAATCGTCTCTTCACGTAATATTTCAATTTCATTGAAGATGCGAAGGTGTAATATATAACTGCTATAAATAATAATTTATATTTCATTCGCATGTTTGGAGCACATCTAGGCCGATCGCCGAGAAATCTCTTCTGTAAACAGATTTAATATCCATGCAAATCCACGCGCGGAATGTGAGTGAAATTGCGTCTACATTTGTTTGTGATTAGAAATGAGGATTGTTAGCTGATTGCATTTATTACTTTGATCTAAGTATGAAAAGGTTGATGTTTAGATTAATTATTTTGAAAATAACTTTGGTTTGTTGTCTGCTATTGGGCATGACTCTATAAAATACTAGTTATACAAAATACACAACAAATATTATAATTATCCTATAATAAAACTTAAATAAGATTTAAAATATGATAATTACAAATTACCAGTGATATAAAGTATAGGTTGGTGATTAATTTAAAATTAAATTACTAGAAGAACACAGATTGAGAAAACACTGACGAGATTATTTTGACATAAGAGATTTATAAAATAATTATTAATCATTTTATTTTACATTATTTTTTTATAACAAATCCAAACTGCGGTTCAAATCTGAAACTTACTGCGCCAGAGGTCATCAAAGATACACAGTAGAATGCATCTATGACATAATTTTTGATGCAATCATTTTGATCAACGCTAATGAATTTAATACTTATACAAGTATTGTTATTAAAATTGCTGTAGACAACAATGTAATACTATCAGTTAATGGCAATGATTGTGAAAAAAGAACGATTACATCACAGTTACATAATGTGAAAGAAGTGACGTTTTCTTGTTTACCTTCTAAAATATAAATGGGGAAACTGACTGACTTAACAACATACAGCTCCATTGGCTGGATCTAGAAACTTGCAGAGATTATGCATGTGTAGATTTTTTATATATATACCTACTCATAACTTAAAACTTTAAAATTTCCTACATAATACAAACTTTTATGTAACACAGTTGTTTGATAACATCAATGTTTTCAGTACTGTATCCGAAAATACGGTTAATATCCAACCAAACTGCAGATCGGCTTTCAGTTGTGAAAATATTCGTTGAATGAAGTGAAAATAAAACGAAAACTAGGCCAGCATTGCGAATAATTTACGGATAGTTTGTCAACTAGTGTTGGAAACTGGGAAAAAAGCAAACTGTATTTTGTCAAATGGAAGCGTTGTACCAATTCCTTTCAATATTTCAGTGCCGAGATTAATTGGATATAACAAAACTCAAAAAAATCTAAATAAGTAATACTGTACGTTCAAGGAATTCAAGAAGCATTTGGAGTGTTCCCAGTGAGGACTTATGGGCATGGTCGCTAACTATGGCGCTCATAAGAAGGCTCGGGAAGTCGGGATCATTCAGCGATGAAGTCACTTATGCTCGCAGTTTCTCAGCGGCGTCAAACCAGACATGAGGTGATCCTTAGGAGAACCAGAGATACCGATATAGTTGATCGAGTCACGAATCCTGAAGTGGCAATTGGCGGGGCACATTGCTAGAAGAACCGACAGAGGTTGAGGCTCCTCATGAGGTGACCCTGCATCACAAATCGTAGTGTCAGAAGACTTGCATTAGATTGATTTACGCTCACAGGCAGTCACTGGCAGCCGCTGGATACAAGTAGCATAATATCGTGTTGTGTGGCGATTCTTGCAAGAGGCTTATGTTTAGCAGTTCTACGACAGAGGATTCTTAACGCCAAATAATTGTATAAATTTTTTGGAAACTTTACAGGAATCGATTGCATTTTCATAAAATTCTAATAAATATACCTACTTTAATAAAATATTGGCGTGTACGCTGGTTCTTATACACATAGTTTTGATTATAGAATTAAATTATACGGGATTAATAAAATAAACATTTTACATTGTCTGTGCACCCAGGCTTCGCATCCAATTTACATAAAGATTAAAGATGCATATGATTTCGTATAAGGTCGTAGCCAGATGTGGAAATGCATCTGCCTTCAAGTGATTGACTAACACGCAGCAGTGAGTTATTCATATGCTAATTAGCACCTGTTCTGTTGTAAGAGACGTGACAATATTTTTAAAAGGAAGAACAGTGTGAGTAAAGTGACTTTTATTAGGAGACAAAAAACAAAGATTGATTGATATTGAAAATCAACGACTCAAAATTCAAAATGAAGGCATAAATAGTAACCTAAGTAAGTGAGTATACAAGCTCAATGTGTACAAAATTGTTAGTGCTATCAAAATCCCTTAGAATATCAAACATTATGGAGGAAACTCTATACAGTTTTCTCTTAATGTAAGCAAGATACTAAACAAATCCGGTTATGGTGTTGTCCCTGCTCAGACGGGTAGGCTAAACGTATCGACGCGATAAGATGAAATAGGAATTAAACCACGTAGGAAACTGCCTATTAGACCAACTTTTGTCCGCAAAATTAGGTTTAGGATTTAGGTTATCAGCTCAACAGCAACTCATTGTTTTCCGACATATAAAGTATGCTAAACCACATCTTGTGCAGTGCTCTACCTGCACGCAAAACCCCCATCAAAATCGGTTAAGCCGTTTTCAAAATAGACAGATGTCAAAACGTACAAAAATGACTATTCAGGAATTGATAACGTTTAAATAACAACTGGAGATTAGAGAGTTATTTCCAAATCCCAGACAGACACTTCAATTTATTCAAGAACAGAAATTAAAAATCAAAACATTCCCCTATTTAAAAATAAAATGGTAGGAAAAAAATTAAAAATAATAGACTATCTTTGGTCCTAACGGCTGCAGCCATAAATCACAAACTATTTAAACTGACTTTTTAAATATTAACGACACCTAATAATTAACCGGCAACTTTAAAATTAATTACCAAGATCATCAATTGAATTTCAAAACCAGTAAGTAAGTATAGCGTTACTTAAATCTTATTCCCTAATCCCTATCACTAAGCAATCAATAGCATTAATACGTACCCAATCAACAATCCCGGTGTCCAAATCGGTGAGTATCCAATTCAACGAAGCACTCAATGTTATAACACTGGCCACTTTTTGATAAAGCAATTCAGTTTAAAATATAATTTCTTCAACTGCTCGGTGCTTGCACTACCGCGAGATACGAACGCGCCGCGAAGGCGTCCTAGCGACGAAAAGTCTGTTTTCCAACTGCCGGCAACGGCGGCACCTTCTCAATCTCAAGTCGACGGAGCAATGTACATCGACTACCTTGCCAGGAATGCAGTGCTACAACCTCAGCAGTATTTTTTTTACATGGAAACAGGTTTCGATTACAGGGCAGAAAAAGACGAAAACACTGCTGCATATCAATTTTGCCATCTCGATTCCTCGGGATTTTGGGCGTCTTGATTTTCGTAAAGAGCTGCCTTTAGGGAGCCTTTTCTACGATTCAAATAATTCAAATTCAGCCGTTAGGCTTGATAAAGATTTGTTTAAATAACGTGGTGGCACCAGTTATGGACAGGGTTAAGCGCCGAGTCAAACATGAGGAGCTATAACTTTTTTATTATTTAATCTAGAGTGTTATAATTTTACAATGATATACTCAGATATACAGAGCTTCTCACTAACTCCTAAAATTTAGAAATAGTCGAACGAGTTTTGGAATATGGAAACCTAAAAACGATCAACTGAAATATGTAAAAATCTTTATGATGGACAGTCTAAATCCAGTTATGGACACCCAGTGATGGACAGTTCGTTTTTATCCGATTACTGCAAAGCCAAAAGGAAGGGTTATGATTTTTGTAGTCTATGTATGTATGTTTGTATCCAATTTTTTGTTCTAGCGAAGCACCTAAACTACTGAGCCAATGTTGATGAATGAGGTGTTAATTGATTCGTTGTTATAGTTTGGGGGTGACAGGCTACATTTTATATGCGAAAAAATCGAGAAGTGACGTTCGCACAGCTAAATTGGAATATTAAGTTAGTTTTAGATAGACATAACAGATGACGCCACTAGCCGCTTGCCCCGCCTTCTCTTCCATTAGTACACAATTGAATACACGTTTTTCTAAATTATTATTTTTAACCCCCGACGCAAAACGAAGGGGTGTTATAAGTTTGACGTGTCTGTGTGTGTATGTGTGTGTGTGTGTGTGTGTGTGTGTCTGTCTGTTCCCCTGTAGTGCTCAAATGGGTGAACCGATTTGAATGCAGTTTTATTTCGTTTGAAAGGTGAATTAGTCGACAGTGTTGTTAGCTATGTTTGATGAAAATCGAACCAACATGGCCGTCGCTACAAAATGGCGGATTACATATTTTATCACAACTGACTTAATATGGGTATCAAATGAAAGGACTTGACTAGTAAAATAGCACTATGCAAATCCAAGATGGCCGCCGCCACAAAATGGCGAATGTCAGGGGCTTTTTAAATTTTAAATTTATACTTGTATACTATTATGAGTAGTCGGGTTTTAGTTTAAATATTTAAACATCACTTGCTTTAACGGTGAAGGAAAACATCTTGAGGAAACCTGCGTGCCTGAGAGTTCTCCATAACGTTCTCAAAGGTGTGTGAAGTCTGCCAATCCGCTTGGCCAGCGTGGTAGACTATGGCCAAAACCCTTCTCACTCTGAGAGGAGACCCGTGCTCTGTAGTGAGACGGTAATGGGTTGATCATGATGATGATGATGATGATGGGTTTTAGTTTACGAACTTTATCTCTTGTTTTATTTTATATTATGGATTGTGGACAAACGAGCAAGCGGGTCACCTGATGTTGAGTGATTACCGCTGCCCATGAACATTTGCATCACCAAAGGAACCACTAATACGTTGCCGGCTTTAAAAGAATTTGTTGATCCGCTCCTTGATTATTTCGAATAATATATAAATATCAAAGTTACGTAGAAACAACCAAGGTTCGTCACATTTCAATTTGACACTTGTCTATTTGAGGACGTTTACAAAATGGTTCCATAATTTTTTATTTGTTTCAGCTTCTTAATCCTGATGCTGTAGGGTACTACCCACCTAAGCTAAAGGGATTCGGGAACTGTCCACTATGACTTCATATTTTTGGTACCAAGCTTAGATTGAATCACGGACCTCTGAGTCCCAGCTCCTTAATCCTGATGCAGCACGATACTGCTCACATAAGCAGCGAGGAATTTTCGCCTGTTTTTTGGGGTTCCGTAGTAAACAAGGAACCCTTATAGTTTCGCCATGTCAGTCCGTCTGTCTGTTTGTCTGTCCGTCCGTCCGTCCGTCCTCGGTTAATCTCAGAGACTATTAGTGCTAGAAATCTGTAATTTGACATGGATATAAATATTAATCACGCCGACAAAGTGGTGAAATAAAATTTTGATAAATATTTTTTTTTAGGGTAGCTCCCCTACATGTAAAGTGGGGATGAATATTTTTTTCTCGTCTACCCCATAGTGTGGGGTATCGTTGAATTGGTCTTTTAAAAATACTGTGGGTGTGGGAACATCATTTTTCGATTTCTAGATCCGTTAGTAAAATATGATGTTTTAAATTGCTAATTTTTATTAGAGTCAAGTGTCCCCCCCTCTATCAGCCAAATGGAACTTGAAAAAATTCACAGCAGTAGTATATATAATCAATTTTAAAGGAAAACTATCATAGTTAAGTAGGGTTCACAGGTTAAGGAGTTATATCTGTTTTTCGAGGATTGTGACTACGGAACCCTACACTGCGCGTGGCCCGCCACGCACTTCCCGGTTTTTGAAAAGATGAATAAGTGTTTTACTAGGCCTGTTACCTGTAAAAGGTTTCCTTTCTTCTTGCGTAATAATTACTTGGACACTGTCCAAGAGGGCAAAAGGTGATCCTTAGCTATGGAGAATCTTCTTTCTAGGTGAAAGAAGGTTCCTCATTCATAGCTACTCGTGTGTTATACGATTTACTATTAACACTTCTTTATTTTGTGTTAATATAGAGCTAGGCAACATATTGCATACAAGCGGATGCCTGTGACTTCGTCCACGTGGATTTAGGTTTATTATAATCCCGCGGGAACTCTTTGTTTTTTCTAAGCTCCTTTGAGCTCATACCTACATTTCTAAAAAATGTCAAAAGTGGCGCATCTAAATGGAACTACAATAATAGGTATTAATTTTTTAACCCTTTCCCACCCATCAGTTTTTTTTTTGCATGGAAACCATAATTTTTTTTTAATACAAGTATAATATTGTTAAAAAATAAAAAATATCAACTGCGTGATAATTTTTTTTCTCTTTCACTTTTGATCACAGTATTTTTAGTCAAAAAAATTATATTTTCGGAATCACCTTTTCAACCCCTTTAATTTGACACCCCACTTGATAAGATTTGAAGGAAATAAAATTTTAAGATGCAATCCTTCTACTATACCGAACTGAACCGATTTGGCTGAAATTTTGATGGAGATAGATTATGCCATGATTTAACACATAGGCTACTTTTTATCCTGAAAAAATCCACAGTTCCCACGGGATTTTGAAAAAACCAAAATTTATAGCTACGGTTATAAGTAGATTACTATAGCAAACCTCCTTGAAAGTAGCTCTTATTTTTGTTAAAAACGGTGAAGGTGGTCAGCTACTGGTGCCTGGTCCATACCTGGCGACACCACGTTATGAAATATTGCTTAAGTAAGTATACTTAGTAACTGTCTAAGTAAATATAAAAACAAAACAGTCTAAATTATGAACCAATTGACTAAAACGACGTAAATCTATTTAATTTATTACTTTGAGAAACAAAATAAAGCTTTCGCGCTATTTTATTTCGATAGAAGTTGCATATTTACCTAATAAATTTCATAGTTTAAGACAAAATGAACTTCATTCAGTAACTACCTAAATACTTAGCTTTTTATTTACCGAAGTTAATATCATCAATGAGAATCGTTCATTCAAATCAAAAAATTATAAAACATAGGAATAGACAGAATATAGGTAGTACCTACTTACATAAATTCCTTTCCTTGTATCTTTTTCAAACAGGAACTTAGAAGCGTTTTCCTGTTAGTCTTTAAGACAGGATTGTCAAGTTAGTTCACAGTATCGCCGACGACAAGTTGCCGAGATCCACTTGGGCAACAAAAACTTTAAGCGGCACGAGTCATTAAAGAGCCATTACACGCAATGATTCCGCACTACAAAGTTTTAAAAAATATTTTTTGCAAATACACGTAGGTACACGTTTAAAGTAGTTTTTTGGAAAAGCATATTTTATTTCAAGCTATTCAATGTAAGTTTGAATTATAAATCCACAATCGATAATTTTTGAATCCCTACGACGCGAAGCGACTTAGGAGTGCTGTAAATACTTACTCTGCAGAGAAATTGGAATTCGGAGTCTTGGTCTTGGTATTCAGAAATCTCCCGGTATGTGCAGTACTGTGCAGCATCACGAATGAGGAGTTAGTACCAGAATTTTTTTATGGGACCATCTTACATACTTCCTCTTTTCATCTTTTAAAAGTCGGGTCTTTGTGGGGTTCAATGATAAAGTCTATTTCAACTTGGTAATCTACCTAAAACATGAATTCTGAATGGTCAATTCTAAATCCCTACAGTACGTCATTGTCACAAACAAACAAAGTCATTTATTTCTACATGGTTTCTTTGATCCATTTCACCCATTTTAGTTGCAGTTGAATAATCTCACATTCCATTTTTAAAAACCATTAAATTATTTTAATGTATGAGGTTCCTTCCAACAGTAGGTACGACAACCGATGATAAATCTTCTCACTAAATAGTGCAGATGATCGCTTTTTCTGACACCGATTTTTATCTAACGATGCGGTCGTGTTACATGCGCTCATTTGCATGTCGTGTCCCTTTCTCTGACAAATATCGGATCGGTTCAGCGAGAATCGCTCAGAAAACAAAACGGTCCTATGAAATTCGGAGTGATTTTAACATGATCTATTTTTTAATTAAGACCTATGAATTGAGACTTAAGACTGCGCCGAGCGAAATGTGCCAAATAGGCAGTCACAGTGAAGTTGTTAAGATCAACAGTATTTGTTCAATACATCTTTAAAATATACATTAACCATGAAGAAGAATGTGTTAACAATTACTCCGTGGAAAAAAATTAAAATGATTAATATTTTAGTCTACAAAAATACATAAAGTTAGACGAAAACTGCAAAAACATAAGCTGGCGTTAAGTGATTATTTAGATTATAACAATAGAAATCTATCCTAATTTTTATGTAAACAAAACATGAATATTTATATTACAATTTGTCCGTCTCAAATATTTTAATTACTTTGTGAGAATTCTGCGACATATTTATCAAAAAGTGCTTCAAATCCGCCATACATTTTTAGTATGGCGGTCACGCGCCGATTTAAATACGCGCCGTTCGTGCTCTGTGATTCAGTCGCCCGCGAGTGTTCAGAGCGACTCCACGTCACTTTGCAGAGCGATCCACCGATCGCGTCTCGATTGCGATCGCGGTGGCTGCGTCGTATACGCATATCGGCAAAACGATGTAAGTATTTTTTGAGAGTTTTATAGTACTGTAAGCTTTTACTTGTATTATTCGATTAGGTAAATCGAATGATAGTTTACGTAGTGTTCTGTGTGCTTAGTCTAAAGCGGAGCACTCGAAAACGAACTCGAAAACTATTGATCGATTTCAGAGTAAAATAGACCTAAAATGGCTTGTATTAAGGTTTGAGTTCGCCAATACATTCAGCATTGTTCGAATGCTGAATGTATTGGCGAACTCAAACCTTAATACAAGCCATTTTAGGTCTATTTTACTCTGAAATCGATCAATAGTTTTCGAGTTCGTTTTCGAGTGCTCCGCTTTAGACTAAGCACACTGGTCTGCAAAATGAGCCTTTATTATAAGACAACGACGACGGTCATTTGTCAAGGTTTTTTAACCGACTTCAAATAAAAGAAGGTTATCAATTCGACCCGTATGTTAAGTACATACGGGTCGAATTAATAACCTTCTTTTATTATGTATAATATTGTTGGAATTGGACAATATTCATGTATATTAGTCTATACGGGCTTCAAAACCGGTGTGCCAAATTCCATGAGTATGTATGCATGTTTGTACACGTATATACCGAAACTTTTAATCGAATTACAATAATTCTTAGGAACAGTGCAAGTTTCATTAAAATTTGTCCAATAGATAGTTTAAAACATATTATTTTTGTTTTATGATTGATATTATGATTATTTTCAAGATTAAAAAACAATTACTATTTATTTGTTTCAGTAAAACGGGAAAACGTGTTCGCGTATAAAATCTTTATGCGTCTTTTTCAAATGCTCGCTCTGATCAAGACATCCGTTGCTTGAACATCAGGACAGCTGCCACATGCACCTCCGTCGATGACCGAGCCGATTGATTTACCGGATGATGGAATATGCAGATTTTACTAATGAGATAATATGGGGGCTCAAAATGGTGATGCCTTAGTAGAACCAGACTTAAGCAGTAAAAAAGTTTTTTGAATTGCTTTAAGTGAATTTTAATTATTTTACCTACATACTTACAAGCAAAATCATGCCAAAATAATAAAAAGGTTGATTTTGATATTTCGCCTTTTATTTTCTTATCAAATCAAATCAAGTAAACTTTATTCAAAATTGGTACACTGTACACTTTTTGAACGTCAATTTAGGAACAGGCAATGGTGATAATTACTTACGGAAACTTAAAACTAAAACTACGAGGGTTCCAAACGCGCCCTGGTCTGAGAAGAGCCCACAACAAACTCAGTCGGGTTTATTTTTTTTATTATTATCACCAATCTTACAATATGGTATAGCCATTAAAATGATTTGAACTGTTGGCTTTTAGAGCAATCTATGTCCATAGATTTTTGTCATTAAAAAATTTTTTTAAGCGATAGTAAGATTTTAAGATTTCAATAAATTTTCGTTTTATAACATTCTTGAACTTATTGAGAAACATATTTGTGACGTCCAATGATTTCTTGGGTAATCACTTGGGATAATAAAACAACTTAAGTCTTATTCCACAAAGCAACACGTCCGCTGGTTTCACTCACCGCATGTGTTAGTGTTGACAGCTTGCGCGTGATGTGTCATTGCCATTTATTTATATAATCTATATTATTATTTACATTAACCGTCACAATATTCAAAATATCTTCTGGCAACATATTATAAAAAAGTACAGAATTACCAACAAATGATTTTCCAACTTTTCGCAGCCTAGTAGTGGGCAACACAAGTTTATCTTTATTTCTAAGATAATTAATGTTATGACAGTCACTTTTTTTCTTAGTTCATAAATAGGACGGATTTTGGTCAAAATTTGGAATATATCGGTCACAATCAGGGCGACAGGCACTTTTTCAATATTCTTTCTATTTTAGCCTAACTTGCGTTAATATAGAGAAAAATAAAAATTACTAGTTAATAAATTACCTATCCACCTAATGATGTAAAGTAAAACATTAAAAATTCAGTTCATATGACAGTTGAAAAAAATTATAACAAGTTGAATTCCGCTTATTCGTTCATATCTATTTGTCCAACTACACTACTGAATACAAAATGCATTATACTAGTACCACATTTCATTACGAAATTAACAATTATTGTGTTTACATGTATAACCACCCAATTTAAAAAATATGAGTTACATTCTTTTGCGTCCGGTCGGCCGATCCTAGCTAGGCAATCTCGCTGTTGTGTGCGTGCGTTCACGTCTTCACGCAGACTTCCAGCGAAATACCTAAACAGTGCCCGCGTGTTACGCTCGGCGCAGTCTTAAAAATTAAAACCACTACGTTTATGTACAAATTTTCGTCAACTTTAAGCAAACATCTCCGATAGCGCTAGTTGAGGAGAAAAATCTCATATCGACGCAGGCGTTACAGAATACAAAAAAAAAAACGATGAAATCAGAGCTTCGATTCATATAACCTTATCATGGTTATATGAATCGAAGTGTTTGACACAGCGGACGTTCTAAATAAGACGAAAATCGACTCTAAACAAAAGGTTCCTAGCATCGTTGTCTGATGAAAAGTATACCCACCTATAAAAGTTTTCACAGAGAGTTCAAGAATGTCGTAAGGAAGTGAAACCACGAAACATTGAGTCAGTGACCGGTGTGTCTGACTCCGGGTGGATGACAACGTTCTCCACTCAACGCTAATGAAAGGTTTTTTAGCTAATTAGCGATGGTTGCAATGAGGACACACAATACTGATATTTTTCCATTTTGAGCAGTGGAGTATACTCAATAAAAGCAGTACTGTGAACCCTGAGAGTAGCCCTGCTCAGGTACTATTTAGAGAAAAATAAGAGAAGTTAACAAAATATAAATTTTAGAATACCTATATTGCATACCCTAGTTTCGAACCCTGTGCGCGCCAGTGATGTTGAGTCAGAGCCTTATTTCTATCATGCGATGATGCAGCTGCTCTGTGTATGTAGGTACTGCTTTTAGGAATATGTTTCAATGTTTAGGAATCTAATTCCGATAGCTTCCGTTTCAGTTTCAGTCACCTCCAGCGAGACTTTATTCTGCCTCACCTCAAAATTGGAATAATATTTAATTATATTTCTTTCCCTCAGTACTTGGACGAATACGCAACCACTTAACATATCGGAAAGCTGTTCTTAAATAGATTAACCCATTGGAACGTGAAATGGTAAAATGTAAAAGTGGGCTTATTGCAGAATTTCTAATGACTCATTAATATGATTAATGGATATTTTTTCATATTTTAGCGCTCGGTTATAATCACGTGTGATGGATGATACGAATGGCCGTTGTGTTCAGCGTTTGACAGTTTAATAGCCCCAGACCAAGACATTCCATACGTTGCACGTATGTAGGCAAATAATAAAATGTATAACTTAAAAGTTTAGGTTTGCAGCACTTTGTATTGCGTAGTTTAGGTACATTAATGTAGATTAATTTTAATGCATTTTCGCGATGCAGATTTGCTCCACTGAACTCCACTGCTTTCAATTATTATTTCCCAATTAATTGATTTTGAAACATAGTTAAATAAGAAACATTACTACCATTAATTAAAGATTATTGAATTTACAATGAAACTAGGTAAGCAAAAATTAATTACAAAGTGGCAGTTAAAAACGTTAGGACGACATTGAGTCTGGCTTTGCAACACGTTTCAAATTGATCACAATTTTTTTTATTTAGAGACTAGTTTTTAACGACTCCGTAATAACCAGGTAAGGTTGTCTGTTAAACTCTCGACAAGCAGGGTCAGTGGTAATAGCCCTATAGTTTAAATAGACTTAATGATTTGGTAGAGGTACCTATGTTGGTAGGTACCTATATGAGGACACGGAAATAAACCTGCCTTATTGCAAGGCACATATACAAGGCTCTAATAACCGATTACATGTTGGGATCCCAAGGTGCTCAAATGTTGACCCCGTATTGGCAAACGCAGCGGTAGACCTTCTACTCAAGAAAGTATCTGCCAGCAGTGCCAGTGGTAGAAAAAGATCTCTTCTGTTCTGTGGCGATCCTTGCAAGAGCCATAGACAGCAGTGGATGTCAATCGATTGAAATGATGATTATGATGATGTTGTTGATGATGATGATGATGATGATGGTGATCATTGACAGATAACAACAAAAAGCAAAAGATGATTGATATGTAGGTATTACAAAGTTTTCTTAACACAGTTCAATTCGGTTTTAAAATTCTGTACCTACATTACAATTAAAACTTATTTTTTACTTAATGCATTTTCAATACCTAAGAGGAATTGCGCCTTTGGCAAATATCGTTCAATAGTAGGAACCTGCCTTATTGTACGGGTGAATTTCCCAAGTGCATTTTTGACACGGCGAGGTTGAAAATTAATGTGTAAAGTTAAACTACAATAACGTGTAATTTTATATGGGTAGTTTAAATAGTGGTATACATGATAATAAAGTATTTAAGGTATTTAATATATTAAATTCTTAGTAAAAAAAAATCTAAGACCTAAAATCTAATTTCGGTGGACTGTCCGGATTCCATTTCTTTACATATTTTTTTTATTAATTTTTTTTGGTGAAGTAATTTCATTGAAAGGGAATGTGTTTTTAGAAATACTTTAAATAAGTCAGCTAATATATATTTAAGGAATAATTTAAGTAAGTACAATAAGCCTTAAAACGTCTTTTAAAAATGTCCTACAAAAAAAGGCAATTTCGGTGGCGCTTTTTGAATACTTCAGTGCTTCTTACAATACGACTTTGAAGATACCTTACTGTCCATCCCCGCACCGCTTGGTTATGCTCTTGCAAACGGCGTGTGAGGACAACCGACATGCTGTATAATTTCCCCATAAATTTTTTTTTTACTTGCTGCGGTGGCGCAGGAATACAAAATTATCTAATTCCGGTGTCACGTGTATTAGTAAAAGTTTAAAGCAGATTAAAAAGAAATTTTATGGAAGCTTATATTAAAGGTATTCAGTCATAATTGTAAAATAAAAACTAACGTGTGAATAATAGTTTTTTTTTTAAATTTTAGTTTTGACGCTGATTCTAAGTCCGGTGGCGCAATTTCGGTGGCTCCGGTGGCAAAACAAACCGCCACCGTAATTGAACAGAGCCACCGGAATTGATATTAAGGAATTAAGGAGACCATTGGAGAGCAGAATAAGGGCTCAAATGTCTTCGCGAGAGGCCTGTCTATCGGTCAAAGGCAGCTGACGCGACTGAAGACCGACAACGCTAGGTTAATTTCATCAAAACCTGAGATTTTGAGAGAAGTCGAGAAGTTCTATTGACAGTTGTACACCTGAACACAGAAACCTATACATATACCTAAGATATCCCGGGTTTCAGTCTATATGGCATTAGTATGGCTCTCAAGCAGCTTACAAACAAGGTGATAATGGGATCACTGCAGAACTTCTGAAGATGGGTGGAAGAACAATACTTAAAGTTCTCCACCGATTGTTCAATTCTGTCATTGACGAGGGTGCAATGCCAGAACCGTAATACAGGAGCATGGTGGTTCTCTTCTTCAAGAAGGGAGATTATATCCTATTGAAGAACTACAGACCCATCTCACTGCTGAGCCATGTTTATAAGTTGTTTTCGAGTCTCATTACTAATCGTCTCGCCAATGGATTTAAAGACTTCCAGCCTCCTGAACAAGCTGGATTCCGAAAAGGCTTTAGTACCATAGACCATATACATAATCTCTGGCAGATTATACAGAAGACCGAAGAGTATAATCAGCCAATTTGCTTAGCGTTTGCAGACTATGAAAAGCCTTCGATCCGATGGAAACTTGGACTGTGTTAAGGACGCTGCAAAGATGCCAAATTGATTACCAGTACCTGTATCCAAGCCAAACCAAGCAAGAAGCTGTCTTTAAGCTTCTGGACTTGCAATCAACATAAACGGCGAGGACATTACTCAGTTACCCAGTTTTCCGATGATATGGCCATTATGGCAAAGACTTTGGGAGACCATATTATGACACTCAATGATCTTAGCAGAGTTTCTCAACAGGTGGGCCTAAAAATGTCCATGAGTAAGATGAAAACAACAATGCTCATGTTCCGCTTCGCCCAGTAATCTTTGAGACTCGACACTCGAAATTGTAGACGGGTATATATACCTGGAATACATGGTCCAGATAGGTAAGTCCAATTTTAAGAAAGAGATCAACCGTTGAATCCAACTTGGCTGGGTATCGTTCGGGAAACGTCGACCTGTCTTCTCGTCCAATATTCCTCAGTGTCTGAAGACGAAAGTCTTCGAACAGTGCGTGTTGCCTGTGATGACTTACAGATCTGAGACATAGTAGCTGACTATGGCCTTATATAAAGGATCAGGGTCACTCAGCTGGCAATGGAGAGAACTATGCTCGAAGTATCCCTGCGGAATCAAATCAGTATTGAGGAGATCCACTGGAGAACCAGTGTCACCGAAATAGGCCATCGAAACTCGTAGCTGAAGTGGCAATGGGCGGGCTACATTGTTCGAAGAACAGATAGACGTTGGGGTCCCAAGGTGCTTGAGTGGCGATCTCGCACCATCAAATAAAGCGTGGGAAGACCCCCCACTAGATGGACGGTCGATATCAAGCAAGTCGTTGGCAGATGCTGGAAACAAGCGGCGCAAGTTCATGTTCTAGTGATCCTTGCAGAAGACCAGCAGTGGACGTATATTGGTTGAAACGATGACGATGACGTATGTTCTAATAATCACCAAATTGAGGGTAATCTTGTGAGAATCAGATTACTGCCAGCTTAAAATATCTACCGTCTTTTTTAGGGTTTCGTAGTAAACAAGAAACCCTTATAGTTTCGCCATGTCCGTCCGTCTGTCTGTCTGTCCGTCCTCGGTTAATCTCAGAGACTATTAGTGCTAGGAATCTGTAATTTGGCATGGGTATAAATATTAATCACGCCGACAAAGTGGTAAAATAAAATTTTGATAAATATTTTTTTTTAGGGTAGCTCCCCTACATGTAAAGTGGGGATGAATATTTTTTTCTCGTCTACCCCATAGTGTGGGGTATCGTTGAATAGGTCTTTTAAAAATACTGTGGGTGTGGGAACATCATTTTTCGATTTCTAGATCCGTTTGTAAAATATGATGTTTTAAAGTGCTAATTTTTATTAGAGTCAAGTGTCCCCCCCCTCTATCAGACAAATGGCAGTATATAGGAACTTGAAAAAATTCACAGCAGTAGTATATACACGGTGAAAATTTTATCGTCTTCCACAAGCAAACCAGTTAATGTATCCAGTGCCTAATATCTATTAGTGTAATAATAATATAAAATAAAGAACATTCGAATGACTAATATTAAAAAAAAATTAACAAAAACGCATTATTTAAAAACACCCTATGGCTAACATAATACTACAGACCGCGGCGCGGCGACTCCTGATCTTTGAGGTCATTCACAGGGACATTCATACCTACTTATAATAAAAACCTTCCCTTAGAACCTACCTACTTTTTAAGGTGAACGCACACTTATCCGAGCCGAACGCGTCGAAAGAATCGAAGTCAAGGAGGCCTCGCACACATCCGCACCAGTGTGCTTAGTCTAAAGCGGAGCACTCGAAAACGAACTCGAAAACTATTGATCGATTTCAGAGTAAAATAGACCTAAAACGTCTTGTATTAAGGTTTGAGTTCGCCAATACATTCAGCATTGTTCGAATGCTGAATGTATTGGCGAACTCAAACCTTAATACAAGCCATTTTAGGTCTATTTTACTCTGAAATCGATCAATAGTTTTCGAGTTCGTTTTCGAGTGCTCCGCTTTAGACTAAGCACACAGAAGAATCGACCGCGTCGAAAGAATCGACCGAAAAGAATCACTCATTTTTTAAACAATGAAGAAATAGTACTCGGGCGTTGCTCTGTCGTACGCAACTGATAGAATGCGAGCGCATCGGTCGAGTCGACCGCATAAGCCGCGCCGAATCTGATGACGTCATCCGATTTCGTCTAGGATTTCTGTTCTTTCAGATTCGGACGATTCGACGCGGGGAAGTGTGCGAGGTTTCATGAGATTTCATATACAGAATTCTAAAATTCGTTTCGTACGACTCGTTCGACGGGTTCGGCTCAGACAAGTGTGCGTTCACCTTTACGGGCTTAGGACCGTCAGAAACAATTTATAATTTATTTTTCAATTTCATGTTATTAAGCGGCCGTCAGATGTCCCGACCAACTTTTCCGACAAAACAGTAACACATGTTTGCCTGATTTGGTTACATAACTTGTGAATAATATCAATGCCAGCATCTCCTAAAGCTTTTAGAATTTCTGCTGATATTTCTAAGTAACAATCTACTACTAGTAGTATTTAATTATTTTTTTTGAGTTTTTTTTCATTAAGTTTGCCAAAAATTTTACGTCTTTGTTTTATTTTTAAAACGCTATAAATTGGTTTTTAATCCTGTAGTGGCTAACATTGCTTTATTGTAACCACTTTACTTAGGTACGGTGATTTTAAATCTCTCGCGGTTTTCTTATCCCTTGGTGGGTAGGATACCCACAGCGTGGGTTCGATCTCAGGCACACACCACTAACTTTTCGGAGTTATGTGCGTTTTAAGTAATTAAATATCTTTTGCTTTAATGGTGAAGGAAAACATCGTAAGGAAACCTGCATGCCATAAATCAGTAGACTTGGTCGGGACGTCTAGCGAACATTTTATACAGGGGGCGGGGCATATTACATCACAAAGAACACCGCGTGCGCATCGTTGGCTATCGGTTTCCATCAAAGAAAAGCGCGAGCGTCGACATTGGTTGACGGTCCACGTGGACTTTTACAAAATACGCTTCGCAATTGGTTGGCTATAATTTCACTTGTATGATAAATCTTTCCTTGAACTTGTATCCAAGTTCAATGGCTTGACCTAGTTTCTAAAACATTAAACAGGCTGTTTCATAAATGCTTTAAATTTTAATAATTTTTTATCACTAATATGTGTATTGTCTGGAACTAATTTTGAATATTACGTAAAGATTTCTTACATCGAATACCTTACTGGGGCCGCTCTTGATCGACGAAGCTAAAGTCACCGTGTATAATCAATTTTAAAGGAAAACTATCATGGCTAAGTAGGATTTACAGGTTAACACGTTAGCTGCGTGGCCATTTTCAGAGAACTGTTTGGCAGTGCGTATGAGACCTATTAAGACTCGTAACCGACCTGCACTGGGGTGCGTATGAGACCTAAAATATCCTCCTAAAAAATGGTTTTTTTCAATAACGTATAACTCGTTCAAATTTTAAGATATATTCTATATTAATAATAAATAAATAAATTTTTATTGTTTCAAAAAACATTGGATACATAATATTATTGAGGCTGGGACCTCCTTGTAAGTATATTTAAATACCTGTATCAGGATATATTCTTTCTGTTAATTATAGATAATTGATTGCTCTATCTTAAACTAGCGGCGCATTTAGATGTAGTACATGGACTAAGAATAAATACGAAAAAAAAATTAGGTATCGATTGCATCGCGCATCGCACACTAGAAAGGCTTGCGACTAGTAATGGGAATTTAAATTAAACTTCAGTTATCGATAAGTAAATTTTTTGGAACATGATAAACACATTGATTGTTTGCATTGCGCACAATATGTTATGATTCGTTTGGTATTTTTGCATGCCTGTATGCAATGTGAGCCGCAATTTATTGTAACAGCCAGTGCAACATCGTATTTTGTTACCACGCTGGAAAAGATGATCTGTGCATCTTCCCTCAGGGATACCTGCAATAAAATATAAAAATTAGTGTATAAAATTTAATTTTCTTTAAGTGTTTATCGTGTAAGTGAGACTTGTTACTGTCGATTGTAAATATATCGTAAATTAGGAAAGTGCAAAGCTTCAAAGAATAAGCCAGAAGAACATAACCAGAAACATATTCCTGAAGAACTGACTTGACTACGGCATGCACGTGTTTTGTTTTCTAAGAATTACAAAAGACCCTAAACTCGACACGTGTTTATTTTTACGATAATAACCATTGACCATTATACTATGCCTATTCTTTGTTTACAATACAGATAAGCTGGTCATTGTAGAACGACCTGTAGAGATACAATTCTCCGAAAATATTGGTCAAATGTGGTCGTTTAATGCGGTATGTCGAAGTAACCAATGTCGTAAAAAACAATGTTTTTGATAAGGCAGTCATATAGCATTCAGCCGGGACCTTTGATTACGGTTAATATAACCGGTATGTTATTCTAAACGATGTCGCCATAAACGGTTTTGACTGTACCTCGTTTTGAAGGGGATGACGTCACACGCTGGAGCGCCGCGTGAAACGAATTTATTCGTGAAGGTTCCATGACTTTTCAGTTTTTGAGATAATTTAATGATTCTTTCAGATTTTTATTATAATTCACTTAAATTTTTATAATTAATTAAAAATGGAAACTTCTCTATTACGTATTTACGACCGTATTTTTTACAGACAAAGCCTCCGGGCGCACGCTGTCGACACTTGCACAACACTAAAGCAAATTGCGCGGCGACCGCGCCGCCCACGCTCCACTTCTTGCGTCTCTGAGCCCTACGATTTAGGAGGCGGGAACGTTCTCCTTGCGCACCTAATGTATAATATCACTACTCAGTGCGTTAGGGACCTCATCGATCTCCAATTTTTTTATTTCATTATTCAATCAAACTTAAAGAGAGAAGCACGTATGTATATTTGATTCTGTCTAACACCTTCAAATAAAAGAGTTACGACCTCCCGCACAGAGGTGCAGAACACGATTTTTAGCGCCGCACCAGCGGAAAGTCTTGTAAGAGATTCGTTACATCCCCTAACGCAGTTAACGTGTTAAGGAGTTATATCTGTTTTTCGAGGATTGTGACTACGAAACCCTATACTGCGCGTGGCCCGCCACGCACTTGGCCGGTTATTATTTATTGTTAAAAATACTACCAAAGTTTATCTTTATGAAGATAAAATATAAGAACTATAATTGTGATACTTAAATTGTTGGTATTCTACAAGTTTTTTATTATGAATCTTAAGTCTAAAGAAATAAGATCTTGTCTTTATTATTTCTAACTAGATGATGCCCACGGCTTCGCCCGTGTGGATTTAGGTTTTTAAAAATCCCGTGGGAACTTTTGATTTTCCAGAACAAAAAGTAGCTTATCTGTAGAAACACGTCCCCAAAACGGAAAAATCCCGTGGGATCCCCACGATTTCGGAATACAATTCCTTACAGCATCAGGGTTGAGGAGTTGGATATGTACCTACTTGAGTTCATTCAACGATAAAGTCTTTAATTGGTACCCCCAATATCAATTTAAATAACCGAAAGTTTCTAAAACCCATTAGTTTTGGGGATTAGGTCCCCTACAGCATCAGGATTGAGGAGTTGGAATCCAAATTTTTTACAGAACAGAGTCGCAATGTTTCTCTATCGATTAAAAAAAAAATTACGCAAATCGGTTCAGAAATCTCGGAGATATCGGTGTACATAGGTAGAAAAACACAACTCCTCCTTTTTTGAAAGTCGGTTAAAAAAGTAGCCTATGTTACTCCCTGGTTAATTCTCTACTTGTATGTGAAGGTCCCGTCAAAATCGGTTCAGCCGTTCCGAAGATTAGCCCGTTCAAACAGACAGACAGACAGACAGACAGACAGACAGACAGACAGACAGACAGACAGACAAAAATTTTAAAAACGTGTGATTCGGTTATGGTTGCGTTCAAATAACCATTTGAGCTTAATATGAGGTAGTTATTTCGATATTACAGACAGACACTTCAATTTTATTTATTAGTATAGATTCCGGTGGCGCTAATCAATTTCGGTGGATCGGATTTCAATTCCGGTGGCGCTTAAATAATTTCGGTGGCATTTGATAATTTCAAATAGAAATATCTCATGAACTATTAATTATTTTTCTATCTCTACTATATGACTAATTATTAGAACTATTTAACTATTATTTAGGCTAAAAAAATATATTAGAAACAGCAAGTTTAAATTCGCCACCGTAATTAGGCAAAATTCGTGTTTGTTGAAATTGACCTACCTACTCTATTATGTGGGAAATTAAACACTTATCCTTCCTATTAACATTTGACTCACGTTCTTAGTAGGTTTTTTGCGATAGAACTGTGATAATAATATAGGAGTAGTTTAGATACTATTAGGTTTAATAGTCTAAGTAGACGTAATTTTCATAGAAAAGTTTTTTAGTCAAATAAACTTTTACAAGTAGGCACTTTTGAATCGTCATTTGAATCTACCATTTTTATAATTAATCAACTATAACACAAAGAAATGTACGTTAAATACATTCTGAATATCATTTACTTTTGACTTGCCGCTATAGATTTACTGACTTGGTACATAGATACTTACCAAAACGAGTGAAATACTTTCCAATCGAAAGAAATACCACCAAGGTTCATAACTAATTAGTAATTACATCCCATGCGTGGGCCCGCAAAGCCTTGGCATAGTAAACATTACCTTGCACAAAGGTAAACCAAATAATAATTACGATTGTGTATATTAAGCTAATTATTTCCTTTCTCATTGAGTTTTCCTTTCTTAGTGAGTAGGTATAATATGAGTTCAACCATTTAAAAATAATACATAATTATAGCAAGTATAAATTAAAAATTACAAAAAACTCCGACATTCACCATTTTGTGGTGGCGACCATCTTGAATTTGCATAATGCTATTCTACTAGTCAAGTACTTTCATTGGATACCCATATTGAGGGAGTTGTAAAAAAATATGTAATCCGCCATTTTGTGGCGACGGCCATCTTGGACCGATTTTCATCAAACATAAGTAGTTAAGAACACTCCCGACTAATGCAACTTTCAAACATAAAAAACCGCATTCAAATCGGTTCACCCGTTTGAGCGCTACAGTGGAACAGACAGATACACACACAGAGAGACACGTCAAACTTAAACACCCCGTCGTTTTTGCGTCGGGGGTTAAAAATTTACGACCTCCTTGGCGCAGCCGTGGGCGTGGTCTTGTTGGGTTCAATTCTTGAACAGGGCAATTTGAAACTTTAGTATTTCCAAATTGTCTGTAGTCTAGTCTGGTTGGAGGTTTCGGCCGTGGCTAGTTACCATCCTACCGGCAATACCCGTGGCGCCAAGTGATTTAGCATTCAGATACCATGCAGCGTAGAAACATGTATCATGGGTTTAATGAAAACTCACACCTCTTCTAGATTAACCCGCTTACATCGACTGCATGGTCACTTAACACCGAGTGAGATTGCAGTCAAAGGCTAATATGTAGATGACAAAATGTCTAGCTTGGTTTTGATTGAATGGTATTTTATTAAAAGATCTTTAACGTCCAATGATGATGATGAACATGTTTTATATATATAAATAACTTTAAAAATTTAAATATAAAATATATAATCCTCCGCTTGAGTGGAAGTTTCTCAGAAAAAAATACTTCACTCCACTTGATGTTGATCTATCAGTTTGTATGGAAGGTAATCATGCACAATAATTATATTAATCACTAAATAGTTAGTAATACAAAAAGTTTTGATTGAGGCTCACACCCGTATTCTTAGTTGTAAACTCATGATTTACTCGACTCGACTCAACCTCACAGAGGTGTTTTGATATTCATAGTTGTAATTTTTGTCCTTACCTCAAACACTTTCCTCACTCGAGGTGAGTTGAGTCGAGTCAAATGTAAGGTTGATCGGCATCTACCTTGAGGAAGTTTTTTATGTGATTGTTAGCTAAAAAAGAAGTATTTCATAAATTTTTTCTAATGTCTTTTGATAGTTTTATTGAATATATGTACGATAGACTATCGTTTGCGCACGCAGCGCACGCACCGCACGCAGCGCACGCACCGCACGCAGACATTTTTTATAATGTCTTTTGATAGTTTTATTGAATATATGTACGATAGACTATCGTTTGCGCACGCACCGCACGCAGCGCACGCAGCGCATGCAGCGCACGCACCGGACGCAGCGCACGCACCGCACACAGCGCACGCACCGCACGCAGACACGCACCGCACGCAGACACGCACCGCACGCAGCGCACGCACCGCACGCAGCGCACGCAGACACGCACCGCACGCAGCGCACTCAGCGCACGCACCACACGCAGACACGCATCGCACGCAGCGCACGCAGCGCACGCACCGCACGCAACGCACGCACCGCACGCAGACACGCACCGCACGCAGCGCACGCACCGCACGCAGTTCATGCACCGCACGCAGACACGCACCGCACGCAGACACGCACCGCACGCAGCGCACACACCGCACGCAGCGCACGCACCGCACGCAGACACGCACCGCACGCAGCGCACGCACCGCACGCAGCGCACGGAGACACGCAGCGCACGCACCGCACGCAGCGCACGCACCGCACGCAGTCGCGCACCCACCGCACGCAGCGCACGCACCGCACGCAGACACGCACCGCACGCAGACACGCACCGCACGCAGACACGCACCGCACGCAGACACGCACCGCACGCAGACACGCACCGCACGCAGCGCACGGAGACACGCAGCGCACGCACCGCACGCACCGCACGCACCGGACACACCGCACGCAGCTCACGCACCGCACACACATACACACACTCACACTCAAACACACGCACTCGCACTCGCACTCGCACTCGCACTCGCACTCGCACTCGCACTCGCACTCGCACTCGCACTCGCACTCGCACTAGCACTCGCACTCGCACACGCACTCGCACTCGAACTCGCACTCGCACTCGCACTCGCACACGCACTCGCACTCGAACTCGCACTCGCACTCGCACTCGCACACGCACTCGAACTCGCACTCGCACTCGCACTCGCACTCGCACTAGCACTCGAACTCGCACTCGCACTCGCACCAACACTCGCACTCGAACTCGTACTCGCACTCGCACTCGGACTCGCACTCGAACTCGCACTTGGACTCGCACTCGCACTCGCACTCGCACTAGCACTCGAACTCTCACTCGCACTATCACTCGCACTCGCACTCGCACTCGCACTAGCACTCGCACTCGAACTCGCACTCGCACTCGCACTCGCACTCGCACTTGCACTCGCACTTGAACTCGCACTCGCAGTCGCACTCGCACTAGCACTCGCACTCGGACTCGCACTCGAACTCGCACTCGCACTCGCACTCGCACTAGCACTCGAACTCGCACTCGCACTATCACTCGCACTCGAACTCGCACTCGCACTCGCACTAGCACTCGCACTCGAACTCGCACTCGCACTCGAACTCGCACTCGCACTCGCCCTCGCACTCGCACTAGCACGCGAACTCGCACTCGCACTCGCACCAACACTTGCACTCGAACTCGTACTCGCACTCGCACTCGGACTCGCACTCGAACTCGCACTTGGACTCGCACTCGCACTCGCACTCGCACTAGCACTCGAACTCGCACTCGCACTATCACTCGCACTCAAACTCGCACTCGCACTCGGACTCGCACTCGAACTCGCACTCGGACTCGCATTCGAACTCGCGCTCGCAATTGCGCTTGCACTCGCACTCGCACTCGAACTCGCACTCGAACTTGCACTCGCACTCGAACTCGCACTCGCAGTCGAACTCGCACTCGCACTCGTATTCGCACTCGCACTCGCACTTGCACTAGCACTCGAACTCGCACTAACACTCGCACTCGCACTCGCACATAAAAAAAAATTCATTATTAAGGATAGCTAACGTCATAACAAACGAAACATTCCGCCAAACGATGACGTAATTCCTTGAGTTTTACCTTGACTCCACTCATTCGAGGAACCTCGAGAATTCCTCAACCTGACAACTATGAATACCGATCTTGAGGTTCTTTCAAGTCATTCCTTGAGGCCTCCTCGAGTGAGTTGGAGTCGAGGGGCTTTTCGAGTTACGACTTAGAATATGGGTGTTAGAGTTATATGATGAAATAAAGTTCCATACAAAAGTATCCTTTCATCTCGTTGAGTATGCATATATAATGCATAATAAACAATATGTTGTAGTTAGACATTCTTAATATATTATGGCAACGGAGTTATGAAAGTGTCCCATTTATTATATTGATATGTAAACAATATCGAAATAACGTTATTTCAATACAGTTACCGTTAAATCGAATGCAAATTGCTCGGGTAGCAGCTGGGTGATAATGCGGCAAACGAAGCAAAACCACGACAATGCGTCTGTGTTGTGAACTGACGCGGGTTGAAACAAATAGCCTTACAAAAATAAAAATTCAACTAACAATAAAAAATGTATTAACTACTAGTAGCTGTGACTAGTAACTTATTATGTAAAATACCCTCTCAAAAACATTCCCAAACGATGCTGAGCGTTTCATTGTAAGTTGGATTTGTAATGAACCAAAAAAAAAACAGGACAACAAAAAAATAACATAAGTTCAAGATCGTACAATAGCATACCTAATTTTTAAAATTATATCAATCTACACAAGTTTACAAAATTTAAAATTTAAAATTTTAAAATTATAAAAACGATTTTTGCTATTTGTAACAAATGTGCCAACATTACCAACAAACTAAACAAGGTAGGTAACAAGAAGACTGAAAAAAAAGAGATCAAAAATTATCTGATGAGAGAGATCTGATGAGAGCATATCCGTAAATCTTATAAATTTAGACCACAAAAATATCAACAATCTTTCAGAGACAAAACAGAAGCTTTCCATTCCTCAATTGGATACTAAAAAACTGAATTGGATTACTAATAAATAAATAAATAAATTGTCTTATCTAGTTAATTTAACATTCATGCATAGGTACCCTGCATGCATGTAAACCCTATATTTTAGTTTATGTTTTTAGTTTATATATTAAAGTTTTGTGTATCTAATTTGGAAGCCGTATACGAAGGCGAGCTTGAGTAACTGCACTAAACAGTTTTATTGCCCTACTACACTAGCGTATGCGTAGCGCAAGCGTTTTGAAGTCTTCGTAATCCAATTTGACAACCAAAGTTTCACGTTCATTATGACAGATCACGAAACAAAAATTTGCGCTAAATTCGCTTGAAAAATTCGCTTAAAAAATTCATCCAACAGTCAAATCATTATTTTCACGGGATACCTACCTGCCTCCTATTCTTTAAATAGTTAAAGGCGAAGTTTCTGAATAAGTATTTTTATTAATAATTTATCACTTACTATTAATTTATTTTGGCATCGATTCTAGTTTTCGATCTTCGATGTATAAGATTCATACAAAATGTTATTGACAAAATAAGTTCTCACCTAAAAATAGCTAAGTACATTTTGCGTTAAACTTTTTGAATTGAAATTCCTCATTAAAATATAATTGATTTAAGATTCTGATATGCGATAGGTACAACGCGCAATAGTTCGTTGGGTACAACTCTTACAATACAATAAGCTTACTTACTCTTACACCAAATCAAATCAAATTAATTAATCTTTATTCAAAATTGGTTCAACACTGTACATTTTTGAATGTCAATTTTACAAGTATAATAGAAGTGAATTAGTTAATGTACACACCTTACGCAAGTTACAACTGCTTCGATCAACACTTTTCTTAACCCAACGTGGGCGAGCCTGTCATTTGTATGGTAGATAACAACGTTCTAAACAGAAAGTGGGTCTCGCAGAAAACGTGCTGAGGAATGCAGTAACCCCTAAAGGCAGTAATTACCTTGCAACAGACATGCTGTGCTCACCTACTCTTAATAGTGTAAAAGGTCAGTATAAGTTAAGTGGGTACATACATCCGAAAGTTATAGGTCTACTTGGTATCGGTTGCAGCGAAAATTGATCGTTTGAAAAGCCGAGACGGTTTGAAACGTGAGTGTGAAACAACTCTAAAAGCAATAAGTTTATATTCGTGCGTAACTAATATCATACGTATGGTAGGTATGTAGGGCAAAGATTTTTAACTACGCATTCATATCAATGTATGCTAAGTATGAATATGATAATTTTTTTTAATAATTTACAGAAAGATTATAAATTATTCTAAATTGGTTTCTAACGGTGCATTTATACACCGCGGTGTATAAAATTTAAAAAAAAGTTACATCACTATTAACATTTTTTCCATGGAGACGTCTTGTCCAAGAGTACTATATTGCACCTACTTGATAGGTAGTTTATACAAAGGAAGGCGCTACCTTTACCTGCAAATAGGTTTATATTTTTTATTTTTTTCTTCTGTTATTGCTCAGGAAATGTAAAAAGTATATTATTATGTATAATGTATATGTAGGTAAGTCCTATGGTTGAAAGGTATTCAGTTTGTGGAAAACTGGGAACCTGTACAATTCAGTGGATATTGAGATGTTATATTACTCGTTACCTACGTAGGTATGTTGTGATTAATTATAGTTATTTGAAAACACATTCCCAACTACTAAAATAACAGATATATTTTTGCTTAAATAGATATCTACCCTATAATAATGAAAAACCACTTAGCTTTCCTACTACCTACTAACTGATCTTTCATCTTCGCGATCTTTCCAGGTCCCGGCCCTACCTACCCTATACATTATGCAATCTGAAGTGGCTTTTTTGTAGTGCTCAAATTTAACTTAATCGGTAACTTTAACGGTAACTACCGGTAACTTTACTTTAACCGCTCGCTGTACAACTGGTCCTAAGCTGCGAACAAAAGTAAGAAGGTATACCTAATATATAATAGAGTACAGGACAAATAATAGATTGTATTAATATAATAGAGTTCCATTTTTCTTCTTTGTGATTTATTTGAAATCTGTTCAAGCATCATGATCAAATAAGGCTCGCTAGTCGATTAATCCAACGGTATTGTGAACTGGCGGGAGGGTTTGAAGACGCGTGAGGCCATAAGTAGGTACCTACCTAATGGATAGTGGTCGCCGGTCGGCCATTCATGGCACGAAGAAGTTCTGACCCGGTCCGTGAAGGATCTTATGCAACTTATTAGTAACAAGCGGACACCCGCGACTTCGTTCGCGTGGATATTGGTTTTTGAAAATCCCGTGTGAATCATTTTGTTTTCCTAAGCTCCTTTGAGCTCATACCTTGCTAAAAACTGTTAAAAGTTCACTGGAGGATGTTTAGGTAGATCAAAATGTAAACATCCGCCAGTAAAAGTCCCTTTAAAATCGATCCAGCCTTTCTGAGATTAGCTGGTAATCTTTAAAGTATCTCCTTTCTAACAAAAAAAGAATGAATGAAATCGGACCACGCGTTAATGAATTACAGCTAAGTACACATTTTAACTTTCATCCCCTCTCCCAAGGGAACCGTGCTGAATTTCGGGATAAAAAGTATCCTATATGTTACTCCGTAGTATTAACTTAAGACATACCAAGTTTCATTTAAATCCATTCAGTAGTTTTTGCGTGATGCACGCACAAACATACAGACAAACAGACAAACAGATAAACAGACAAACAGACAAAAATTTCAAAAATAGCTTTTTTACGTTCTATTGCTTATCTCTAACATATCCCAGTTATTATTTTGCAAAAATCTTTAATGTACAGATACGGCAAGTCTACGATTTTATTATATGTATAGATAGATATAGACTAGCTGCGCCCCGCGATGTTACCCGTGGTTAAATAACAAGTTTGTACATATAAAAATATTTGAACAGAATCTTCTAAGAGTAACTTAGCAAAGAGAACGATAAAAAATTCATATAAACGCATACAAATGCATGCAATGACAGCAAACTATTGCAATAATGTGTTATGTGAGCGTGATGTAAGACCAATCAGCGCCATTTACCGCGTTTTTGGATGTCTATATCTATTTAAGTCCCACAGGAACATTTTTTTCAGGATATAAAGTAGTTATTCCAGGTTCCAATCCTATGTGTTATTCCAGAGTATAATTTATCTCCATTCCAAATATCAGCCAAATCGGTTCAATAGTTGCGGCGTTAAAGAGTAACAAACATACACACACACACACAAACAAACTTTCGCTTTTATAATATTAGTGTGATGCACTTCGCTTATTGCAACAGAACAGATATTGTTTATTTTCATTGGTACTAAGTATCTACTATCTACTACCTATATAGAGTAAGCAGAAACAGAAGCAAAAGTCAAATAGAGGATAAAAGTTTGTATTTATTTATTTATTCACACAAAACTTAAATCTATCAATGCGAATCAGAATCAGCTAGTTTTCTATAGTAATTAAGTAAGTAGGTAACTACTTCTAAGGAGAGCCAAAGTTAAGGACATAGCTCGTCGAGTCGCGAAGTGGCAATAGTGGCAATATCTATTGCTTGAAGAACCCATTGGGATGCAAAGATGGAAGGTCAATAAGTAATGGATAATGACAGAGATATTTCCAGACGTAACTAATACAAAAATACTGAGTCTGACGATTTTCTTTATTATTTTAAAAGTATAAAAATTAAAGTATAAAAGTATAAATATTTAGCTGCATAAATTTCCTAAGGTTTAAAATAACTTTATTCGCTCAATAGGGTTCATACCACGTTATTGACATAACCTCCCCTCGTCAATATAGCTGACAATTGTTTTAACAAACAAAATAATGATTTACTTATTTACATTTTTGCACGGTATAAAATTCGTAAGGGGAAAACTATTATTATTATTATGATTTTCAGTTGGTATAAAATGACTTGCTCAACTGTAGCGCTGCCTCCCGTACAGATTATACCTACCTTTCAATTTCAAGTTTCACAGATCAAATTATACAGACCTCATCAAACGCAATCCATTAATAAAAGTGACGATAATTTATATTTTGACATACATTAATAAAATACTCGCCTACCAGCGTGTTCCACGATAATATAATAAATAAAAAATATAAATGAACTCTTCATCTTTACATAACATATTAATAATATCAGCTAATGTAGAGATAGGTAGGTATATTGTTATTATATTCATTGACTATTTACAACAGCGCTCTCTAACGAACACGGTCGATATTACATCGCGCTTTGCAGTAGGTACAAGCATGCCCTAAGCAGTTTAAATTTTAACTTAACTAATGAATAGTACAAGTTTACTGTTTATAAATTGTAAATGTGTGTCATTTGAAGCATGAAACAGTCATTTGTAGTAAGCTGTAAGTTCTGAATTACTCAGTAAGAGTTCATTGTTTATGAACTAATGTGTTTATTTTGGTTCTCGTATCCACCGCTAGATGGACGGCTGCGCGCCCGTGAAGTGAGATTCAATATGGCGACGCCATTCGCCTCTGGAACAGGGCGGGGAGTACAGTCGTTGATTTGCCACTACGACATCTACGCGTATTTTTGACGAAACATTCGTCTTCGTGAATTGGACGCGGGTGATATTGCGAAATAATCGTGTGTTTCTGTGAAAATCTATGCTGTTTGTGTTATTGTTTGTGCAAAATGGTGATCTAGTGGTGTGTAACGTGCAAGGACTTTAGGGTAACAATGTCTAGCAGTTGACATGTTTATCTGTGTCGTGTGTGAAGATTTTCCCTTCGCGTGAGGAGGTGCGGTGCGTTAGTGTGCGCGGCGGCGGCTAGTGTGCGTGCCGCGGCCGTGGTTACGCGAGGATCCAATGATGGATTGCATTTCCTCGGATGTATAGGTAAAAATCACTAGCTGTACTTCCACCGAGAGTGATCATAATCACCCGCCCGGCTATGCACACAATAAGAATGGTTTCGGTCTCGTTTCACTGCTGCTTTGTTTTAAAACGTAGCTAGACTTCTTTAACGTAGCGCATGTATTTTGGTGTAAGATGTATCCTTGAATCGATAGGGATAATGGGGCTTATTTTATGAGATATTCAGTACTTATCTCTACATTTTTTGTTTCCTCTGAGGTCGAAGAGACCTTGAATCTATTATGTTCACTTCACTAAATGTTTTCCTTCACAAACTGAACAGAACTTTGAAGTGTAAATCGTTCGTATGTTTATTTAACAATTTGGGTTTGTTCGTTATATCGTCAGGATTCCTATTGGAATAACCTAAACGATAACAACTACATGCCATTTAAGTGAAGGCATACATAATTGAATATCAGAAATTAAAACAACAAACGAATACAGCGTTATATTTTTAATGATTCAAGCGCTTGCATAAAGTCTTGCTTATACAAATGAATCTTAATTCATTACATTCATGCGGAGTCGCGCCAGAATATGGTTCCCCTCGCTCTGTTCACTGCCTCTGGTTATCAGCTTACAAAATGACTAAAGCCGTCCCTCTCCGACTGACGGCTAATCTGTATATTACTGTCTCTTTTCGGCGCATATTGCGCGTTTTTCTTCTTTTAACGCGTCATATGCCAGTGTTAAACCCTGAGCATAGTTTCGAGTGTTTGAAAAGTAAAGCCCATTCAATACCCTTTCATGATCGCAAGTGGAGACTGGTATCCCTGATGCGGGAATTTGACCTTAATTGATTGGAAGTTCTTTGTTTAAGGGTTCGGTAGGTACCTAATACTAATAAGGGGTATGTTAAAGGCACTGCGCACGGCGCAACTACACGGCGCAGTCCGACACTCGGTGCCCGCCCGCGTCGCACGTGGGTTCCGTGTGGACGACGACGACCCTCCGTGTCTCTATTGTGTTGACAAGTGCGACAAATGACTGTATTATATTATTTGTAGAAGAGATAATAAACGGAGATCGTAAGTTCCCACTTGCTCCATTTAATTATCATACTAACTGTACAGCATGTCTGGATAGTAACAATTTTACTGAAATCTTTGGGAAAAATCTCATAAGTAGTTAGTATCGGTGTAACAGCAGACAATGGTCATTCGTGTCTTCTGCTCTATTACAGGATAATAAATGATAACATTTTTAAAATATATAGATAAGATTCCTTAATAAAGGCAATGAATAGAGAAATAAATTAACTACGTAGGTATCTATATCTTCATAATATTATAATGATACCTCAGATCTATAGGTAATTAATGAATAAATTCCAAGATAAAATAAGACTTGCTTATTTCATCACTATATTCCAAATGACCAGCTAAAATGATAATCATAGAATTTATGTAGATTAAATAGTTCACAAAAGACTATGCGGTCTTGTACTAAATTATTTTTGCGCATTTTAAACAAAAACAACTTTTCATTTGCAAATAGCTAACCATATTCAGTCAAGGTAGCTAAATCATTCTGCGGTTCAGCTTTATTTGATAGTCCACTTAATTTGTATGCTTCTTTAACTTTAAGTTCTGCTTGTTAACTATTAAAACATCTCTTATTTAGCTAACTGGTTTTATTTTGTAATTTGTTATTCACCTCCAAAATGGTAAATGTCTGATGAGACTATGTGATGAAAGGTATTTACCGCAATATACAAATCTAAAGACTTACATATATACATGCATTAAATGCAAATACGAGACAAATATCAAATAACGTAAGTTTTAAGTGAAATAGCTACATAAGTCAGTGGAACAGCTTTCGTAAGTTACGCAAATTGTACATTGCTCAAAAGACAATGTAGCCAAAGTTACTTATATGTAGTTACGTGCTATTTCAATTACTTTTAACATTCCATCATCTACATTCACACTGACCACTCGAATCTCGATTGTATATCTAAATAAGATCAGATCATAGAATATTATAGAGTACAAGATATGAAGTAAACTTTATTAGGTGAAATAAAAAATCGAAAACACTACTTACAATTATAAGTTTTATGTAGGTACATTTACTTAAATTATACATGTTCACTCGCAACATGAAAAAAAATCGATAGTGTCATTCACATCTGAAAAACTGGAAGCAACTAAATGCTCGAGATTTTACGAATTAGGTACTTAATACAATTCCTTTACTTAGCAGCTTTCTCACATAATTGAGGTTGAGAGGTCAGACATTGCGGAAAGTTATCGGTCTAAGAATTTTATCACCGCTGTTAATTATGGACTGTGTTTGCTTTATTGTTACTATTATAGTTAACTTTCATTCTTAAGATTAATTGAATAAAACATTTTTATATTTCGATCAAAAGTTCATTTTTATCCATCCATTTAGGTACATTTTAACATATTTTTATATTTAAAATAATACTTAAAATGAAAACTATGAGTCTAACAATAATATGTATATATAATGTTCACAATTCACATTTCTTAATATTTAAATTAAATTAGGAATTTCCTAATGTAAGCTGCTAAGTTCTCCGTACAAATGTCGGATAAGTTTATCTCAGCTTGCAGCAGAGCTCTGGAATCCTAGAACAATTCAGACACAGACAAACAACGGGCAAGAGATGAGTGTTTGATTTCCAAACAAATACTTGACCCTTCTCGGACGCCACAAACCGAGGATTGGCTTGCGAACTCGCAAAATTGACATCCTAGTATTGTCACCGACATCCTTTATCGTGCGACGGATGCAGACGTAGAGAAACAAATATAGGATCATAGAAGAAAAGCTTTTTGTCTGTTGGCCAAGAGCAGTTTAATTAAATTGTTCTAACTTCTAGTACTATTAAGTATTCTGTGCTTCAAGTATAGTTTAACATTATCAATCAGTTCTTGCTTTATCTTAATTCAATATTCTATCTTCTACCTTTATTTAAATCAAATGAAATAAAGGAAAGTACGGTCCCTTTTAGAAATAAACCGAACTCACCCTCTCATATGCAAGCTTATTCTATAATTTTTCATATATATGTATGGGACTATTACTATTCAAGAGAAATATAAGCAAATTACTAAAAAGCCAGCAACACATTGCCGGTTTGTCTAATGTTGTAAATGCAGCAATACTCAACATCATTTGACTAGCTTTCTCGATTTTTTCTGTTCATAAAAGTTAGTAGGTACTTCTAATAGTTTCAATAACAGTTTAAAGTTTTATCTGTTTAATTTGCTACCAGTGCCTTGATAGTGGGGTTTGCGAAGTAAACCATCTTATCGACCATCTTCGATTGCTTTCGACATTCAGTTCAGAATTACAAATAAGATTATAATCTCGTGCCCGATATCATTTTTAATACCGTTTTCTAGCTCAAATTGAATTGAGCAAGCTACTACCATGTTATTGAATAAAACTTGATATATGGATGAACGGTGAAGATTTGCAAACCTGTGGCATTTAATTTAAGAATTACACAGGACCTAATTTAAACGCCTGATTGAAATAAACTTTAACATTAATGTCACATGTAGAATTATTGTAAGCTTAGTCTTAGCTACACATATACATAATGAAGTAGAAAATGGCTAGTAAAATTAGAACAAACTTCCATTTGAATCGTTGCGTTAAGTCGTGATGGGTTAATGAAGTTTGCACAGTTGTAACTACAAGCTGGTAAATATAAAATTAATATAGTTGTAGCTGTAATAAGTTTTGTTCCTCGACCAACAGTAGTGAGACTTCATCGTGGAACTCTGACTTGCAATGTTCAACTTGCAAGAGTAAATTATTTAGACATTTGCAGAAGGAAGCGTTTCAATTATGGTGTTTACTTGATGATGTAATTAAGTGAATTTGGTCGCTCTATCGTATGAATCATTCGCTCATCCATTTAATTTAAAGTTATTGTTGGTAACGTGAAGTAGCGATCTGCTTTTATTCACGACTTTATAGAGTATCTAACATTAATACTTTTTATTTTCATACGTCATTAAACTACCTTGAACTGTTCTTCGCAATTTTCTACGAGTAGCAAATAGTTTATAATGTTAAATTATTTATTTGAAATCTTCCAAGTATATTACTATAATATCTTTTAACAGCTTTTTCATTAGCCAAATATTATTATCTCTCAAATTTCGAATAGAACCTTGTCTTTTGAATTGCAAGCTTACTGTTTTTTCACAGATATTTACTAGCTTGTGCGGTATTTAATTACATTTAAGTAATTATCTGTTTATTCTTCTATAATTAAGAAATTGTGATCTGAATTAGGTCTGGTTGTGATATTAATCGGTTCGATTTCTCAGTTTTTATGACCTTCGAGAAAAGCTAGCAACTTTTTACAAAGCTCAGTTTAAATATTATATACTAGCTCATCTCCGCGACTCCGCTGATATCCGCGTGGATATAGGTTTTTATATAGGATCGGATTGGATCCCATAATCCTTTTTTGTACCTAAACTAAATGTAGTCTAAGTTACTACTTATAACATCACCTATCTGCCATTGAAAGTTCCGTCAAAATCGATCCAGCCGTTTCGGAGATTAGCTGGAATAAATAGACAGGCCGACAAACATAAATTTAAATGCACGCCAGTTTAAAATAAGCCGTACGTACAAAGATCCGGGACCCAAGTTATTTGAACCCAATACTGAGGGTTGTTTTGTCTGTCATTTCTGAACTACAAAAACTTATGACCTTGAAATATTTACGGGACAATACCATACTTAAAGTACTACATTTCTAACAAAAAAAAAATGAGTTAAATCGAACTATGCGTTAATGAATTACAGCTAAATACATGTTTTAACTTTCTTCCCCTCTCCCAAGGGAACCGTGCTGAATTTCGGGATAAAAAGTATCTTATGTTCTACCTCGGAGTATAAACTCAAATCGTACCAAGTTTCATTGGAATCCATTCAGTAGTTTCAGCGTGATGCGCGGCCAAGATACAGACAGACAGACAGACAAAAATGAAAAAAAAAAAAACACAGTGTTGGCTTCAGGATCGATTATATTCAAAAGGAATTTTCAAAATATCTTCAATGTACAGAATTGGATCTGTTACAGTTTTATTATATTATAGATATATAAAAAAGTTTTCACTTCAAAATTAATAAAAAACAGGAATATTACTCATATATGGTTTATTGTAATTTAATATATTTTTTATAAACTTTCTCAGTAAATACATTCTATATTTTTATAAGTATGGTTTTTGTAGTAAGAATTAGAATAGAAAACAAAACGCTGAAAAAATAACTCAAATTGAAAGTTGTTTGGAGATTTCTTTACTAAATAATATCCACCCGAGGCAACGATACGTCACATACAAGTGAAGTGAACCCGATTACAGGCGGCTTTAATTTAATCCCGCATCAGAGGAAAGGACTGGATAACGTTTTGAATAACCATTACGTTTCGCTTTCCCCTTAGATCTTAATTCATATTATTTCGGAGACTAAACACAGCACGAGTTGGAAGTGCCTGTTGGACCACTATTGTCAGATAATTATTTTAGCACTTAGCAGTAACTTTAAAATTAGCAGTAACTAAGCAATTTATTTCGAAATCTAATCTTCATACTACTTCGCGATAATATTATGAAGTATAAATTACAAGTTGACTTACTATAATAATATGAAGTAAGTAGTGAATAAGATTATCCGTTCTATACATTTTTGAAACTTATTTTAAGAAAGTTCATAATTAAGTAATTGTCAAGCCTAAAAAGTTAATTTGTAAATAAACTTTCTTTTAGTAAATATCTAAAGCAAATAAACTGTGCATTGATGTTGAACCGTGGCACGCGTTTGTACATTATATAAATAAATGAAATGAACCCTATTACACAAGAGGCTTTCATTTAATCCCGATTCAGAGGAAAGGACCGAATGATGTCTGAATAACGTTCCGGTTCACTTTATTCCGTAAATCCACGTCCGCAAAGTGGTTTTGTTTTCTCGTGCGATAACAACTGCGTGTTTGGTCTATCTTGGCGCGACCGAACTTGTTAATGTTTTGTTATAAAGTTTAATGCTGTTTCCACCGAGCGTACTCGGAAATAAATGCGCAACGAAAAAGGAAGGTTAAGACGAGCTGTTACAGACCGCGCCGGTTCGTGCTTCACAAATTGTTGCGATTGTAGATAAGACTTTCGTCGTTGTAAATGGGTTTTGTGTCAAATTGAATTATTTTATGACGCTGATTTCATTTCGAATATCGGAGAAAATGAAAGGTAAACAAGTGATGTTGTATAAACACAAAAGCTTTATGGTTTACAAATTGCAGTGGTTGTTGATAAAACAGTATTAGTTGTCTATACTTAGTCTATACAAATACATATATAAAACTGAACCGTTTGTTTATGATTTCGAAAAGAGTGCTCTTATTAAGCTGATGGTTACTTGAAAGATAGCATAAACTGAACGTACGTTTAAAAAATATATATTATCCACCTTTCTGTTAGTTCGAGCTAATCTTTGAAACGTCTGAACCAATTTTCATGGGACTTTGGACACAGACTGGTAGAGGATTACATTATGAGGAGTGATTTATCTCTTGTTATCCCAAAATTCAAAGAGTTTCTATGGGATTTAAAGTAATCTAATCCACGCGGGAGAAGTTGCTGACATAATATTGAAAAGCTTGAATAATAATGAAAAGTTCCGAATACTTAATATAATTTATATCTTATCAATTCAGTCATTTTTTTCTAGGCATCCTCTTTATAAAAATGTTATGTGAAGTAAAAATGTTCCAATACAATATTTTTCAAGTAGGTAAGTAGTGGTTCAGTTTGTTTTGGCAAAGCGAAATATAATGCTATTGCCTCAGGCATGCCTACCCGGAAATAAATGCGCAACGAAAATGGAACGCAAGACAAAGTGCTGTAACAGACTGTTTTACAAATTGTTGCGATTTCGAATAAAAGTTTTGTATAGTCGTAAACAGGTTTTGTCAGTGCTAAAATGAATTTTTAGGAAGGCACGCGGAATTGCCAGTTTATTCAGTTTCTACTTACATGTTAATAAGGAACAACTTTAATATGTACCTACTAATAGTACGGGAAGTTTAGCCACAGTTGATTAAATCAAGTCATTTTATACCGACTGAAAATTTTAACAATAATAGTTTTCCCCTATCCCATAACAGCTCCGAACGTCAACTGCTCCGATAGTGGTGGAGCTAAAGGTGACAGCATGTAAAAGTGATTGAAAAAAATCTGCTCCGAGTAATTTTATACCGTACAAACATGTTATTAAATCATTGTTTCAATTATTTTTGTTACAAAAACAATGTCAGCTGTACCTAGTACCTACTGCTGAGGGGAGGTTATACTACAGCTACGCGGATGAACTGCATTGGCAATTTGGAAAATAAATTTATTTTATACCTTATGAAATTTATGCAGATAAATTTTTATACTTTTAAAAATAATAAAAAAAATCGTCAGCTGCATTTCTGATAGGGGAAAGACCGTCAGTCGTAATAAACATTTTGCGCGCTCAGTGTATTTGAGCGTTGCATAGTCTCTTTTGCAAATAAACTGATGATCTACCCACAAACATTAAACTGACGACGATTTTTTTTTTAAGATTCCAATTATCTCATATTTACTTCAATATACGTAAGTATAATATTTAATTCAATATAAATAATACCACATTATACTAAGTTACTGGTACTATGTCGCCTGTCGGCATTCCGTTAGGGTTTAGGAGGTGTAATTTGCCAAGTGTTCTTTGGGCTACAGGGTTGGGTCTACAGGAGCTACAGGGTGTTTAAGTAACAGAGAGATAAAAAATAGGTATCAGCGCACCGTTAAAGTTGTAATGTGTGAAGACGCTCTAACACTAGGTTTGTGCTGTACATTTCATAACTAACCTTTAAGTACCGACGTACTATTTTAGTCACATAAGTACCGACGTGAGGTCTGCCAGACCACCATAGTTTTCCAATCGAAAACTTTTGTGTTTCTTATTATTCTTCTAAAAAAAATGTTTCTATGTATTGTTAAATATCTACTTATTGTATAAGTAAAACAAAATGTAGAAGTTTTCACATTTATTACTGATTATAAGCATTAATATAGCATTCATAGATACTTCGTTTGAAAAAAATAACTTTTATCTTAATAATTCATATGTATCAGTAATACTATTATTTTTTCTTAAACACAATTTTTTCTTAAAGATTAATAGCTACATAAATAAAAAAAAAATAAAAAACCTTAATAACCAACCGTTTTCTCAAAAATCACAGGGTATCAAATTGCAGGAACTATCAAAGTTTACAAACAGTCTTTGCATAGGCTTACTGCATTGTAGGCACACGTGTTTCATACAAGTATCACAGTCTGTTCAGGTGCTGAATTATGGTCACTCTCCAGCAGTAAAATTTGGGTAGATATCCTTAGATTCGGACTCTGAACTCTCATTTAGCTATTCCACTAAATGTTCTTGGTAGTCTTTATATTGAAGCAGTGTTTGATATCTTTTCTCACCTACAGGAACACTTTTATTTTTATTTATGGCTGCCCGTTTCATGTCTGAAGAACCTGGCTAATCCATTGTTATAACTGACTGAAAATAAAAGAGAAAACAATATAATCTGAAAAAAGTCGCATCCAAAAAAAGTTACATAAGTACCGACGAGTGGTCTGACAGACCACTCGTGATCTTATAAAAATCAAAACTTACCGAAATCGTACGCGCCGACGCTGCCACTCTGCAGGAACGCTTCTGGGCGAGTTCCCGAGGGGTAGAGAGAAGCACAGTAGGATAGTTTTTCGCTAACATAGGTAATCAGACTTTTCGACCTCTCGAGGTGTCTGTCAGACCACACGTCGGTACTTAAAGGTTAAGTACCTATTATTATAGGAGCATTCAATAAACGTAATCGACGCCCCAACTCTCTACCTACAGCCGAGTTCCTATCGAATTCCTTTAATTCTCTGGAATCCATTTTCGATTTGGTTTCTATAAGACTTACAAGATTAATAAAATAGTTAATCATCATCATCATCATGATCAACCCATTACCGGCTCACTACAGAGCACGGGTCTCCTCTCAGAGTGAGAAGTGTTTTGGCCATAGTCTAGTCTACTACGCTGGCCAAGCGGATTGGCAGACTTCACACACCTTTGATTACGTTATGGAGAACTCTCAGGCATGCAGGTTTCCTTACGATGTTTTCCTTCATCGTTAAAGCAAGTGATATTTAAATAAAAAAAGCTGTGATAGCCTAGTGGTTAGGATGACCGACTTCTAATCGGAGGTCGTGGGTTCGATCCCGGGCACGCACCTCTAACTTTTCGGAGCTATGTACGTTTTAAGTATTTAAATAGTTAATGCTATATGATATAAAATGAGCTATTACAGTAAGGGTGCAGAATACTTACTACTACTATTGGTACAGAAGGCTCAATCCAAACAGACATTTAAATAAAAAGCGGCTCTTGAGTCGACGCAATAAGTGCAGTTTAGTTCGCACAGCCATGAATTAAACTTTATTTTCACCTACAAAGCCAAACTTTTTCTACCGATTAATCTTTTATCTCATCTGGCGCGGTAATCGACTGAATTTACACGCGCGATGGCGGGCTGCGCCGATTTACTTACAGTTCGCTGATTAGATTACACAGCAAAATGGACAATTTTTATACAAATCTTCGGCCCGTGTTACTTTGAAACTTAATTTAAAATACATATTTTGAGTGACGGTAATAACGGTGAAGGAAAACATCGCGAGGAAACCTGCATGCCTAAGAATTCTCCATAATGTTCTCAAAGGTGTGTGAAGTCCGCCAATCCATACTAGGCCAGCGTAGCAGACTACTGCCTAAACCCTTCTTATTCTAAGAGGAGACCTGTACTCAGTAGTGGACTGGCGATGGGTTGACCATGATGATTTTGAGTTTGATTGGTTAATTCAAATAAAAATTAAAACTAAACGCAGAAAATATTTGGGGGGGCATCTTCGTATCTTGGTTTCAATTTTATTGCTGTCCAGAGAGCCTAGATAGCAATAAATTCCTAAAGAAAGAGGAATGTAGGGTAAAACCCGGATAGATGCCGCAGTTGGATAGATGCCTCAGTGTCAAAAAACCTGACTTCCCAAACTCGCGACTAAAAATTGATAGTTTAAATAAGAAGCGCAGGCCCCCCAAACCTCAGGCCCCTACATACATTTGTATTAAAACAATTTGTTTCGCTTGTGCGTGTGATTATCTCCGCAGCGAACGCGGCAAATCCTTCAAAGTTTTAGAGGCGAGTATTTGCCGTTGTATAACTTTTGAAGTAGTAGAAGATTCTGTTATATTTTTTATTATATCAATACACTGGTTCAATAAGTGTACACCTAAGTGTAAATAATCGCTCTTTAGTTTTTAGTTTATTTAATAAATAAAAGGGCAAAAAGGATAGTTGCCTCGATTTTTCGAGGTATAGGTGCCCTTAGAGGCATCTATCCCCCAATATACCTATAGATATATCAAGTATTTTTTTAATATTTTTAATGTCCTTTTATATTTTTATTTCTTTTTTCAATAAATTCCTGATAGTTTTAATATACTTCGGGGCATCTATCTCTTTCAGCCTGATCTGTCCAGTGGTTTGAGCTGTGCGTTGATAGATCAGTCAGACAGTCAGTCAGTCAGTCACCTTTTCCTTTTATATATTTAGATAATAAAAACTTATGAAACTATGTATTTTGCTTATTTTTTTTCATAGGGCATCTATCCTTTTTAATATTTTCATAGTGGGTCATCTATCCACACAGGTAGGCATCTATCCCCAAAAAAAAGGGTCTGCGAAAAGTTAAATTCTGCAAAATTTGTAATCGTTAGGACAACAAAGACAAGTCATAATGGAACCCAAAAGATTAAACTAGCTATATTCATAAATATTATTTGTGATAAATTAATATTTTAAAAGTTATGAGGCCATTTCAAAAAGTGGGGCGTCTATCCGGGTTTTACCCTAAATACAAAGTGCTGTTATAGATTACGTTGCTTCGTGCTTTACAAATTGAGGTGATTGTAGATAAAAGTTTCCAAGTCGTAAATGGGTTTCCTTGGTTTTATAAATTGAATTATTTTTGTGACGCTACGTCTACTTATCTTAGCCCTCATACGCATTAGCGGTCAACCGCGTGCGCGGCTGACCGCGCGGCTAGCCGCTTTTATATTTTTATATGCAACCGCTCATTTTGTACGCACTAAACCGCGACGAAATTCTATGAAGAGGTTAGCCGCGCGGTCAGCCGCGTACGCGGTTGACCGCTAATGCGTATGAGGGCTTATAGAGATAATAAATGTCAAAATGTTCACGCTGCAATACATCGACATGATTTTTTGAATGGGTATTAGGACCCGGAGAGTGACTTATAGGATACTTTTTATCCCGGGAAAACAAAGCGTAGTTGTACTCGCGGGATTTTTTACAGAACCTAACCTAACCCATACCCTATTATAAACTGATGAGCACATTTTATACTTTTACCACTTTTGCGTCACGCACTCGGGGATAAATGATAATTTTTAAAAATTTATTTCTCACATGAACAGTGCTATAGACATGCAATAGTAACTGCAAATAGGTTTGCGCCAATAGGACGTGTTTCAATAGAAATGCAAACAATAAATAGTCGACGTTCGCGTCGCATTCGCCCAGGCCCCGGGGTGAGCGTTCATTGAAACGTCCAATAACGTTTGCGGAAGCTATTTAAAATTTAAATATATTAATATTTAAATAGATTTTCACGTTATTTTATTTGATCGACTAGCTTCCGTCTCGTCTTGCTTTATTTTGCTATGACACACCCCCGACACTTCAAACTACCTAATCTACTACGGACAAGGACAAGGCTATATGTATAGTACTACAGTAACCATACTAGGCACAGTGAATTAAATTTTGCAATTTGCAATGTATAAAAAGCTTGTCTTTAAAAAGTTTTTTTCCGCTAGAATTTTCACATTAAAGTTTTATCGATAATATACTAACGTCTCAGTTTTCTGCCGCGCGTCTTTGTATTTAGCAAAAAGTTGACAACGGTCGACCAAAAAAATCAAAAAATGCTGAGGTATAATAAAATAAATTTTAAATAGAATATAGAGCGTTGAAGTCTTTTCTTCCGAAAGCTAGGTCAAACTTTTTGTGAGCTCACCATGTACCCTCACTTCCTCTGCATATACCTACTCGCATTCGTACAACTGATTGATATTCAAAAAGTGTAATGTCCTACTTAAGTAGAAACAATTAAACGAATCTTGAATACATATTTCATTAAAATATTTGAATTGGTACAATGTAGCCACAGCTCGTTGAGTTGCAATGCGTTAACTGAAATGCTCGAATAATTAACTAACTTAAAATGTTTTCAGGAATCGACTGCAAGTGGAATTTAGCTCCACTAAAAGTTACGAATTTGCGCTTGGACAAATTCCAACTTTAATACTACAGTAGCTGAATTTGAACACTTTGCCAGTACGTAGTTCGAAGGTGTTATTTTTGTTTCGTCGCATGTTTATCCACGAATAGTAGTAACTAGTATCCATGTACTCCTATTTCGTACATGTACATGATCAACCCATTACCGGCTCACTACAGAGCACGGGTCTCCTCTCAGAGTGAGAAGGGTTTTGGCCATAGTCTACCACGCTGGCCAAGCGGATTGGCAGACTTCACACACCTTTGAGAACGTTATGGAGAACTCTCAGGCATGCAGGTTTCCTCACGATGTTTTCCTTCACCGTTAAAGCAAGTGATATTTAAATACTTAAAACGCACATAACTCCGAAAAGTTAGGGGTGCGTGCCCGGGATCGAACCCACGACGTCCGATTAGAAGTCGGTCGTCCTAACCACTAGGCTATCACAGCTTTTTTGCTCCTATTTCGTGATTAACTGAAACTTTATATTTATATAGTCGAAGATTCGTTTGAACCAGTGGTAGATTCAATTGAAGATTCAAAAATACCTACTACTTGTAAAAGTTTATATGAAATAAATTTTTTAAAATTTGAAGTAAGTTTGAAGTTTATAAAAATCTTTTCTATTCTGTTCTATTCTATAACATAATATTTGAAAGTAGCTTGTGCTCGCGAATTCATCCGCCTGAAATTTTAGATAATCCTAAGTTCCTAAAAAATCCCGTAGGTTCCCAGGTTGGATCAATAGTACTTACAGTACTTCAGAATAAATATTGTACATCGGTAAACGAAAACAATCGTATTGTATATTAAAAAACTATTGACGACAGTAATTTGGTTTCAAAAACACGTAATTTCAACTTTATCACAAACAAATATAAATATGCATTTCCAAGAACAGCAATTATTTAGAATTTAGCCGATCGATGCACAATTTATTCTGAAGCAGGTACTATATTATGTTCTATAACTTCGTTATTGTACTATACTACTACTACTACTGTACTATACTACTGGTACTATAATATGTACTATTTCTTCGTTGAAATCGCTGCAGTAGGTAGCTAAGGTCGTGATGCAGTATAATAAAAGTGACAAACAAAAACACACATTATTCAAATACAATTTTTGGATAAACAGAATAGCTCTTATTTTCACAATTCAAATACTTATTTAAAATAAATCTTTTTTTTTTCTATTTATATTAAGTATATTAGAGATTAATTAAACAATGAAGCACTTCTGCATGAGCACTTGGAACAAAGTTAAGTTCAAATATTTAGGTTTTAGTTTTGTACAAATAGGTAAGCGCAACGCAAACTTATGCTTCATAAATGTACCTAATTGCTTTTGCGTAAATAAATTACAATTTAAAAACTTTCGGACTTTTCTCGGCTAGAATAGTTAGTTCAGGAATAGAGTTTTTCTGCAATCTATACTCTATACTAATATAATAAAGCGGAAGAGTTTGTTTGTTTGAACGCGCTAATCTCTGGAAGTACCAGTCGGATTTGAAAAATTCTTTTTGCATATGGTAGTACAATTTTCCGGGAAGGTTATAGGCTATTTAGCATCCCTAAAATCCTCCCCTAAGGGGGTAAAATGGGGGTAGAAAGTTTGTATGAAAGTCCTATGTTTTTAAAGTTACAGACCTGAGAATCGGCATTTAGATTATTAGTTTTAAATAATATAAACCTGTGTATTTTATTCTGAAAAATCTTCCCTTAAGGGTGGTAAAATAGGGGTTGAAAGTTTTTATGTTAAGTTTTAATTATTGTTATTATCAACTTGAAATTTGGAAAGTAGGTTCATTCTAGGGCTTAGATATCAGCCTAGAAAAGATTTCACGAAAATCCTCCCCTAAGGGGGTAAAATCGGGGTAGAAAGGTTATATGAAAGTTCTATGTTTTTGAAGTTACAGATATGAAAATAGGCACTTAGATTATAAATTTTAAATAATAAAAACCTGTATAAGTTGTTCTGGAAAATCTCCCCTTAAGGGTGGTAAAAAAGGGGATGAAACTTTTTATGTGAAGTTTTAGTTATTGTTATTATTAACTTGAAATTTGGAAGTTAGGTTCTTTCTAGGGGGTAGGCATAAGCTAAGAAAAATTTGACGAAAATCCACCCCAAGGGGGTTAAAATGGTTTCTTTTCGACATATTATTATCATCGGACATTTAACTATAGATTGACGTGATTTTTTGCAGTTACATTTTTTTAGTTGAGGACCTGGAAAGTGACAGGCTACTATTTTGTCCCGAGGAAACAAAGGGTTCCCGTTTAAAATTTTATAACGCGGACGAAGTCGCGGGCAACAGCTAGTCTATAATATAATAAAACTGTAACAAATCCAATTCTGTACATTGAAGATATTTTGAAAATATTTATTGGGGGGCACTCTATACTTAATCGATACTGAAGCCAAAACTGCATTTTTTTTTCATTTTTGTCTGTCTGTCTGTCTGTATCTTGGCCGCGCATCACGCCGAAACTACTGCATGGATTAGAATGAAACTTGGTACGATTTGAGTTTATACTCCGAGGGAGGACATAGGATACTTTTTATCCCCAAATTCAGCACGGTTCCCTTGGGAGAGGGGAAGAAAGTTAAAACGTGTATTTAGCTGTAATTCATTAACGCGTACTTCGATTTCACTCATAATTTTTTTGTTAGAAAGGTAGTACTTTAAGTATTGTCCCGTAAATATTTCAAGGTCATAGGTTTTTCAGTTCAAAAATGACAGACATTTATTGGGTTCAAATAACTTGGGACCCGGATCTTTGAACGTACGGCTTATTTTAAACTGGTGTGCATTTAGAGTTATGTTTGTCGATCTGTCTATTTGTTCCAGCTAATTTCCGAAACGGCTGGATCGATTTTGATGGAACTTTCAATGGCAGACAGGTGATTGTTATATGGAGTAACTTAGGCTACATTTAGTTTAGGTGCAAAAAAGGATTATGGGATCCAATCCGATCCTATATAAAAACCTATATAACCACGCGGACGAAGTCGCGGGGTCAGCTAGTATAATAATATAATACTTAATTAATTTTTTAGAATGGCTTAAGTGTGAATCATTTTAATTGTAATTTTTATAGGATTACAAGTTACTAAGACTTGTCAGTTTAGGGCAGTGAAGTTATCTCTAATTAATAGTCCATTCCAGTAGATTAGGTTTCCAATTGATCGCTTTCTATTAAACCTTCATAATTATTGACTAATCAGCTAAACTGTAATTAATTAATAGCAGGTAGCTAGTTATGTTATCAGTAGGTAGGTAATTGTTGTTGAATTGTCAAGGAAGTTTTGTGAACCAAAATATTTTCGACAAACACAATATGGAGCGATGTGTTTGCTAAACGCAACGTAACGTAGTTATTTTTGGTCGTTACAAGCTCCACGCAAATTAAAATTCAGACAAACTTTTTTTATTTTTCAACCTGGAAACGTGTGTTGTTTAGTTTAATGTTGCCCATTCTTTTGTTTCTGTATTCTTCCTCAATTGCTCATATAGATTTTTTTCAATGAAATGATTAAGTACTTCTGCGCATTAGTACTTCGTACTAAGTACATCGATTCGATATTTTCTTCTGTATTAAGTTGACTTTCATATTCTGCCCGCTGATTCACTATTTAATAGGAGTTTTGCGTTTTGACTACCGTGGAAACCAGAGCCTTTATCGAGTGCAGTTCGTTTATCAAAAATACTGAATGTGTACTAAATCTTCAAACTTAAATAGACCTAAAGCACAGAACCTAAAGTCGCTTTTTTAACATGATTCATTCTGTACATTTTTCAGTTTTTACTTCGCAGAATTAATGCTTTGTACGCTGTTTACAGATGTATCGGATGAATTCGAACCTTTAAACTATGCAACGAAGGTGCATTTTACTTTGACGTTAAAGTATTTCGTACTCAAATTCTATCAACGTCATTGATATTTGCTAATTTGAGACCGGAGAACTGACATATTGTTTGTTTCGACCAATCAGATTATTGAAACATAATATAATAAAATTATCACATCATCTTTCAATAATATGATTGGTCTGCTAAGCACGTCTCTGCATCAGTGAAAACATGCCTTATTAGGATTTAGGATGTTATCGCTGTATATCATAACTAGCTAATGCCAGCATGCTTTATTTTTAACCGACTTTCATTGGTATAACTTTAAAAAATAATGAATTGTAATAATCATTTCTTAGTGTACGCCTACGTCATAAAAGGAAGCTACTGTGAAAATTTCAAGTTTCTAGCTTCAGTGTTTTAGGCTGTGCATTGATGATCAGTCAGGCAGTCAGTCAGAGCAAGACTCTTTATATTAGTATAGATAGATAGATAACATTTCATTTAAATTATAGATACCAAGATACCAAGGTTTGTTTGGATTTTTCCATTCGATTCGCTTCATCAGGCGTCGTTGTTTACAAGGATTTGGTTCAACGAGCCTCGGTTTTATACTTGCTATGCAACTTTAATAGTTATTCTTGCGAAACACTATTCGCTTAACTATTCGCATTAACAAACATAATTGTTAAACTTAAAGGTATACTATAAAAACTAAGAATATACTACGAGCATAGTATCGGTTCCTAGTTAGTATTAGGTAAAGGCGGTGGTACAAAATTTACAAAACAAAATTATAAGCTTCCTTGTGCACAAATCCTTGCCTTAAAATCTTAAAGTTATTGCGAACTGGCAAATGAAGTTTCAGAAACTTACATGTAAAATTCAGTTCTACTCGCAGCAATTAATAAAAAGTTAATCCGAGAACTTGATAGTACACTCTCGACACGTTTTATTCATAGAGACGTCTTTCAAGTTTAAATTTGGAAGATTACTTGAATTTATGAGGTGTCATTAAGAAAGTTAGGCCATCGGTCAAACTTGCAGTTAGGTGACTTAGGTTGAATCTAATATTTCAACCGGTATGCTCAAGTTACAAATTCTGAAATTGCGGTCGCACGTGTAATGGGAGAGTTCGCATTTTTTATCAATTAAATATAATATTGTATGAGTAATCTTCTTTATGATTCATAAAAACTTCGTTTGTGTGAAAAAAATAGTCGCTCAGTTTACTGAAGAAAAAAAAACTAATTATTTATGCATAGTAGGTACCTATGTACGGATAGTAGACAACATAGACTCTTTTGTACGGGTCTATGTCGTTAGATTCAAAGCCTAACTAAATGCATAATATTTCCAAAACGCCAGTCAAATTATAAACTGTAGAGACACTCGTTTACTGTAGAAACACTTTGTAGAAGTATATAACCCGGGGAATATTGAGCCAGGGGCGAGATATTACGCTTCCCGAGATATAAGCCGCTGTTGTTTGCGTGTTCTATCTGACTGTTGTTATGACTTATGATTTACTATTTGTTGCACACCAGATGGTTTGTTGAAAATATTTTGTTGTTTGACTGCAGAAATAGTAAATAATGCAGTCTAAACTCGTATATTGCAAAATATTACGACAGTTTATAGTAAACACACGGTCGGACGCAGAAATGTAATACCTACTCTAGAGAGACTTCGATCACAGAAAAAAAAAAACTGTGATCGAACTTCAAAGCGCGTGAAAGTTTTTTTATTTGTACAAATGTTAAAAATCAGACGTTGCATACTAAAGCCCCTCTTGCATTAAAAAACTTTTCTGTATTCGGCCGACATATATTTACCTACATGCGCTTTTCTGATACTATTAAACGAAATAATTAATGACATAATAAACATATTTTTCAGTTTTCGCATGCGATACGACTCGATGAAAATCATCTCTTGTTAAGACAAATAAAATCGAATTATTTTTGCGTATTTTTTTGATAACTTTTTGATTCATCGTACTTATTATACTCATTGTTTTGTATAGTATTTTTTCGTATTAAAAACAGATGGTAATAGAGGAAAAACCATTTGAGGAAATATCACATTATTGGATAAACAAAAATCTATAAGTATATATAAAACAAAGTCGTGTTAGTTCGAACACTTATAACTTGAGAACGGCTGGACCGATTTTCATGGTTATTGATTTGTTGTATTTGTCTCCGTCCCGAATAGCAGAATAACTATTAAAAACATTAGAAAATTGACGAAAAAATAAAAGAAAAAATATTTTCCCATACAAAATGTTCACGGGTTTCGTAACTGTCAAACATATTTTAATTGTCATCCCGTCAATACGGTAAACTCTCGCCAGTACCTCTCATACAGTACGTAATATACATATCTTCTGTGCGTGTGTTTGTCACCGGGCAGGATGAAGTCTGCCGGATCCACTAGCATGATATGAAATAAACGAAGCTAATTAACACGAAAGCTCCGAAGATCGCCAATTCTCGTTACGGCAGACTAGACAAGGCAATGCTAAAGATGCTATAATTATACGATCAACAAAGAGGAAGTCAGCGTTGAACAAACGACTATAAATAGCCCGCTTATAACGAGATCTCATTGGAGATAACCAACGAATAGACGAATATTTTCAGCTTCTGACAATCTTACCAGTTACCAGGGTTACCAGTCTGTAATTAACTTTTCAATGTTTCCGGCGGATCGATGATTCATTTATTATCAGAATTTTCGTTAGCATTATCTGCAGCATCTATAGGAAGATCTTTACCTATTAATTGTATCTTTATCGTTGTGTTAATAATGTCTTTTTTATTACGATTGCGAAAAATAGATCCTGTTTCTATAATAATTGAGTTGCATAAATCTAGTGATTTAACTACTTGTCAAAAGCTAAATCACTAATCGATTTTATCAACGTCAACATTAAGTTAGCTTTAAAGCTTCAAGGCGGTGTTCATCGAAATATTATGCGCCAATTTTCGCTTAATCGCCCGGCGCGGTAATAGCGAAAACACCTTTCATTCTCCAGAGTTTTCCCGATGACAGTTAATTAAATTATACTCTCAAAATAACGTAAGAACCTTCGATCCTGCCCTGTGAAATGGACTTGTCAAGGTCTTTAGAGGAGCTGCATTGCTCTTGATCCGAAATCTTTAGAGATAGAGTTTTAAGCACGAAATAAAGCTATATGGCGGCTGAGCAATCCCTGGTGCCTCGTACTTTTGTAGAATTCTGTATTATGGTGATCAGAGTCGTAGGTTCATCCTCGTATATTTTCCTTACTGAAATTTTCCAATTTTACTAACAATATTTTGCCCTCCTCAGTTCTTCACAATCTTCAATTATTATGCGATGGTAGGGGTTTTCTTGGGACGATAATGCGGTGGGTTCCCAAATGCTTATGTAACCCAGATATATAATATACAGGATAATTTAGTGTACCTACTTATTCTAGGTATAGGTGTTAAATCCCAATTCATCACGTCTTTTTACGGCTCTACCCCTGAACCGGTATTGACGTTTAGGACCGATAGTACTACAACGTTGGAGCCGGACATGCAAAATTGTTTATGTCGGGGAAATGAAAAATTCCCAAGGGATTTGTAAGATAAGTAACTGAATCCACGCGGATGCAGTCGCGGACTGGCTATTAACTAATGTGTGAGCCCAATCTCATTAACAGCAGACAGCTGCAGTAGCCAAAGTTTCAAACTTTCCTCTCAGTCTCCTATGATAACGTCAAACATAGTCTCCTATCCTAACAAGTATAAATTAAAAATTTAAAAAACCCCCAACATTCGCCACTTTGTGGCGGCGGCCATTTTGAATTTGCATAGTTCTATTCTACTAGTCAAGCCCTTTTATTTGATACCCATATTAAGGGTGTTGTGAAAAATATGTGTGAATATTTATTTATTTACACACACACACACATAGGCACTAGGGTGTCCCGAAATATTTTTTTTTGGTTTTCCTTAACGCAAGACCTCTCAAAATTTGCGTAATTGATCGTAGATTACCAAAATAATTTTAAAAATAAAATAAAATAATGTCTTTAGGGCTCTACCCATCTTTAAAATTTTTGAAAAATTATCAATTCTTTGGCAATTTTTCTTTATCTTTAATTTCGGCTCCTGAACTAAATATAAAGAAAATATTAATTATTTGTTCTATTTATGTAAACATTGACGATTTTTCGATTTGCATGCAGCAACACGTTACCGGCGACTTCGAATTCGAGGTTTCAACTTGCTTCGAGGATTTTGTTGACTCTCGAGTGTTTTCTTCGTAGTCAAAGCAATTTTTATGCTATAAAAATATATTTGCGATTATTACAGTGTTAAAAGCAGATTTTGTGATTCTTTAAGAATGAGTTCGAGGCGTAGTGAGACTACTTGTGCTATATTGGGACCATACAAAGAACTTGACGATTGGCAGCTACCAATAATAAAAGACTTCGATCACAACTTTATTAGAGGGTCAAGGTTGGAATTTAGATGAGGTGATTTGCGTTGGATGTGACGGAACTGCAACTAACACCGGTTGGAAGGGTGGCGTGATTAAATATTTAGAGGAGTATTTGGAGAGACCATTACAATGGTGTGTATGTATGCTTCATGCCAATGAGTTACCCCTTCGTCATTTGTTCTTGACCTTAGATGGCTGCACTTCAGGTCCTAGAGAATATTCCGGACCTATTGGAAAACAATTAGCTGGTTGCGAAAATAAAACCGCGATGTTTTTTTGTGCGATAGCTGGTAATTTGTCTGCCTTGCCGAAAAGTGTGGTCGATGAACTAAGTACGGATCAAAAATATCTTTATGAGATTTGTCAAGCTGTATCAACTGGTTCCTGTACTCCTGAGCTGGCAAACCGTCACCCTGGAAAAATGGCGCACTCGAGATGGCTTACTTCTGCTAATCGTATACTGAGACTTTACATAAGTACTCTTAATCCTTCAGAAAATTTGCAATTGCTTGTCAAATAGGTACGTGGTTAAAGTATACGCTCCGATTTGGTTCCTAATAAAGCAAAAGACATCTTTTAAGGACGGAGCCAAACATATTTTTCAACTTATTATATACTCTCGATTCTTACCCGAAAATCTGAGATCTGTTGTGGATTCTGTCATTGAGAGAAATGCTTTTTTCGCCCACCCCGAAAACCTACTCGTCAGTATGTTGTTTGACAATAGAGACCACATTCGTGAGCTGGCATTGAGAAGAATAGTAAATGCTAGAGAAGCTGGAAGTAGCACCAAACGTAGGATATTTAAGCCACCAAAAATTAACTTCTCTGCTATAGATTACACCGACATTATTATTTGGCACGAGTGTCAGATTACACCACCACCGGTTCTTCGACATATTTCTAATGAGGACCTTGAAATCATGGCAAGAGATAAGAGCTTAGAAATTCTTGATTTTCCTTGTCACACACAATCAGTGGAAAGATGCGTTAAACTGGTAACAGAGGTCTCACAAAGTGTTACTGACGCAACTTCGAGAGATGGCTTTATTAGGACCAGGGTTGCAATCTCGAGCAGAAATGCCAAATTTTTGACACAAGAATAAGTTTAAATTCTAAGTTTCTGTAATTTAATATAAATTATTTTTGTTTATTTTGTTTTATTGTATATTGTTTCATTAATTTCAGTAATAAATTAGCCTTTAAACATGATTTTCGTATTATTTTAGGTAATACGGTTTAGATCTGTACAAACGTAAAACTTAAAAACTTCACATTGTGGTAGAGCCCTAAAGATGATACACAGTTCTAGTTTTTTTATATTTTCTGTAATTTGGGTAAAATTATGCAAATTTTGATACCTCTTGCGATAGTATAGCTGGAATTTTTTTTTTTCTCATACATGAACGGGACACCCTAATAGGCACGTCAAACTTATAACACCCCGTCGTTTTTTGCGTCGGGGGTTAAAAAGGACACGGTGATATTTTGCGACAAATGCAACTCTCCAAATTCGTTTCCTGTGCAATTGGAAAACCAGAATTGTAGTTTTCTGAAAAGTTACATTTCAATTTGAGTTTAGCTTCTTCCGTATGTGCGTTGGTTTAAACTGCATACACGGAATTACAAACTTCTTAAATGTTAGGTCAGCGTTTTTCGCCTCTCGCTTCCTTTTTCTGTTTTTTCTTTCTCCCCCTATTAGAGCCCGTGTCGGGTATATACCAGGTGAAAAATCTAATAAATTACTTTACTAGGGAGTCTCGTCAGTTTTTAGCTGAAAAACATAATATAATGGTGCTGCTATGCGACCGGAATGCGTTAGCGGCGATCGCACGTGCGGCCACACCGTCTGTGGTCGAACCGCACGGTCGCGCATGTTAACTCCGAGTGCTTAGTCTCAGTTTGGAGGGCTCCAAAACTTTATAGTATACTATTGATCGAATCACAATGACTTCAGAGTAAAATTGACCTAAAATACGAGTCTTTGGTTTCATTTTGCTCTGAAGTCATTTGTGATTCGATCAATAGTATACTTAATACTTATGGTATACTTTTAGTTTTGGAGCGCTTCAAACTGAAACTAAGCACTCAAATGTTTAACTTTTCATCGTGTTGTGGGCGTTTACCGATGGATATTTATCATCTATAATAATATAATAAATAATAGTTAAAAAAAACTAAAAAACACGCTTTTTATAGAAAACCAAACTAAATAAATAATAGTTTAAAAAACTAAAAAACACGCTTTTTATAGAAAACCAAACTAAAAAATAGAAAATAAATTTTAATAAATATAAATTAATAATAGTGTGCATATGAAAAAAATGTATTTTATTTAAAAAAAGGGTGGGGTGCTTTTAAGATATTATCGAAATGATAATCCTCTATACACCCATGCACCCCACGCTTTTTTTAAATAAAATACATTTTTTCATATGCACACTATTATTAATTTATATTTATTAAAATTTATTTTCTATTTTTTAGTTTGGTTTTCTATAAAAAGCGTGTTTTTTAGTTTTTTTAAACTATTATTTATTTTCTACTTTTTAGTTTGGTTTATTTATAAAACACTAAAAAAATCATGTCACTTAAAAGACAACAGATATTAATTATTAATAAATTATTTTATTTGTTTTTAATTGTAAATCGTACAATATGATTAAAGTAAATAAGTACTAATTAATAATATTATTATTTTGTTTTAATATTGTCTTATCTTCGCATTCGTGCGTTTTGTGCTTAGATTTTAGTTGTGTGTGACATCCATTCTGTTTACCCTAGTTACAGTTAGTTACCGTGCGATTTTGAATGTTTATTGTTTTTCCTTACCGACGACTTTTGATAAATGAACACAAAATCTTATTTTCCAAATTGAATAATGAAATAATCTTATGAAATTAGTGTATTGTCATCGGTCCTCGATAAATCTGCAAAGTTTGAATGAAATCTGACCGTTTAAAGTGGGTCAAAATCGCGTTCAAAGAAGTCGGTTACAAACATACATACAGGTGAAGCTAATATAAAGCGTGTAAAAAAAGCTTGTCCTGACTGACTGATCATCAACGCACAGCCAAAACCACTGAAGCTAGAAACTTGAAAGTTTCACATTGTAGCTTCCTTTTATGACGTAGGCGCATACTTAGAAATGATTATTGCGAATTCCATCCATAAGGGGGTTAAATAGGGGATAAAAGTTTGTATGAAAGTCCGTCATTTTTCAAGTTATATCCATGAAAATTGGTATTTAGGTTTTCGGTTAAAAATAAAGAGTTACGAGTTTAAAGAATTTTGGAAAAACTACTCCCAAGTGGGTTAAATGGGAGTTGAAAGTTTGTATGAAAGTCCGTCATTTTTAAAGTTATATCAATGAAAATCGGTATTTGTATTGTCGGTTAAAAATGAAGAATTACGTGTTTCAGGAATTTTAGAAATTCCACCCCCAAGTGAGATTTATAAGAATCCAAGCGGACGAAGTCGCTGGCATCGGCTAGTTTCGTATAAAAATCGCAATATGCATTTTGCGTTCTTATTGACCTTCCATTCTGTAGCAACGCAATATAAATTGGCGATAAATTTTGCGCAGTTAATAGCGGCCGAGCCAGTCCGTAGTCCGGCAACGCTCTCGAAGTGACAAACGAGCAAGCGAGAGATTTGTTCGATTCAACAACTGAAAGTCATCATTGTGTAGCGTCCTATTTGAACCTACATATACGAATATGTTGCGTATATACATTTCAAAACAAACTTCGACTGAACAAAACAGTTTGTTCCAGAGGTTCTGAAAGCTTTCCTGTTGGTGTAACCAAAATAATACCAGGTGTAATTTTTTCCACTAAGGCCATAGTTATGCGTATCAATGTAATTATTTAGACATTAATTTATTTATTTATTTATTTATTTATTAAGGACCGCCAACAGAGCAACATATCAAAAATCATGCCAAAACAAAAATTACAGGTACCAAGCAGATATGCCACCCCAACTAAAGGCAGCCACAGCATGAAAACAGAGACAAGCCGTAATACAACACAACTACTAATATATCTAAACACATATATATAAACACAAAATTGAATACATAAGAGAGGATTAACATTAAAAAAGAAAAAACCGGATTGTAAAGTACCTGCACGCATCAATTGTCATCTCCCAGTGAGGTGTCTAGGGATTTAAATAACTTAACTTTGAATTTAGTTAATGTATCGCTGAATAAATCAATAGACCTATCCTTGGCAATGAATTCATTATATAGAGTATTTAATCTAGGTATTAATGAGTGATGGCCGAGATTTGTACGATTTAATTTATGAAAATCATGAACAATGAAATGGGATGTCGCCGAATCTATCTATCTATCTATCTATAATATAATAAAACTGTAACAGATCCAATTCTGTACATTGAAGTTATTTTGAAAATTTTTAATGGAGGGCACTATATAATCGATACTGAAGCGAAAACTGCAATTTTTTTCATTTTTGTCTGTCTGTCTGTCTGTCTGTCTGTATCTTGGCTGCGCATCACGCCGAAACTACTGAACGGATTCAAATGAAACTTGGTACGATTTGAGTTTATACTCCGAGGTAGGACATAGGATACCTTTTATCCCGGAATTCAGCACGGTTCCCTTGGGAGAGGGGATGAAAGTTAAAACGTGTATTTAGCTGTAATTCATTAACGCGTTGCTCGATTTCACTCATCCTTTTTTTGTTAGAAAGGTAGTACTTTAAGTATTGTCCCGTAAATATTTCAAGGTCATAAGTTTTTTAGTTCAGAAATGACAGACATTTATTGGGTTCAAATAACTTGGGACCCGGATCTTTGATCGTACGACTTATTTTAAACTGGTGTGCGTTTAAATTTATGTTTGTCGGTCTGTCTATTTGTTCCAGCTAATCTTCGAAACAGCTGGATCGATTTTAATGGAACTTTCAATGGCAGATAGGTGATGTTATAAGGAGTAACTTAGGCTACATTTAGTTTAGGTACATAAAAGAATTTTGGGATCCGATCCGATCCTATATAAAAACCTATATCTACGCGAACGAAGTTGCGGGGATCAGCTAGTAATATAATAAAACTGTAACAGATCCAATTCTGTACATTGAAGATATTTTGAAAATTTTTATTGTAGGGCACTCTTTAATCGATACTGAAGCCAAAAATGCAATTTTTTTCATTTTTGTCTGTCTGTCTGTCTGTCTGTCTGTCTGTCTGTCTGTCTGTCTGTATCTTGGCCGCGCATCACGCCGAAACTACTGAATGGATTTGAATGAAACTTGGTACGATTTGAGTTTATATTCCGAGGTAGGACATAGGATACTTTTTATCCCGAAATTCAGCACGGTTCCCTTGGGAGAGGGGATGAAAGTTAAAACGTGTATTTAGCTGTAATTCATTAACGCGTTGTTCGATTTCACTCATTCTTTTTTTGTTAGAAAGGTGGTACTTTATATATTGCTCCGTAAATATTTCAAGGTCATAGATTTTTTAGTTCAGAAATGACAGACATTACAACCCTCAACATTGGGTTCATATAACTTGGGACCCGGATCTTTGAACGTACGGCTTATTTTAAACTGGTGTGAGTTTAAATTTATGTTTGTCGGTCTGTCTATTTGTTCCAGCTAATCTCCGAAACAGCTGGATCGATTTTAATGGAACTTTCAATGTTATAAGGAGTAACATTTAGTTTATTAGATCCTTTATAAAAACCTATATCTACGCGAACGAAGTTGCGGGGATCAGCTAGATGAACAATATTTACGTCGATGCCAATCACATACGAACATTTTGAACGTAAATATGTTTGAAGAGTTTGCAACCACCTGACTTTACACACAGGCTCATCAACCTGTGCTGCATCACGTACAAATGCCATCCATTTGAGGCTGTGTTTATAACAACCAATATTTGAATTGAAGTATATAAATGGTCAACCGGAGGGAAGGTTTAAACGCCATATAAAGAAAAGCTTATATGTAGAAAAGGCTACTATAACTTAAATGATTATATGTCTGACAATGACGCTTGGACAGCGAAATAATTTGATAATAATCAAATATTTGTTTTTATGTATATGTTTTGTTTATATGTTTTTTTTTGTATATTGGATTGTTTGGCATTGTTTCCTGGAATCATTTTTTTTATTGTTATTATTTTAGAATTAATTAATGACTTTCAAAAAGTGTATCTAGAATGTACCTACTTTGAATAAAATATTTGACTTTGACTTTTGACTTTGACTTTGGTCTTATACCAGCTACTGATCGTTATACCTATACCGCCATTAACTTGGCTCTCCTGATGGTCCGCGGGACGCGGGACGGAGGAAATTCTCATTGATAAATTAATAATCAATGGATGTGCTCGTACTATAATTTACGACAATCATTTTTGGTGCGGCTGTGCGCGTGTGTGTGTGTGTTGCTACTGTAAGGACATGACACTAAATTTGGGAAAAAAAAGAAATTTTATAATTATAATAATTTTAATTATCATAATCATTCTATTATTTGCGTAATCGCAATTCAGTCTTTCATCTTGATCTCTTTAAGTTTGCTCAATACTTTTCTATAGTAGTAGTAGTACTATACATTTAAAGTTAAGTAGGTGCGTTTCAGGATATGGAAAAAAGATTTTCCATTACCAAGAAAGAAGAAGATAAATATAATTATTTATACCCTATTTTTTAAATTTTATACATATACTTATAATAAAATAATTTATTTAATACATCTACTAAGTACAAGTAAAGTTCGTGAACTAAAACCCGACTGCGCTTGATAATTTAATAATAATTTAGTGGACAAAAGCGCGGGGCAAGCAGCTAGTGGTGCCATCTGTTATGCCTATCCGAAACTAATTTTCAAATCTAGAAAGCCGCGCAAAACTGATTTCTCGATTTTTTTGTAAATAAAATGTAGCCTATGTCACCCTGATCATAACAACGAATCAATAGACACACATTCATCAAAATTGGTCCAGCAGTTTAGGCGCTACATTAGTACACAGAATCTCAAACAAAAATCGGCCACAACCTTCCTTTTGGCTTTGCCGTAGTCAGGTAAAAAAAATCAGACGTCGTTTAGATTAGTACGGCATGGAGATGTTAGGAGATGGAATAAAACAAAGATAAAAAACTATTAGGATTGATAGGTTTATTATTCACATCTCGAATAAGAGTGATCTAACAAGACGTGTTCTTCTATATCTTAAAATTTCAATGCATTGCTGTCAGATGATGTGTCACTGTCGCTATCAATAACTATATTATAATTCACTAATTCATCGTCGTCATTCTGAAATCTCTCAACGTGTTCACAATATGACTTCCACGTAGCCTCCGTTACAGCTTGAAAAGCATCTTGGACCAGATTTTAATATTTTTGTTTCGAAACGCCTGAAATAATTAAAAATGTTGTCTTGAAATTATTAGTCCTTCTTCTTCTTGTAGTGCCGTCTCCTATCGGAGGTTGGCAACCATTAGGGCTATTTGTACTTTGGATGCTGCTGCACGGAACAGAGATTGGGTACTTTTCCCGTACCATTGGCGTAAATTCTTTAGCCAGGACGTTCTTCTACGGCCAGGTGGATTTCTTCCGGCTATTTTGTCCTGAATTATGAGCTGCAGGAGGTCATATTTGGTGTTTCTCATAATATGGCCAAAGTACTCATACCTTAGTCCACATTCTAGTATTTTTTATAATAATTGAGAGGCCGTTTTAACCAATATCTGACGATGCCTGATGGCTTCACTGGGTATGGAAATTTTTCACATGAAGCTGACAACACTTAGTTGACATTGCAGTCAGGCTCATATTTATTATTATGATTTAGAGTTTAGAGATATTTGTTATTTTCTTTCACATTCTTGAGCACAAAACGAACGTACTACCATAACAACTTTCTAGCACTACTTTTTATCACATAAGAGATGGTTACTGCTATGTATTTCACAAAATTTTCGTAACGATGTAAACAATGTGAACTTTGAAGTTTCAAAGTGACTTTTGAATATGACAGATTTCGACTGCCCTAGTGTTAAACAAAGTAACTGTCATTTTTTGTGAAATTGACTTTTTTGCAATAACAAAAGTTTAATGTCGAGTAGTTTTTTACCACAGTGTCCACAGTTTAATATTTCAAATAACTTGAACAGTTTACTGAAATTTGAATTGCCCAAACAAATAACTGCACACTGAGACTGGAATTTAGGGTATTACTTTATGAATTTATAAATACTATACTATATTTGTTACTTACTATTTTAAAATGTTTCTACTGAAGGTAGGTGCAGAATTTTAGATACCTACGTACATAATTAACTAATAGGGACATTACTTTACAGGAATATAACTAAAAATAGACACAATACTGTAAATTATAACTTTACAAGATAAACATAGTTGATTGATGCCCACGACTCCGTGCGCGTGTATTTAGGTTTTTGAAATTCTAGTCTAAGCTCTGTAATTTACCAGGATAAAAAAGTAGCTTATGTCCTTTCCAAAAATGAAACTTATCTTTATACCTCGTTAAGATCGGTTGAACAGTTGGTGCGTGAAGACTTAGTAGACAGACATACTTTCGCATTTATAATATTAGTAGGTAAGTATAGATATGGTATAGATTCTTGAGTTGTAATAAGCTCTAACTTAAGTCTCTGAGTGAACTAGGTTGGATATGCTTTGTCCGTCTGACTGTCACAGCCTTATGACTTCTGATTTAATGAACAGAATTACTTCAAATTCACCGATAATATGTAGAATAACATTCAGAATTACGGCCTAAAGCCGGTGATTACATAAAAAATAATAAAAATAGTTATTTGAGTTATTTGGGGAGGGCCCGGGTGCCCATTAAAGCAAATGGGGGGGACAATTTTATTAGTCGCAATATCACAATCACAATATCACACACACACAAACGCACACGCACATGCACATTAAACTAACTTACAGAACATTAAATTAAAGTAACTATTTGTATCTGAATAACATAGTAAACTCTTTGTAATAAATTGAAAAATTATTTTTGGAGGAAATTATCAAGCAATATACAAACGAAGTAAATGACTTAATATATTTTTAAAGTTGAAACATTAATTTTTTTGTATTTTATTTGCAATTAGAAAAACCATATTTTTAATTTTAAACAAAATTAAAAGCGAAGGAGTTAGGAATAAATACTGTTATTTATAAGTTAAAATATATTATTTTGCAATTTATTACAGAGATAAATAAGTAGATATTTTGTAGAAAGGTTGCCTTCAAATAAGAGTTTCAATGTTTATGCTTGTCCTGTAAAATTGTTCTGAATGTAGTTACTTTGTTTATCACTAGGGCAGCCGATTTATCAATGAATTTATCAATGAACTTATGAATGAACAAATCGCTGCGCGGGGCGCAGGGAGGGCTCCGTTGCAATCCAGGAGGGTTATCTTTATCGCGGTCGTAGTATAATAGAGTGCTTTTAGATCGACTCGTCCCACCCATAAAGTGGCGATAAATTATCCCAGTTAATGTTGGCCGGGAGTTCGACCGACGAATGTTCCCGATGTGACAAAAGAGCTCTCGAGGGATTTGGTAGCTGGTTAAACAAGCTTAGTTTACTAGAGTTAGGAGACAATTAAATTGGGATTTGTCACTATGTAGTATGCAGGTGCCTAACTGTTTATTTCATTGTTGTTGGTACACAACGGTGTCTATACTTTACATCGTTGTAAACAGAGGCATGACGTCACCATTATCAGTACTGGCCATAATAACGAGTAAACTAGAAACTATGCAGTATACTAGTATACATACATATGTATAATAAATATTTTTTAGTAGCTATCTCTATGTATGTAGGTTTAAAGTTAATTTTATCAATATCCGAGGTTCTCCACATAAAGTTACTAAGTAATAAATACTTAGGTACGAAGTTAAACTTTTCTTTTGCAGAGTTGAAACAGGTCGACAACTGATAAAATTTTCACAATTGCTAAAAATTTAAGAAAGAAGGTTTTGTATGGTTTTGTCTAAGACGAACTAAATTTAGCTCGAAGAACCTATAGACATGGGATGATATCAAGTTTGTCTAGCGGCACAACACTGTTCCATGGTGACCTTTGCAAAAGAACTATGTCCAGCAGTGGACGTCTGTCGGTTGAGATGACAACGAAGGTTTCTTACACCTATTATTTAACATACGTAGTTCCTCGTTTAGGTAGGTACACTTATCATGACTCCAGGCAGTATTATTCAAAAGAGAAAGTGAGACCGGAAAGCGAACCAAGTAACAAACGAGCTGTGACTTGTGAGACATTTGCACAACATCTCAACGGCTAGAAGTTTTATATCACTTCAAAAGCTTAGTAAATAAAAAGTTAGTACTTTATGAAATAGCTGTTTGAGCACTTTCTATTACTTACTCATTCAATGTATCTAAGATTTTGAAAGTTTTTATTAGTGTTTACATCCACATGAAGGTTTAAGTAAATATGCTCTGCAGTAATATATGCTCTGCAATATGTAGTCTGCTCGAAAGAATTTAAACCGAATCGGAGTGACGACTCAGCACTTGAAGGTATAAAGTGGCGCTCAAATTACCCGGTTAATGGTAACCGAGAGGCAAACGTTTCTGAAGTGACAAACGATCCAGTGAGAGATTTGCTCGCTTACTTTAACGTGAATAGTAAAAGTTTAGACTTTGTAATCTATTAAAGTTCGCTGCCGATAGCCGTATTCCCTCTTTATCAAATTAATGCAGAGATAAATTTAAAGAAGGAGAAGAAAATTGTAATAACACGTGAATTAAAGTTGTTGATGTTCAGCCAAAATAACTTATTGGATACTTTAAACAACATATTGGGTTAGATTAGACCATGGTTGTAAGTATACGAGTATGTTAAGTATACAGAGAGCGTGGAAATGCGTGTTACGTATGGCTTTTGACTTTTTTGAAACATGATTTAAAACAAAGGCACAGTGATTATGTAATCATGAAAGTTTTAACAAGTAAATAAATTATATTGTCATAACTCAATAACGGATAAAATTAATGCGCTTGCTTCGGCATAAAGGATTGTTTTATGCGTTCATTGATTTATGACAGTGTAAATTACTATAACGATTATTGTATGGGTATTTCCCAGTGAATTGTTAATTATTATATTTGATTACTTCTATTAATCAAAATAATTATTTTGTTCCAAACAATCGCACCAAATAAAATGTCTATAACATCAATGAGTTAAATGAAACGCTAATGAAGGTTTCTAACCATTTTTTTTTGCGCTAGGTTACAATCGTCGTTACACTTAATTTCAACTAAAAAGAATGCTGAAAGACAATGATGTGTCTGTTCATAAGCAGGCCTATCTCATTTTGCTGTGTAATCACCATTGATTGGAATTGACAGTGCAATTCCTCATGATATTATATTGTGGATATGCCAATTCATATTATTTTTAATATTATCCCTTACTTTTCCTTGGTTTCCTTACTCAGTTTTTATTAGTACAACATGAAAAAGAGAAACCTCTTCGATACTGAACATTATATGAGGTATCAAAATCGTGAAAGACACAAATCCCGTTATCATATCCATACTATTCATAATGTTTCAGGTCGTTGACCCCAAATTGCACTACCTATTCCGATCTATGGTAATCACCAATGACCGAGCTGCAAATACATCGGCGCAACCCGCCGCCATGGGTGCAAATTCAGTCTATTACCACGTCAGATGGGATATAAGATTACGCAATAGGAAAAGAGGGCTTTGTAGGTGAATATAAAGTTTAGGCACTCATCGCTCTGTGCGAAATTAACTGCAGTTTATTTTACTTCGAATTAATCGTTCTTTAAATATCTACGACGATATCCCTGTTTAGCGTCCATATCCGAAATTATTCTATAAAATATGGTATTCGGTTACGGTTTCCTATCTATCTACTTAGAATGACTTAATTTCATGGGCTTTGAATATTGAATCACGATTTACATAATATGCAAGTAGCTGTTACACGAGCTGACAGTTTCAAAGTAATAGGTAGCCTGTCATGCAGCCACCTAGTTGTTATGCTATAACTTGCACCCGATACTTAACAATTAACTAGTTAGAAAGCAAGTCAGTTATGAATTATGACTAACTGAGCTGAGACTACGTCTCCGAGATATGGCCGGTTACTATGGGGCTCATAAAAAAGCACAGAATCATTCAGCGGATCACGGCGAAAGCTTTGCTCGGTGATATGTCTCTACGTGATCAAAACATAACTGAGTGATTTGATAGGATTGATAAATCAGAATAAAGTCGAGAGTCAAGACCGAAGCGCAAGCCATATGTTTGATTAATTTTCCTCTCTTTTGCCTCTAACTAATCTTAACGCCCGTGTTAGCATACCAGTCTAACACCTGGGATTTGAAGTGTGATTTTACGAATTTTATTCCACTATAGAAACCTTAGATCTTTTGAGAATTATTTGAGATCTAGATCATACAATACGGTACAGTCAGTCACATAATGGCAGGTGTTTTCGTAAAATCCTTTTCACAAAATATGAAGTCGCATCAGTTAGTGGTAAAACGTAGTGATTTGGTCAGTAGATACAGTCACAAATCAAGTTTCTTAGTGGTTTAATGCAAGGCAAGTTTCACCATCATTAAAAACAAAATATTACGAAGAGGTTTAAGTTTAACACATTCGAAATTAGTTTATAGAAAAACCCTTCCGTGCTATGCCGGGGCGGGACAACTAGTAGAGTAATAAAATTGTTTTAAAGTTCAGATAAAGTAGTTTTAAAGCAATATTTCTAGCGCCAGCTCATTGGTATGCCTGAATTTACCCCGAGTACGGTACCCTGTACCATATTTTATACCTTGCCATCTGACGTCTGATCCGTTTACGAACTATGTAGCTATAATATTAATGGTCTTTTTAATTGATGAATTATCTATTGATTAACAATTCTTCTTATTTTTCTCATTTATTATTTTACTTTTCAAGATTTTATTAGTATTTGAAAATAAAATCTAAGTATTTTGCATTCTTTCGGCAAAACTTAGCATCATTTGCATCATTTGGGAACATGCAAACATTGGCATAATGATAATTTAGATTAGATTATAATCATCGAACTATTACGCTTAGAATGGAAGTTTCTAACAAATTTCCGCTCGAAACGTAAGCTATAAACCAACCCATGTCTACATCGATGATGTGTGCCCTGTAATTACATTTGCCGACACGCACACAAGCGCATGAGTACCTTGAGCACTGACGCAACGATAGACGTATCGAGCCTGTTAAGGCCCGTTAAAAACGGCTTATCGCCGCGTCGACGACTGCCTTTCTTTACCTATTTATTCTAAGATTATAATATATAATGATATTAATTATTATAACAAGACAAACTTTTCAATCTACATTGCATAAACAGGAAACATAATTCAGATACGCATCAAATAAACACTGAGTTTAGATGAACATACTTATATAACCACCTAACCTCCACAATCCACATATTAAGTAATGTTCTCGTTTGCATTGTGACAAGGTCGCACGCCGCGTATTACGTCATCTCTGAAAAGCTGTCACAATTCTTCATAAGCCCCTGTCAACATAATACCTTTTAAAAGGAGTGTGAGTACGTTGCATAAAGGACTTTGCATTACGTAATAAGACTAATGGTAAGCAAGACTGGTCAATAAACATCGCGACACAATATCGTGTACAGTATCATGGTGGTACTAAAACTTTTAATTATAGAGGTATCTGTGCTAAACTCTATCTATTAGTAAAGCGCAAGCATTCTCAGTTTGATGATATATTTTGGCTTGAACGAGTAACAAATATATTATTACTTTAAAGAGAGTCATTAAATATAGCGATATCTGTGATTTCGTCAGTTTTTTTATGCCCACGTGCTTGGATTTATGTTCTAAAAATGTGTCTTCATACAAACTTTTTCACCCGACGATACGGAGACAACACCGGTCTCCTTTCGAAGCCAGGACGAGTTGCTAATTCGATATAGGTAGATGTAAGAGATTATTTGAACCAACTTGAAAAACGGCTGATAAAACTAATGATATTAAAACCTCATTGATCTAAACTTCTAAACTAGGTCACGTGGAAACTTTGGATCAGATTCTTTTTAAGACAAATAGCGCCGGTAACTGGCGAGGTTAAGAGTTACTGCGTCGTCGATAAAGTTAGGGTAAGCTCGAATTTGTTAGCGAACAAAACTTCGATACTGCCCAGGATTACAAAGTATCAGAATTTGTAAGTGGCTACGCTTTATTATTATTATCTACAAGCGGACACCCACGATTTCGTTCGCGTGGATATTGGTTTTTAAAAATCCCGTGAGAATCATTTTGTTTTTCCTAAGCTCCTTTGAACTCATACCTTGCTAAAAACTATTAAAATTTCACTGGCGGATGTTTAGGTAGATCAAAATGTAAATATCTGCCAATAAAAGTCCCACCAAAATCGGTCCAGACTTTCAGAGATAAGCCAGTAATCTTTAAAGTATTTCCTTTCTAACAAAAAAAGAATGAATGAAATCGGACCATCCGTTAACGAATTACAGCTACATTTTTTCTTCAACTTGGCAACATTTTTTAAATTAAACAAATTCAAAGGAGTACAAAAAATGTTGTCAAACTGAAAACAATAAAACTATTGTCAGTCCCAAATGAGCTTCATATTATGGTGTTATTAGTAAGACATAAATTATATAAAAATATCTTAACCCTTTACCGCATAGGAATCCAAATATGGATTCAAAATTTTTAAATTAGTTTTTTAGTTTACAGAAATATTATTTTTTAATAACCAAATATAAAATCTTATTAAGCAAGGCTTCCTGTAACGATTCGCATTTTTTGCTGCATATGGTAAGAGTCAACTGTCAATCTATTTGATGTTATGTGGAGACTGTTTGACGCATGTGGTGTGATTAAACTTTGTACAAATTTCATCGCTTGAAAAAATATTTAAAACGGTAAGTGAAAAATCTGATATTTTTTATATTTGCTCTCTGAATATCTAAGAATGTGGGTTTGTTGCGTTTGTTGTGATTTTTTTTGTTTTTCTTCATTTTTGAGCCAATTTTTTTATTTGCCATATTTGGCTTCGTATGCATTCCCGTCAAAGTACTGTCGATCAAATATGGCTTCGTATGCATTCACGCTTGCTTTATTTTGTTTTCAGAAATGGATCCTGCTTGCTTTTATGGTGCTACTGGGCTTTTTTTACTATGTTCCTGTTTGAATATTCCATTTGACTATGGCTAGAAAACGTGGTCGTCCTGCTAGTATTCTCGGAACACCGTCCACAAGTCGAGCCGATATACCATCAAGCCAATTCAATACTCCACCAGAAGTTACTGCCAGAAAACGTGGCCATCCACGTAGCATTATGGGAACACCAACCTCAAGCTGAATTGTCACTCCATCCAGCTTACCTGATTCACCGATACCTTGTAAAAAGGCACGAAAAGTGCCAACTAGGCAACAAGATCTGCCTTTAGATACTGTTCGTTGTGATAACTTGGCTCATTTTCCTAAGTGGGCAAAAAATCGTCCAAATATACCAGAATTGTACGAAATTTCATTCATTCAGAAAGTGTGAAAAATGTCAAGTTTATTTATGCTACAATGACAAAAAAACTGCTTCACAGATTTTCATAGTGCATAATTTTGTTTTACACTAAATGCATACGAAACCAAATGTGGATCTTATATGATTTTACTAGAATGCATATGAAGCCATATATGGCTTCGTATAGCAATTTCTAAAATAAATAACTTTTTTTATTTTGCCGATTAAAACTGCTTAGTAAAGCCAAATAAAAGATGTTTTCACTATTAAAAAAAATATATTTCATCTCCTTCATAATTCATGCAATAGAGGGTTAACAGGATCGCCAGGAATGGTATGACAGTTTGATCACCCTGATCGAAGAAGATCTTCTAAAACTGTATGTTATGCACAGATATTGAACTCGTAGGAGATGCTTTTCATTCCTTTTTCAAAGGGTTCCTACAGGAATGCTTAAAACCGAAATCCGCCGTACGTCGAAAATCACAGGCAAAAGTTATACTACGGGAGGTCGATGACCAATTGAAAAAGTCATTTCATACCGACTGGAAATTTTAACAACAATAGTTTAGACCGAACCCATCACAGCTCCGAACGTCAGCTGCCGCACCAGTGGTGGAGTTAAGAGTGAGAGCATGTGAAAGTGCTTGAAAATCAAAGCGCTCCGAGTGATTTTATCCCGGACAAAAATGGTCTTAAATCATTGTTCCGATCATTTTTGATACAGAAACAATCGTCAGCTGCGGCGCCGAGGGTGGGTTATACGTCCGCTACGCGCATGAAGTGCATTAAAATTTTGGCAAAAAAAGTTATTTTATACCTTATGAAATTTATGCAGCAAAATTTTCACACTTTTAAAATAATAAAGAAAATCGTCAGCTGCACTTCTGGTGGGGGAAAGACCGTCAGTCAGCGTGATAAACATTTTGCGCGCTCAGTACATTTAGCCTAGTAAATCTAGGAAAAATATCCTATAGTTTCAAAAATTAGCCAAATGTATTCTTTGGGCCTTCTTCTTGAATATATCCAAAAACCCCATATGGGGGATGCATAACCAGCCGCCATTTTTAATTTTGTCCTTTTTTTCGGTTTTTTTCTCATATCACGAAAATCTCTACGAATAGCATCATAATTACTTCTGACAAAAGTTTTAACATACAATTTGCCACAAATGTAGTCTCTTGCAGTTTTACTCTAAGTTTATTACTTTAGGAGCTATAGGGTATTTTAGGTCCCTTTTTCGTTTTTTTTGCTCATATCTCGAAAGTCTCTACGAATAGCATTATAATTACTTCTGATAAAAGTTTTCGTATAAAATTTTCTACAAATTTGGTTCCATGCATATTTACTCTAAGTTTATTATTTTAAGAGCTATAGGATGTTTAAGTTAATATTTGAGGTCCTTTTTTAATTTTTTGCTCATATCTCGAAAATCTCTACGAATAGCATTATAATTACTCCTGTAAAAAGTTTTTACATAAAATTTTGTACAAATTTGGTCATGGTAATTTTTACGCTAAGCTTACTACTTTAGGAGTTATAGGGTGTTTAAGTTTATATTTGAGGTCCCTTTTTCAGTTTTTTGCTCATATCTCGAAAATCTCTACGAATACCTATAAAATTACCTCTGACAAAAGTTTTAATATAAAATTTTCTACAAATTTTATATTAAAACTACAAATTTTATATTAAAACAATGCGGTTTTTTTTGTATTAAAGGTGAATTAGTCGGAAGTGTTCTTAGCTATGTTTGATGAAAATTGGTCCAAGATAGCCGCCGCCACAAAATAACGAATGTCAGGGGTTTAATTTATACTAGTTTATCTCTCTGTTAATTTTAACACTCTGTAGCTCCTAAAGTAATAAGCTCAGCGTAAATTAAATAGGACCAAATTTGTAGAAAATTTTATGTAAAAACTTTTTTCAGAAGTAATTTTATTGGTATTCGTAGAGATTTTCGAGATATGAGCAAAAAACTGAAAAAGGGACCTCAAATATAAACTTAAACACCCTATAACTCCTAAAGTAGTAAACTTAGCGTAAAAATTACCATGACCAAATTTGTACAAAATTTTATGTAAAAACTTTTTACAGGAGTAATTATAATGCTATTCGTAGAGATTTTCGAGATATGAGCAAAAAACTAAAAAAAGGACCTCAAATATTAACTTAAACATCCTATAGCTCTTAAAATAATAAACTTAGAGTAAAATGCATGGAACCAAATTTGTAGAAAATTTTATACGAAAACTTTTATCAGAAGTAATTATAATGCTATTCGTAGAGACTTTCGAGATATGAGCAAAAAAAACGAAAAAGGGACCTAAAATACCCTATAGCTCCTAAAGTAATAAACTTAGAGTAAAACTGCAAGAGACTACATTTGTGGCAAATTGTATGTTAAAACTTTTGTCAGAAGTAATTATGATGCTATTCGTAGAGATTTTTGTGATACGAGAAAAAAACCGAAAAAAAGGACAAAATTGAAAATGGCGGCTGGTTATGCATCCCCCATATGGGGTTTTTGGATATATTCAAGAAGAAGGCCCAAAGAATACATTTGGCCAATTTTTAAAACTATAGGATATTTTTCCTAGATTTACTAGGCTAAATGTACTGAGCACGCAAAATGTTTATCACGCTGACTGACGGTCTTTCCCCCACCAGAAGTGCAGCTGACGATTTTCTTTATTATTTTAAAAGTGTGAAAATTCTGCTGCATAAATTTCATAAGGTATAAAATAACTTTATTTGCCAAAATTTTAATGCACTTCATGCGCGTAGCGGACGTATAACCCACCCTCGGCGCCGCAGCTGACGATTGTTTCTGTATCAAAAATGATCGGAACAATGATTTAAGACCATTTTTGTCCGGGATAAAATCACTCGGAGCGCTTTGATTTTCAAGCACTTTCACTTGCTCTCACTCTTAACTCCACCACTGGTGCGGCAGCTGACGTTCGGAGCTGTGATGGGTTCGGTCTAAACTATTGTTGTTAAAATTTCCAGTCGGTATAAAATGACTTTTTCAATTGGTCATCGAGCTCCCGTAGGATTAGGAATCTTTGATAAATCCATACAAGGACATTCATTGATGCATGATTTCAAACTCGTAAAGAGCTATTTCTTAAGGTAGTTGTAATTTAGTATTTTCCTTAACATTCCCCTTGTAAGTAACATTGCTTTTGTTGTATTTATCTAATGGACGATAGGTTTAACGTCTCTCTATTATTTATCCTGAAGGTGTGATAACGCACTAACCTTGTCGGGCTATATGACAGCCTTATAGACTCAGAAGTTTAATAGATTTCTAGTTTCTACAAGGCATTGTTGTTGCTTCGGCTTGCATCGTGGTCGTGTACATTGTTAGGTAAACATAATATAGCTATAGGTTCAGACTATGGGGCAACATTGTTGTCGTTATTACAAATTCTATCTTATTTACTGAGCGTACAAAATTTAATCTAAAATATTACTTAGGTACTATAGCGATACTAGCATATATATTTTTTACTTTGTGAACTTATTTGGTAGAGTAAATTATATATATGTGGGTTAGTAATCGTAATAAATTATCCGTAATTAAATATTAAGGAAGTCGATATAAAAGACCCGATCGAGCAGTGGACATCCATTGGCTAACGACGACGATGCGAAATTGAGCCATTTTTTTTTCTTGGTAAAATAAAGCATTCCAAACTTCTTGTATTAAAAGAGTTGCCTGCTGCGTGATCCGTGAAGCTGTATAAGTTCAAAAATTGTTCGTAAACAAGTAAACTTCGCTACTGCCCAAGATTGCAAAATAACGTTATTTCAGCTATAATATTAGAATTTGCCGTAAGACGAGTTTATGAGTTGCCTTTCCAGCTCCTTCCACGACTGTTCCATAGTGCCAAGTTTGATTGTTTAGGTACCAGATTCATTACCAGTTTAGTCATACAAGGAAATGATTTTTCTTTATTGGTCAAGACTGAATATTATCATAAGTTTTTCGGCACTAGCCTTACAGCCTTACCGACAAAGAGCATCATCATGGTTTGGTTTTACCATGATTATAAATTATGGTCGAAGTATAGATATGTACAATATTTTATCAAAAAGGATCTGTTATAACTGATGGTAACTAAAGTCTAAACCGTTGTTTATTCTATAACGGATATTAATATCCGTAACTAATAGTGTTGACATCATCGGTAAAGTTGAACGAGTTTGATTTTGTTCGGAAACAAGTAAACTTTCATAGCGCTGAAGATTTCGAAGTAGAGTAAGAAGTACCACCCATCATATTAAAACTCTCAACTAGTTCCGCAGTTAGAACATTTACGTGGAAACTCCAATTTAAATATTTTATTCAGGCATCTAAGTATTTGAAACTTGCTCCGATTTTAGGTACGTTAGGAATCACACTACATCCGTAATTTTACTTACGTTAGTTACAAGTATATAACTATTCGAAGACAGGCATAACTTAATAGTTACGCGATATATATTATGATATAGATTACAAATATTTCAACGATCTTATCAATACTTACAACCATTAAGAATAATTAGTTGCTACCACAACATATTTTGCATTCTCTTTATCTGACTATATTTATAATGTTTATCTATTTTGTTTATTAATATTACTGTGATGAAGTGTTACTTAAAACTTGTTGATATTTTAACAACATAATTTTCAACAGGTTTGACACGAGTTATAACTGTGTCATTCAGTGGCATATTTACTGATGAATTTTTTTTAATAGCTGAAACTCGAATGTTTGAATGAATGAAAATTTTAATTAAAAGTACCGAAACACAAACTGACCCAATATCTAAGATTAATTTATTAAAACTTTAAAACTTATTTTTATTGCTATTCCATTATTGGTTTAACGGCGTAACACTAAAATGTCGCTTGTTACTTAAAAGCCTCTTTAATACTAAGCTCCTTGTTTGATGATTGTTGAATGAGAAATATGCCAAAATTATTCTTCGTCTATATCTATACTAAAAGATACAGGCAATATTCGCAGGTAAAGATTTTCTGGGGGGTTATTCTGTAACTTAGTTAGCAACTGAAAATAGTTGCCAACAAATTAGTTCGATATACATTGCTGCTTTACTGTGTAAAATTATGAAAACACTTTATATTTCCCACAGTAAAGCAGCAATGTATATCAAACTAATTCGTTGGCAACTATTTTCAGTTGCTAACTAAGTTACAGAATAACCCAGCTGGTCGTCTTCTTTTTCACCACAGGGCCGGAACGCCATTCATTAGAACTCACTCCAGAATCCTAGTTCCTCAGGAGTATATAGCATATTATAGAGTATTACAAGTTCCAGTATCGGTAACTGAGAGTCACCACATCATCGGTAAAGTTAGTTGATAACATGTTAACTTTGATAGTGTACGAGATTACTAAGTGCAACTATTTCAGCTAACATATCAGAATTCGCAAATAGTTTGGCGGTTTACCTAATTCAGTAATTGCCGAAACATTACACTTTCAACTGTGAACAATTTTCACTACACTGATTTGTAAATTCATTTCTGTACATTTACCTATCTCAGATAGACACGAGTATAAAACTATAAACCAACTTCATTGACTGTTATCTATAACACCTACAGTATTATACAATTAATTACCTATTTTGATCATAATCTTTCGGAAGTTTGTATTCTGATTTGATCAAATGTAGATATTCTAGTTGTGCTACTGTTAAAACTATAAATTACCTATTACATTAACACGTCATGAGATATTGAAAATACTTACTTAAATATAATTTAAAAAGCAAGAGATTTTTTTCAAAGACAGAAATAGCTATCTTAACCCTATTAGAACTTACCTAACCAATTAAGTGACACCCCGATGCTTCATCATTGTACCATCCATGTCAATTCAATATTGAATTTTCCAGTCAAACATTTGTGGCCTTAGGTGCAACATTTAGGGTTGGTTACATGTCACGCAGTTAAAGCAAGGTTACCGTTAATGTTAAATCGGACCACTACAAAATAAAGCCGCTTTGCGTTGCATAAGCCAAGCTTCGTCAACTTTTGACCAACATTTAACTCTTTAAGAATATTGATTTGTGCAACCTATTACACTTTGCTTTCTTTTTGATAGGTAATTTTAAACTTTAACTGTGATCTGACTTTACCGACCGTCTGATATGCAACTAAGGCGAAGCGATCTAAACACATACGAAACCGCCAACGAGTCGCTACAATACAACCGCACGCTGCGGGTACATAGCAATTTGAATAGTTGTATTATCTCATATGTACCTATAATATCTACGTATGTATATGTATATTCACTTTTATTATTATTACGAGCGGATACCCGTGACTTCGTTCGCGTGGATATTGATTTTAATAATCCCGTGGGAATCATTTTGTTTTTCCTATGCTCCTTTGAGCTTAAACCTTGCTAAAACTGTTAAAAATTCACTGGCGGATGTTTAGGTACATCAAAATGTAAACATCCGCCAGTGAAAGTCCCATCAAAATCGGTCCAGCCTATCGGAGATTAGCCAGTAGTCTTTAAAGTATCTACTTTCTAACAAAAAAAGAATGAATGAAATCGGACCACCCGTTAACGAATTACAGCTATGCGATTCCCTAAGGAAAAATAAAATTTACCGCAGTTGCACCATCGGCTGTTTGGTTGACGAAGTAAATTTGGTATTCTCTTGTGTAACTGCGACTCGCCTTTGCGACACTAGCGCTTCATGAGCGAATGTGCTAGATGTGGGAAACTTGATTTTGACATTTATGTATGAAAATTGGTATTCCGCAAGCAATTTTACCGCGGCTGCGACTACATCGTACGCCTTCGCCTTCGATTTTAAGTGTCAAAATGAAAAGCGTTTTGATTTTAGCTTTTTCCTACGATGTAAATACGATCACGAGTAAAAATTGGTTCATAAACTTAAAGAAATCTTTGAATAAATTAAAAAATGTGAGTTTTCTTTTACCACAAAAAGTTATAGCTGAGATGGAAATGAGTTGAAATGTAAAAAAGGTAAGCAACTCCGTGGTAACATGCCTGTTTCTTAATCACGTAGATTAATTGAAACCTTTTCATATCTTAGAACAAACTTGGTTTTTTTCTCTCAGATTTACCTAAAAAGTTTCAAAACTTAACAGTGTTGATGGATTATAATCATTTTAGAAACCCACATTAGAAATGTAACATTTACTTACTAATTAGGTAGATTTAAATCTAATCAACAAGGGTGTAATTTAATCATTTGAATGTCATAGTACAATAAGGTTAATAAGAGGTACCTAAGTAAATAGTCTTGCGTTAAGGCTGTAGGTAGGTATGTTAGATTGTTTAATATACCTACCCTAAGTTGATAAGCACATTATAGATCTTGACTGTCACATAACCATACCTTACCTTCTTAGTTTTTTATGGTTCTTGTTAGATTTAACTTACTTAGGTAGTTTTAATATTCTCTGCACTATTTTTAATATATTATTAATTAAATGCTTAAATCAATTTTCAGATATATTCACATAGAGTCCACCTCACTTACAACTAAGTACCTAAGTACATATCTATTTCATGAAGCAATTCAGCAGATTCATCAAAAGAACTTGATAATGTTACTTTTACAAAAGGGATGGTAACATAAGGAATAGTATACTGTATAAATTAGCAGCTAAAAGAATATTTGGCACAATTCTACATAGCATATTTTTTGCCAACTATTTAATTAGCCAACACCAAAGAAAATAATTATGAGTGAGAAAAAATAAAAATATTTTTCAAGAAAACTGATTTTTATTTTACAATTTCACATTTGTTAGCATTGCAACGAGTTAGCTAGGTTAGCGATTATTCTTACACATTGTTATGTTTTGTATTAAATAATAACAGTATTTATTTACATTCATAGAAATTACCATTACCACAGGTATCTTACATATTGAAATTGACTTATTTTTCTCTGAGATTTAAAAAGTTTCAAAACTTATAAGATTTACTGTATTGAGGGGACTATTCATAGTCTTAATAACTATGTAAGTACCTATAGTATCATAGATATTAGAAATAAAACATTTGCAGATGACACAAATTAGGAACAATCATAACGTGGTGTCGCCAGATATGGACCAGGCACCAGTAGCTGACCACCTTCACCGTTTTTAACAAAAATAAGAGCTAGATTAGAGTTTTACCGCTGGCAACATTTAAACCATGTAGAATAGGGATCCGTTTGTCAAATTGACAAATATCATATGAAACGGCCATTTTGTTTTAAAATGGCAAGGCGAACAAAATGTTGTGTGCAAATATCTTTCGATTTCAATAGTTTTCTTAAGCAAATCGCTAAGAAGGTAAATAAACGTTTTGATCGATGGATTCTCGTTTCTGATTAAAATGTAAATTTACAATGAATAAATCACTTAGATATAAACTTTAAAACATGCTTGTGAAGGAATAAATGCGACATAGAGTTATTTTCAAGTTTTAGAGGGGATGTCCATTACTGGATCGGAAACATATCAAAAATCCAGTCATGGACCTATCTATTCTTATCATTTAAACACAATTACAAGTCAAAACTTGTATAGTTTAACTAGCTTCTGCCCGCGTGAATTTCGGTTTTTTAACCCCCGACGCAAAAACGACGGGGTGTTATAAGTTTGACGTCTCTCTCTCTCTCTCTGTGTGTGTGTGTATGTGTCTGTCTGTTCCCCTGTAGCGCTCAAACGGATGAACCGATTTGAAAGCGGTTTTTTTTTGTTTGCAAGGTGAATTAGTCGAGAGTGTTGTTAGCTATGTTTGATGAACATCAAGATGGCCACCACCACAAAATGGCGAATGTCGGGGGTTTTTTAAATTTTTAATTTATACTTGTCACAAATCCTAAGGGAATCGTGGATTTCCGGTTCCCGTTAACGCAACTTTTATAGCTACTTTCAAGGAGGTTTGCTATAGTAATCTACCTGTAACCGTAGCTATAGATTTTGGTTTTTTCAAAATCCCGTGGGAACTGTGGATTTTTTCAGGATAAAAAGTAGCCTATGTGTTAAGTCATGGCATAATCTATCTCCATCAAAATTTCAGCCAAATTGGTTCAGTTCGGTATAGTAGAAGGATTGCATCTTAAATTTTTTTTTCCTTCAAATCTTATCAAGTGGGGTGTCAAATTAAAGGGGTTGAAAAGGTGATTCCGAAAATATAATTTTTTGACTAAAAAATAATGTGATCAAAAGTGAAAGAGAAAAAAAAATATTTTTTATTTTTAACCCCCGACGCAAAAACGACGGGGTGTTATAAGTTTAACGTGTCTCTCTCTCTCTCTCTCTCTGTGTGTGTGTGTGTCTGTCTGTTCCCCTTTCAATTTATACTTGTTTTACAATATTATACTTGTTTTAAAAAAATAATTATGGTTTCCATGCAAAAAAAAAACCTGATGGGTGGGAAAGGGTTAAAAAATTAATACCTATTATTGTAGTTCCATTTAGATGCGCCACTTTTAACATTTTTTAGAAATGTAGGTATGAGCTCAAAGGAGCTTAGAAAAAACAAAGAGTTCCCGCGGGATTATAATAAACCTAAATCCACGTGGACGAAGTCACAGGCATCCGCTTGTATGCAATATGGGGCCTAGCTCTATATTAACACAAAATAAAGAAGTGTTAATAGTAAAACGTGTCATACGACGTGTCATAGCTATGAATGAGGAACCTTCTTTCACCTAGAAAGAAGATTCTCCATAGCTAAGGATCACCTTTTGCCCTCTTGGACAGTGTCCAAGTAATTATTACGCAAGAAGAAAGGAAACCTTTTACAGGTAACAGGCCTAGAAAAACACTTATTCATCTTTTCAAAAAACAGGCGAAAATTCCTCGCTGCTTATGTGAGCAGTATCGTGCTGCATCAGGATTAAGGAGCTGGGACTCAGAGGTCCGTGATTCAATCTAAGCTTGGTACCAAAAATATGAAGTCATAGTGGACAGTTCCCAAATCCCTTTAGTTTAGGTGGGTAGTACCTTACAGCATCAGGATTAAGAAGTTGAAGCAAATAAAAAATTATGGAACCATTTTGTAAACGTCCTCAAATAGACAAGTGTCAAATTGAAATGTGACGAACCTTGGTTGTTTCTACGTAACTTTGATATTTATATATTATTCGAAATAATCAATGAGCGGATCAACAAATTCTTTAAAAGCCGGCAACGTATTAGTGGTTCCTTTGGTGATGCAAATGTTCATGGGCAGCGGTAATCACTCAACATCAGGTGACCCGCTTGCTGGTTTGCCCACAATCCATATAAAATAAAACAAGAGATAAAGTTCGCAAACTAAAACCCATCATCATCATCATCATCATGAGCAACCCATGACCGGCTCACTACAGAGCACGGATCTCCTCTCAGAGTGAGAAGGGTTTTGGCCATAGTCTACCACGCTGGCCAAGCGGATTGGCAGACTTCACACACCTTTGAGAACGTTATGGAGAACTCTCAGGCATGCAGGTTTCCTCACGATGTTTTCCTTCACCGTTTAAGCAAGTGATATTTAAATACTTAAAACGCACTTAGCTCCGAAAAGTTAGAGGTGCGTGCCCCGGGATCGAACCCACGACCTCCGATTAGAAGTCGGTCGTCCTAACCACTAGGCTATCACAACGTATGTCACCCCCAAACTATAACAACGAATCAATTAACACCTCATTCATCAACATTGGCCCAGTAGTTTAGGTGCTTCGCTAGAACAAACATACAAACATACATACCTACATAGACTACTAAAATCATAACCCTTCCTTTTGGCTTTGCCGTAGTTGGGTAAAAACGAACTGTCCATCACTGGGTGTCCATAACTGGATTTAGACTGTCCATCATAAGCATTTTTACATATTTCAGTTCATCGTTTTTAGGTTTCCATATTTCAAAACTCATTAGACTATTTCTAGATTTTAGTAGTCAGTGAGAAGCTCTATAAATCTGAGTATATCATTGTAAAATTATAACACTCAAGATTCAATAATAAAAAAGTTATAGCTCCTCATGTTTGACTCGGCGCTTAACCCTGTCCATAACTGGCGCCATCACGTTAAATTAATATTCAACAAGTTCAATAACTGCCTCGTTGGTCTAGTGGTTAGCATATTTGACTGCAGATCACGAGGTCCCGAGTTTGATTTCCAGGTTGGGCAAATGATTGTTAGGTATTGGGTTTTTCTGTCAAGAAATTCTCAGTGCCAGCCCGAAGTTGGTAGTTGGCGGTGGTTCACTCCCGTGCCTCGGAGAGCACGTTAAGCAGTCGGTCACGGTTATTATCACTATTATGTGGCAATATTCGTTAAAGCCCGCTAATCCGTATTGGAGCAGCGTGGCGGGTCTAAGGTCTAAATCCCTCTCTCCTAAATCCTAGAAGAGAGGAGGTCTGTGCCCAGCAGTGGGACGTCAATAGGCTGTAGTGGTGTCATACAATATGGTTATTGAGGGATAGATAAATGAGGCCTTGGGTTATCACTATGTATGTGTAGTAGCTGATGCCACGACTTCGTCCGCGTGGATTTGAGTGAATTTAGATTTTTCACAAATCCCGAGGGAATCGTGGATTTTCCTTTCCCGTTTCCGCTCCCTTTTCCAACCTTTATACCTACTTTCAAGGAAGTTTAGTAATCTGCCTATAGCTGTAGCTGTAGATTGCTATAGCAAATTTCGGTTTTTTCGAAATCCAGCGGGAACTGTAGATGTTTCCAGGATAATAATAATAGCCTATGTGTTATTCCAGGTTTATAAGCTATGTATGTTTTAAATTTCAAATCGGTTCTGTAGTTGCGGCGTGAAAGAGTAACAAACATACACACAAACTTTCGCCTTTATAATATTAGAAGTGTGATAAGTTAAGAATAGGATCATACAATATTTAGGTAGGTATAGGCTGAGTTATTATGCACTTCCAATCTTTGTCTCATTAAGGTCTAATTACGAGGAAGTTTTAAGAGGTTTTACAGTAGATTTGCTACTTATAACTTTGCCCCTATCAATTTTCTGATAATTTATTGTAAACTGGATGATGCCCGCGACTTCATCCGCGTGGATTTAGGTTTTTGAAATCCTGTGAGAACCACTTGCTTTTCCGGGATAAAATTTGCCTATATCCGTCCCCAGGATGTAAGCTACCTCTGTACAAAATTTCATCAAAATCGGTTAAACTGTTGGGCCGTGAAAAGCTAGCAGATAGACAGACAGACAGACAGACTTTCGCATTTTTAATATTGTAATATGAATTCTTGAAGGAATTCTGCAGATTATATTTTTCATACCTTCTTCTAAAAAATGGATATAAGTTGTATAATAAATAGTGGTAGATTTAATTGACGATTCAAAAGTACCTACTTGTAAAAATTAATTTGCATAAAAAAACTTTTCTATTCTATTCTATAGCAATAAATAAAAGAAAGTAAGTTAATCTAATAGATTGAAAGTTAAACCGACTTCACCACTTAACAGTTCATATCTTGACAATTACTGAACCAATTTTGATAAAACTTACACCGTTCCCTAAATTGAAGTTTTAAGCTAATAAAAATAAATAAAGAGAAAGAAGAATGGTCAGAATACGATCAATAGTTTCTGAGAAATGCGTGAACAAACATACATACATTGATGAAATGTATATATATTTTTGTTTAGAAGCCCTTATGGATATGAATTATCATATGTGAATATTTTGCAGTTTCAATAACATTAACATCAATTCGAACGTATAATACGTATGTAACATATTATACGTTCGAATTGATAACCTCCTTTATCTCAAGTTGGTTAGTAAAAGTACATTTTTCTAGCCAACTATGATACTATAGTATACCAATCTCATAGACAGACTAGGTAGTAAAAAAATAAGAGATTTAAAAAGTGATTTTTATTTTACGATTTTCATGTTGCTATTATAATGTGTTGTGTAATACATTAAATAATATTATAGGGGCTTGAATCATGATTCATCATGTGCCCTACGCGCTGCTGATCGATACATTTTGATTCCTTCAAAATCCTTCCTGAAAGTTACGTCCATCTCTTCCATCCATTCCAGCTGAAACATTTAAATTTAATATTAAATAAAACATTAAGTACAGCAAACTTAAAATATATGTAAGTAGTATAATTAGACAAAATAAATAAACAAGACAGACACTTCAAACTTCCACATTATCAAGCTGCTATAGTTATTTGAAGGATAACTAAAACAATATGAAAATTTTTAGAATAGGTACCTACTCTGACTAGAATAGAATGTCTGTCAGGCTAATCTTTTGAATGAACCAATTTTGATATGATTTTTACAGACTTAAAGAGGACTAATAATAGTACAAAGAATGATGTAGGCTAGGTACTCTTTAACCCAGGAATATTTAAAAAATTAAAATTCTTTACATGCAACAATATAATATAGATTTTTAAAACTAAATCCTTGCAAATGAAGTCGTGGAAATCAATTAGTATTTGATGAAATAACACTGTCCTAATTCCGGCTATAGAATTCAACTGATTTATACTGAGCGAGCATATAGTACCTAGGTTATAAGTAATGAGTAAGTATCATCTTGTTACGAACCTTTTGCGGATATCTTCTGTCGATGCTCATAACTGTAAAATTTCAACTTCCTCATCATTATATTATTGTCTTGTGTCCATTATTCAAGTTTGACTGGTCACCAATATCGCCACTGAACTCCTATAGTTTCTACCAACTTTAAAGCATTTAGTGCATGTAGTATTATTCCCAGGGACTGAAATGATTGTCGGTCTCACGAAATTTAGCACAATAATTCATATTTACATTTACGAGTAAGTTTAAATTTGTTTAAAGTAATTATTGCTGAGGTCTGACTTGTCACCAACACAGAACACCAACTTATGGTACTCAGAAGTAGTCCGAACACTATAACTGTAGGTCGCCATAGCACTGCAGTATTGCGAGAATTAAAGTGGAATTTTAAGTGTTTCGCTTTGTTTCTCTTTTTTATAGTTTCTCAAGAGTTCCTTCCCAAGTTTCAAGTGTTTACATACATGATGTCATCCTGCCGGTACCCCAACGTTATTTTTTATATCGTGACGGCAAAGGTCAACAAGCATTCTGCCTGAGTCGAAGATAAAAGTCCTAAACAATGTTCATTTTCATAGTATTTTGTATTTCTTTATGTAATTTTGTCATAAAACAATAAAATGTATCATAAAATAATTTAAAAGCCATTAAAAAGGCTGAATTTCTGAATCGTAAACTTTTTCCGATACTAAAATGAAAACAGCATGACATCACTGGGTCGCCCGGTTGAACATCGTAGGGTTCGTCTCGACAATAAGATCGCCGGATATGTTAATGCTACTCCAGAATACCAAATTTAACAACCGCTGTAGGTCTAGTCGATGTGTACGATGTTACATCGTAGACTACATCGATTCTAGCAACGTATAAACGTTTTTAAGAGAATCACACTGCAGCTAAGTACACATTTTGCCTTTCATCCCCTCACCCAAGGGAACCGTGCTGAATTTCGGGATAAAAAGTATCCTATATGTTACTCCATAGTTTTAACTTAAATCATGCCGAGTTTCATTTCAATCCATTCAGTAGTTTTTACGTGATGCGCGCACAAACATACAGACAAACAGACAAACAGATAAACAGACAAACAGACAAACAGATAAACAGACAAGCAGACAAAAATTTCAAAAATAGCTTTTTTACGTTCTATTACTTATCCCTAACATCCCCCAGTTATTATTTTGCAAAAATCTTCAATGTACAGATACGGCAATTCTACGATTTTATTATAATAATAATAATAATAATAATATAATAATGTATAATAACGTAAAAGTGTAAAAATAAATATAATAATGTATAGATAGAAGATAGATAGAATAGATATAGAAGAAGATATAGATAATGCTGTTGTTCCATGAACCACAAGCCCACAAGCCCAAGCCAACTAATATTATTAGCAGAGAGCGGAATCGAAATGTTATACAGATGGGTAATTGTTTTTATCAAGAACTCAAGCTATCGTTACTTACTTCCTTCCCTAGCCTTCTTCAATAGATCGTCAGTTCCTTAATTCTGCTACTGTTAGTTGAAGCTTGAAGAATTCATAGCTATTTTGTGCCTGAATGCATTTCTCAATTCTCAATACAAGTAATATCCTGAACGTGACAGGTACGAAGTTATCGCAAGTTACCAACCTAACAATTTAGATGGGAGATGTTTGTGTCGTCGGACAAAGTGAGCCAATATTGTTCGATGGCGGCCAAGCAATTAGCTTCGCAGCGTGAACATCCCCTCTTGCATGTTGCGCCAATAGGTACTATTTCTACGAGCATGTTATACTAAGAACATGTATACCGGTAGCAACCTCAATATCGTTAGCATTTCTAACAGTGAATACACCTATCCACACATTTTTGCTAAAAATTAGGATTGCCTGTAACCCCTTGCGTAAAATTATCAAATTGCAGAATTTAAGGAATTTCTTCTCAATAATTACTTAAGAGAAATTTTTAATAGCGCATATTTTCATAAAGATTTTGAACGGTAAAAATTTTATCCCAGGAACCGAATTTTCCTAAACTTTCGTTTTCCCTAAAAATAACCTAAATTCCATTGTTAACTAATTGTATTGCACAGACAAGTCGTCTCCATGCTAATGACGGCCAATTCTCGCGTAGCCGCGGTTAATTAGCCTCCTTTTTACCGAGGCCCTGGGAGGCGTTAAATGTTACGTTATTGAAAACAATTTGCGCTGAAAAAAATGCTCCGCGTAGTAACGGGGCGAAACAGAAAGACCTGAGGCTTTATTGGATAAATTTTCGGTGTCGTTAAACAATCAGCTCCCAAAATACAATGCCCGTGTTGTAAATGAAAACGGGATATGGATGATGCTTTAAATGCATTTCAATGCGAAAATGTAAAATATGAGTTTTGAAAATATTTATTTTGAAACCCCGACGTAAAAACGACGAGGTGTTTAAGTTTGACGTATCGATGGCATCCCTATGTGGTTGACGTTCAGTCAGCTCGCACGAAACGCGTCAACGTTTCCGGAACACCCTTCCGGCTTCCGTGTTTTCCGCCTCGTTCGACTTGAGTACCTTCAAGGCAAGAGTGAATAGGCATTTTCTAGGCAAGCGCGTTCCAACTTACACCTCATCATGGCTTTCCAGGCATGATTGTCGTCAAGCGTAAGCCTATCATACAATATAAAAAAAATACAAAATGGCGAATGTCGGGGGTTTTTTAAATTTTTTATTTATAGACACAGTTGCCTCAGTTATAGGTACTGTAGAAAGCTACTGTAGATAGTGTGACAAAAGCGCCAAGGAATTTCTAAATTTTCATAAAGTGCGCGACACAAATAAAACATTATAAGCTGTGTGTAATGAAGCGTTCGTTTGTAGTCCAACTGCTTCATTGTATTTGTCTATTGTGGTATAACCAATAATTCAATAGACCTGGATAATATCACAGCAATATGCAACAATATCAACGCATCCTGTTATCCTCTTCCGAATAAGCCTCAGGTAGATAGATATAATATATATATCATATAGGTAGACTATAGATATAGTTCCGTATCCAATGCCAGTTACCCAAACAGATTATAGCTGGTCATGAGTAGACACAACTTGTATACTTAAACCCATTCGTAATTCGCTTTAATATATCTATTATTTACTATTATAGATGAGTTAGGTAATCAGTCTGGTTGTTTAGCGTGAAAATCCACCCAGTATTATTTCAACCATAGATTTTATTATACCACATAGGTATGATTTCAAGTACGGTAAATACCTAGATAATCTACCTATAGTTTAATTTGTAAAAAAAATTAATAATAAATTAATAAAAAAAACGCATAGATTGCATTAGATATATACATACGTACACAATCTGGACTTATTCAAACTATAAACTATAAACTGTCGAACTATAATAATGTACGAGCAGTGTAACAGATAATAATTCGCAAACTCCAGAAACTACATCAAAAAACTTTAACAAGCGAAAAATAACAATGCCGGAACCGGAAATCCAGAAGCGGTAATTTATTAAGTTGTAGATAAAACTATTCGCTGCTCTTGTTTTAAAAAGCCCCTGTTAACTTTGTTTATGAAATGAATGAAAACTCAGTTTGATAAATTGTAACAACAATTTATACCACGAGTGTGTGAAGTTTATTGAATGGCCGCCAATCTACCGCCAATGCAGTTTGTGATACGTTTTTGATAGCTCGTATTTTGCTGTCACCTTTAGGTACATGTTATGTTGTATGAATTAATAAATCATTAAGTCATAAAGTATAGGACTAACGGATTAAATCAAATCAATAAACTATCTAATGCAAAATCTACAGATTTAAGGTCTAATAATATTACAGAAATGTAGTAGATAAAGTGTTTAGCAATCGGTAAACAGATTGCAATCTCAATTCGTGGATCGATTATTATTTATTTATTTGATACGATTTGTTATAAATATATCACGATTTAATTTTCGGCCTTCGATCTGTATATTTTGGATTGGATAGGTTTTTAATTTCGCCTGTTAAATAATAAGCTTAAGTTCAATAGGCACATTAGATTCGTAATATGCCTATTAAACTGTTTTTTACATATCCCCCTAACCATTAAAATTATACTATGTAAAGTAATAAACTGCTCCGCTTTTCCCGTGTTGTAGCCGCAGGTGCAAATGTTAACCTATACATACAGTAATTTGTCTAAATAAACAAATAAATAAATAGTGCGTAGTATGAAATCTAATTTTAGAGTTAATTACAAACTAAGAATTAATTACATAAACTGTCAAACTGTAAAGTGAAAGAACAACCCTTAGCAGCTGCGCAGAAACCTTTAAATTGGCCAAAAACATTGCCCGAATTCCGGCGGCTTTAATTTATTACGTTGTAGATAAAACAATTTGCTCTTCTTTTCAGAACACCTCACATTTAACTTTCCGCGAAGTTAATGGAAACTTGAATGCGTAAGCATTTCTTGATGACTTAAGTTTTTGTTCGTGTTTTAATGCCATTTATAATGTAGGTATATATCTTCTATAATACAATATATTATAATTAGTTTTAAAATAATAAAAAGTGGCGCTGTGATGGATTTATGGAATTAAAAGCAGAGTAGATATAACTTTATTAATTTCTCTTTCCTTTGAAACATAGGAAGTGATTCACCTATAATGGTCCATCTTCGTTCGTGGATATTAGGAACCGCATTCGGGGTGCGGCCGTGTAGATAATTAAGTAGGTACAACAGTTTTAAGTAAAAGTTTATAAAACATTCATGAATTTATTTTTGACTAGCTGATGCCCGCGACGCGTTGATATAGGTTTTTAAAAAATTCCGTGGGAACTCTTTGATTTTCCGGGTTAAAAAGTAGCCTATGTGTTAATCCAGGGTATAATCTATCTTCATTCCAAATTTCAGCCAAATCCATCCAGTAGTTTTTGCGTGATTGTGTAACAAACATCCAAACATCCACACTTTCACAGTTATAATATTAGTAGGATATCTATCATAGAATGCTGTGTACCTACTTGAGTTTTCGACCAATGAAATTGAGCCCTTATAGTTAAGTATAGTATCTTATAGTAAATACAAGATTAAGCCTATAATGTAGTCTAGTTATTGAATATTATGAAGCCGAAATCATCTCAACGAAATTTCAGTATTATAATAGAACGGAAATATTGGTTTAGGATTGCTTTAGCTTCGGATTTCCTCTGTGTGATTGGATCTACACAATTACATTATAGAGAAGCTATCTATTGTTACCTTTAACAACGTTCTATTCAATAAGTTTCTACGTGCAGCGTACTTAGTCAATTCGAATTGGTAAGACATCAATTCTACGACACTTAACCATATTTATGTAATACTAGCTGACCCCCGCGACTTCGTTCGCGTGTTTATAGGTTTTATATAGGATCGGATCGGATCCCATAATTCTTTTATGTACCTAAACTAAATGTAGCCTGTTACTCCTTATAACATTGAAAGTTCCATTAAAATCGATCCAGCCGTTTCGGAGATTAGCTGGAACAAATAGACAGAACGACAAACATAAATTTAAACGCACGCCAGTTTAAAATAAGCCGTACGTACAAAGATCCGGGTCCCAAGTTATTGGAACCCAATAATGTCTGTCATTTCTAAACTAAAAAACCTATGACCTTGAAATATTTACGGGACAATACTTAAAGTACTACTTTTCTAACAAAAAAATAATGAGTGAAATCGAACAACGCGTTAATGAAATACAGCTAAATACACGTTTTAACTTTCATCCTCTCTCCCAAAGGAACCGTGCTGAATTTCGGGATAAAAAGTATCCTATGTCCTACCTCGGAGTATAAACTCAAATCGTGCCAAGTTTCATTTGAATCCATTCAGTAGTTTCGGCGTGATGCGCGGCCAAGATACCGACAGACAGACAGATAGACAAAAATAAAACAAATTGCAGTTTCGGCTTCAGTATCGATTAATTATTATAGAGTGCCTTCCAATAAAAATTTTCAAAATATCTTCAATGTACAGAATTGGATCTGTTACAGTTTTATTATATACGAGCGGATACCCGCGACTTCGTTCGCGTGGATATTGATTTTAATAATCCCGTGGGAATCATTTTGTTTTTCCTATGCTCCTTTGAGCTTAAACCTTGCTAAAAACTGTTAAAAGTTCACTGGCGGATGTTTAGGTACATCAAAATGTAAACATCCGCCAGTGAAAGTCCCATCAAAATCGGTATAGCCTTTCGGAGATTAGCCAGTAGTCTTTAAAGTATCTACTTTCTAACAAAAAAAGAATGAATGAAATCGGACCACCCGTTAGCAAATTACAGCTAAGTATACATTTTGTCTTTCATCCCCTCTCCCAAGGGAACCGTGCTGAATTTCGGGATAAAAAGTATCCTATATTTTACTCCATAGTATTAACTTAAATCATACCGAGTTTCACTTCAATCCATTCAGTAGTTTTTACGTGATGCGCGCACAAACATACAGACAAACAGACAAACAGATAAACAGACAAACAGACAAACAGATAAACAGACAAACAGACAAAAATTTCAAAAATAGCTTTTTTACGTTCAATTACTTATCCCTAACATCCCCCAGTTATTATTTCGCAAAAATCTTCAATGTACAGATACGGCAATTCTACGATTTTATTATATGTATAGATAGATTATAGATTGATGACGGCTTCCACGTAATAGGAAATATCAATAGGGTATTTGACAACATTGAAAATATACTATTGATTGTGGTCATCTTATCAGATAATAGCCTAAAAAAGACATATTTCACTCAATCAAACTAAACTATGTAATTTTACGCGATATTTTGCACGAAATAAAACATAATAATTTTTGAAATTTTATCAGGAACGTAACGCTCTGGGATTGTTTGTGATGTCACTTGATAGCACGTAACTTGGTTGATATAATTGAAGTTTATCAAGTCAACCGAAACTAAACTTTATACTTGAAAGAATAAGATTGATATTAAAATGAGTAGGTATAACAATTTAGAACATTACGATACAGCAGTCGCCTTGCGTAGCGTCTCTGTCGCACGCACCGAGTTCCGAAAACGAGCGAGCGAGAGAAGTGACTTGCATAGCGATTTGTGACGTCACGCGTATCATGTGATCAGAAATGTCGTTTTTGGCGTGGTTTTCAAAACTTAAACTTTATCATTAATTTAATTCTTAATACTGTAGATATTGCGAAAAATATCAATGTAGTGTGTTTTAATAAGTAATAAAGAATAATTTAAAACAATTTCCAAAAATTAGTCAAATACCCTATTCTTCTTTTTCAACCGATAAATGTCCACAGCTGGATATAGGTCCCTTGTAAGGACTTCCCACTCGCGTCGATCTGCCGCTTAATACAGTGACTTCCTACTACTCGTTTGATGTCGTCTGTGGGGTCTGCCACAGATATCGTATTATTTATGTGGGGTCTGCCAACACTGCACTTTCCTGTGCAAGGTCTCCATTCCAGCAACTTGGGACCCCAACTTCTATCAGTTCTTCTAACCATGTATCCCGCCCATTGCTCAGCTTCAATCATGACTCATTGTGCTATGTTGGTGATTCTGATTCTTATACGGATCTCCTCATTTTTTAGGGTTCCGTACCCGAAGGGTAAAAACGGAGCCCTATTAATGTCACTCGGCTGTCTGTCTGTCTGTCTGTCTGTCTGTCCGTCTGTCCGCCGGTCACAGGTCTCTAGCTCGCAGACGAAATGAGTTACAAACCTGAAATTTTGGTATTTAGTGTAAAACGTTAACCCAAAATCAAATATTGAATTAGAAATTGAATTAAATTATTTTTCAGGGGGGCTCCCATACATGAAAAAGGAGCCGGAAAAAAAAAATTTTTCTTTACCCTAGCTTGTGGGGTATCATTGTTTAGAGCTCATTAAGTAGAGTACAAATATATATTTTCTTAATTTTTATCTCAAAAAATAAGGGAATGGGAGGCCATCAAAGTTGTCAGTTTTAGACCATTTTTGTGACGGGGGCTATCTCAAAAACTAAACTAGTTGGGAATATGATATTTCAGTATATTATGTACTATATGCTCTATTTAAACAACAAATACTGAAAACAACGATTTATTAAATAGTTTATAAGCTGTGACCAAAATAAACGAACATTTTTTTGGGTTTTTCTTTCACGGTTTGTTGCGATGTCTAGCTCGGAAATTAAATATTTCTTAGACCCAAAATATTATATTGTTCATAATTATGTACGGAACCCTGAAAGAGCGAGGCCCGACTCGCACTTGGCTGATTTTTATTTGACTACGTAGGAAATCTTCGAGCACAGCTCTCTTCATGGTCCGCTGCTTGGATCTCTTGCTTGAATCATCTAAAATCTCTCAGTGTCTGAAGGCAAAACTCCTCGTACAATACCTATGTGTTGCCAATGACATACGGCTCCAAGATATGGTCGGTTACTATTGGCTTGGGCATCATAAGAAAATACACACTGGTAGGTATATAAAACGAATTCAATTTTCAATTGAAGTCCATTACCTCCGTTTCTAGACTGAACTAAATCAGCGGGCTATCGTACAATACGAGATGGTGACTCGAAACAAACATAAGAGCCGCAAGAAACGCACGCAACGCAGATTTCATAACTGAAAATGAATGTGGAGTTAAACTCATTTTAATTGCGGAAGTTTCATACCATAAATATTCATTTGTGATGAAATCTCACAGTGATTTGGAATTCCCAATTCAAATTGCTTATCGTTATTAGGTTCGGCGCTTACGAATTGTGTGACCCTATCCGTTTCCAGTCGAATGATTGATCTCGTTTTGGAAAGGGACCAAACGGCGGAAATCGAAATTTCCCTCTGACATTTGCTTTGTTCCCTAAACTTAAGACGTTCTGAGAAATCAAACAAATAGGGGACTGCTTAAGTACTTAATAAGAATAACCAGTTCTTATATAGATCTTATAAGTATATAGATAAAACTAACTGCCACATTCAGAGATATTCTTTTAATTCAGTCATTAAATTAGTCTAATGAGTCATCAACTAATTACCATTAAATTTCTAAAGGAGCTGTCATTTAGTTGTCATTTAGCATTTAGTGAAACTGATGAAGCGTTAACTGACTCTGAGAGTGAATTTTTCTAGTTACATTTAACTATTGAATGCGGCAATAAACTAACTTACTCGATTGATTAAGTTAAATGTTCTTTTCTTTTTTCTTACTTTCTTAATAATACAAAACCATCAAAAATCTAATTCAGATACAGTAAGTACCTACCTACTAACGTGTGTACATGAGCAGACAGTTTTCTCAGTAGCGTGATAATCGGTGGATTGGTTGGTCTAAAGCTAAACCACCACAGACCAATTCCTATATTTAAAATGTACGCATAGATTTCCACAGTTGAGCCACAGTTGAGCCACATTATTAAAATCGAAATCGGTGAAAGTATTGAACACCAGCTCGTAAAAAACGCGAAGCACGGTTATAAATATCTAATAATATAATATTCTATCCAAATAAATTTCGTTTCTTAATCTCGTTATTTTATTGGATATCTTATTTCAATAGAAAAGTAAAAGTAACGGAAAATTACTCTGTTAAGACCGATTAAGTTGCCAGGTAACATCGAAGCGCCCGAAGGAGGGCTAATTGGAGTTAATTTTTGCGAAGCTTTGTAGGTAGATACAAAAGAAGAACCTTTTTGTAGAAAAATAACAAAATCTACTGTAACAAAGCAATATTACTGCGAGATTAGGCGTAGATCAGACGATACTCCGAAATAATTCCAGCTAGAGTTTACCTACTTGCTTTGTATAGGCTTACAGTTGGATTCCTTTACCCTTATTCAGTCAATCATCAAGTATCAATAGAGTAACAGAGAGTCTAGATAGAGTAAGTATATCGATTATTTATATTATATACTTAAGTGTTTATGTATATTGTATACTTACTTCATTGCACACAAAAAGTTATTCATTCATATTATTATGTTTTAGTAAACACATAATTATGTAGGTGTACGATGTGAAAAACACGTGTTATATCTGCGTCTAATCTAAAGAATACAATCAAAATGTGTAACGATCAGTCAAATAATGTCAAATAGTAAAGCAACCGCTTCGGGACTCGATGGCAAGTCGGGGTCCGGATATGACGTCATTACTATCGCGATATGTACATGCATCGATAAACGTCACCGGGATCCAGGGTTATCTACTACTTTTCTTATTGAAATCTTTGATAAATCCTAATTTTCTCCGTCACGTAGGTATACCAATTTCTTTCAAATTTTCAGTCATTTTATTTAGCTTCTTTAAACTTAAAGAACCTTAATATGTAGCAATGTGTGACCTAAATCACAAGTAACGCTGTGTCTATCTTTACACGGATAAGCATTAGGTATGTACCTACTAAAGTACGGGTTAAATCACACACGTTCAATAAAGTAATGATACTACGACTACAGTTGTGACTTAAGTAAAGTTCCATTGTTGCAATATAATAACGGCAGTTGCTACGCTCGGACCCTAACATACGCCGTGCAATAATGAACTGCTTAGGTCACATGTGTTTTAATGTACTGCTATTGATAAAAAATCGACGGTTTGCTTTGTGAAAACCCTATCTCAGTTCGGCAAAGCATATCTATGTGTGCATTAAAAGCGTGCACTTCTTTTAATGTATGTATGGTTTCCAGTGGGTTGTTTTCACGCTATTCTATTCCCTATGGACCGAAGATAAGATGAGTTTTCGCGTTCGTACATTTTACAAGAGTATATTCTGATTTTAAAGGAGTCTATTGTGTGTAGGGAGCCGTCCAACGCTTTCTATTGAAGCTATTGTTTTTTTTTTTTACAATCGGCACGCCGTGCGCCGTAGTAGTTTTTAAATATATTACTCGGCGTATTCATGTATGTAAAATATAGGAGTAGGTATATTATAACTACAAGTAAAATAACTTTATTGAAATTTATAAATCTCTTCTTTCCACTTTAGCATTCAATAATATTCAAGGAACTAGTATTATAGTCGATCAAACGTCATTAAAATTGTGCAAGAATTATTCGTCTAGAAATCTCGTAGAGCTCGCAGAGGGTTGTGGTGAGTAACAAGAAATATAAAAGTTGGACGAGTCACGACCGTAGCCTACTACCTATGTATCCACGATTTCTTCCACGTGGATTTAGATAAAAAAAGCACTCTTGTTACCACTTAATAGCATTTCAAATATCTATAGTTATATTGCTAGGATATTTTCTAAGAAGAAAGTAACAACAACCGACCATCTCCCAATGTTGGTGTGAGTCAAGGGGCCAATGTAATTTGTCATCTCACATGTAGGGCGAATAGTATTAGGATGAGCGTTGCTCAACGTGTGGTGCCGCGCTTAGAGAACACAAATTGTAAAGCCTCCTCTTCACAATCAGCGACTGCACGATGAGGGCTTATCGCCTGTAGACGCCGTTCATCGCCGTCACAATCGTCAGCAATCGTGGCGATCGGTTTGTCGGTTTTCGGACACGCATCAAAAGGAATTCGCTAAATAAATGATCACGGACGATCGTGTGGATGCTTGTACGATGATCGTGACAACTGCCGGCGATTTTATCGGCGATGGTGAAGAGCAGGCATAAAGAGACGACGATCAAAGTCATAATGAACGGTGAACTAAATTACTTGCGCCTGTGACTTGTTATACGTACCTACTTGTACTTGATTTCTTTATTCAGCCCTCATCAATCTTCAGTTCCCGCTGCGTTTGATTAACGCGAACGTCGAAGTTCGTCCTCAATAATTATGGAGTAATTTAACAATTATATTAAGGGGCCAGACCTTGAATTAAATCCTTGAATATTTATATTTTATACAAAAACTAATTTATATTTTATACAAAGAAAATGTATAAAATATTTTCTTTCCTAAGCTGAGCAATTGTTGCAATTGACTTGCTTCAATTCTCTTGGTAAACGATCAATTGGCATTGACGATGAGCATCAATCACGTAAACATTGACAATGGACAAGTTTCCAATATATATCTTTTTAATTTATTATAAAAAAATTAAGTAAAATAAAACAAAAATCTGAAAGAATTATTAAATTATCTCAAAAACTGAAAAAGTTATTGAACTTTAAAGTTGCTAATTTCGTTTCACGCGGCGCTCTAGCGTATAAAGTCATCCAACCCGCTGAGAGGTATTTTTTCCATGTAAATTTACTTGTTTTACCAATTTCTACGAGATTACTGAACCTATTTGTCGAAAAAAATTTTTTAATCTTTTTTTCGAAAAAATCTATGGGACCATTTTGCAAACATCCTCAGATGTCGAGAAGAATCACGCAAATCGGTTCAGTAATCTCGGAGAAATTGGTAAAACAAGTAAAACATGGAAAAATACCTCCGAATAGACGCTGTGACGTCATACTCGAGTGACAAATTTTGCGTTAAAATACATGAACATAAATAATTGATTTCTTCTTCATTTATTGATAGATTTCAAATTTTTTTTCACTGATTTATTAGTTTTAATCTATATTTTAATACTTACCATTGTGTTCAAAATGATATTTTCAACATCAGGAAACTTCCTCATTGCCATTGATCGTGTCGGAGGCCCTTAACGATAATTAATTAATGTTGTATTAAGTAATTACTAAAAACTACCTAAAACTCTAGCCTTTGTATCTAATAACGACACACGCCATAGCCACGATATTAACTTAAACCGCTTATTTTAGCGATCGATTATTATTATTGTTTAATCTGTTTGAAGTGCTAATTGCTATTAATATTTCACATTGATAGCCATTTAATGAAGCCGAGAAGGTAATCGAGCTTAACGTAACTCTTTAATGTAATTACTTTCCAGTATTCTGATCCATCATTCAAAATTAATCTCATACACGTACTTACTCGTTCTCTATATAATATACTAGCTTTTACCCGCGGCTTCGCCCGCGTGAATTTCGGTTTTTCACAAATCCTGAGGAATAAGTAGATTTCTGGTCCACCCGCCCCCCGCCGCGCGGCGCCGTACCGCGGTACCGCGTACGGCGGGCGCAGGGCGCAGGGGCGCGCGGCGCGGCGCGTGGAGTTCCGTGCAGCGCGAGCGTCGGCCGTCGCGCGCAGCGAAAATACTATTACGTGCTGGGGTTCGAAGATTTGGAATAAAACACCTGGTGACCCTTGATCAGACTTTATTCTGCACTTCCGTATTCCACTTGGTACTCCTGATCTTCTTGTAGACTTCCTCTTCACGCTTGTTCGCTTCCAATCCTCTTCACTTCCGATCGCTTCCTTCGCTTGTATTTCGCTCGGCTCTCAGAACTGAACTGCCCTCCGTCAGCTCGCCGGTCCCTTTATATACCCGTTACCGCGTGACTAAGCGTTTTCTAGAAAGTTCCACCCCTATCGATGTTTATTCTAGAAAAGCCGCGTTGTTGTTGTTTACATTATGGGTTGTTTACATCGATGGGTGATTAGGTATTTATTAGGTGTCGAGCAATTATGAACCTTATTGCTCTAGAAATAAGGTTCATTCGTAACACTGCCCCCCTCTTAGCGATGCTCGTCCCGAGCATCACTGTTGCTTCCGTAATGTTTTGCCAAGCGGTCGATGTGCACAACCTTAAATTTTCCCCTTGGTTGACGTTGAATCCTATACGTGACGTCGTTAATACGGGTAACCACTTTGTATGGACCCTCCCATCTGGTTTGCAATTTTGGAGATTTCCCTTTTCGACGAGTCGGATTATGCAGCCAGACTAAGGCACCTTCCTCGAATCCGCTCGTGTTCGATTTCCGGTCGTATCTGGTTTTCATGTTCTCACTCGATTGCAATCCGTTTTCCCGAACTGTAGCATGTATTTCTCGCATTTTCTCTCTCAGATTGGCGACGTAGTCTTGTACGGTGCAAGGTTCATCCGGTGACCCTCCCATCAATAAGTCTACTGGTAACCGTAGTTCCCTGCCATAATTGACTAACGCCGGAGTTGCCTTTGTGCTCTCATGCTCTGCAGTCCTGTAGGCGAGGAGAAACAGTGGAATGTACCTGTCCCAGTCTCTTTGGTGGGCGTCAACCAACTTTGCCAAATGCCTTTCAAGCGTCTGATTGAATCTTTCAACCATTCCGTCAGACTGCGGGTGGTATGCAGTTGTGCGTGTCTTATGCAGACCTAAAATTTTGCATACTTCCTGAAACACTTGCGATTCAAAGTTCCTTCCTTGGTCTGAGTGGATTTCCAATGGTACACCAAAGCGACATATAACCTCCTCAACGAGCTTAGTTGCAACAGTTGTAGCTTCCTGGTTAGGTATCGCGAATACTTCCGGCCACTTAGTGAAGTAGTCCATAACAACCATGAAGTATTTGTTCCCTGATTCAGTCACAGGGAATGGTCCGGCTACATCAACAGCTATACGTTCCCAGGGTGCACCAACATTGTACAGCTGCAGGTTACCTCTACTCCTTGTCTGAGGTCCCTTCACGGCAGCGCAAATGGTACATTTACGGCACCAATCCTGCACATCCTCCCGACAATGGAGCCAGTAGAACCTCTCTCGTACTTTCGTTAGTGTCTTCTTGACGCCAAGATGACCTCCCGAAACTCCGTCATGCACTTCACGTAGGACATCGGGTACCTTGGCTCTCGGAACGACTACCTGAAGATGGAACTCCCTGCCGTTAGTCTTTTCCCATTTTCGGTAGAGTATTCCATTTTGTAGAGTAAGACTGCTCCACTGTGCCCAGTATGCCTTAGTGATAACGCTCATAGGTGCAACCTCACTCCATGTTGGTCTGGCGTCTCCTCTTTTCTTCCACACGATGATGTGCCGTAGATCCTCATCACCCTCTTGAGCCATCTTCATTGCATCATCCTCCCAGGGGCCTAAGGAACCCGTCCTGGTAAGTTTCAATGATAGCTCCGTCGACTCCTGTTTGATGCAATGTTTGCATTCTTCCGGGCATGGCCTCCGAGAAAGTACATCTGCATTTCCATGTGACTTCCCGCTGCGATGTTGAGTCTCGAAGTCATATTCCTGGAGCTGTTCAATCCACCGAGCAACTTGCCCTTCGGGATTCTTAAATTGCAGTAGCCATTTCAATGCTGCATGATCCGTACGTAGTAAAAACTTCCGGCCGATTAGGTACTTGCTGAAGTGTTGCAATGTTTTTACCACGGCAAAAAGTTCCCTCCGTGTCACGCAGTAGTTCCGTTCCGGTCTTGACAGTGATTTGCTGAAATACCCCATAACGACTTCTCTATCTCCCTGCTTTTGGGATAGCACTCCTCCAATCGCGGTGTTGCTCGCGTCGGTATCGACGATAAACTGGCCTTCCGGTTGTGGGTATCCCAAAATTGGTGTTTCACACAGGTATTTCTTCAGTTTTGAAAAGGAATCCTCACAGGCTTCATCCCAACAAAATGGTCTTTTCTCTTCCGTCAGTCTATGTAACGGTTTTGCGATCTCAGAAAACCCCTTGACGAAACGCCTATAGTAAGAGCACAAACCCAAAAATGCCCTTACCTCTGTCTTGTCTTTAGGGGTAGGCCATTTTTTAACCACTCCAATTTTCGCCGGGTCAGTCTGGATGCCCTCACTTGTGATGACATGGCCGAGATAATTCACTTCTTTCCTGAATAGCTGACACTTCTTCGGGTTAAGTTTTAAGTTTGCCCCATGTATTTTGGCGAAGACTCGCTCCATGTTTTGCAAATGGTCCTCGAAGTCTCGACCCATGATAACGACGTCATCTAGATACACCAAGCAGGCATCTCCTACTAAACCTGCTAGCACACATTCCATGAGTCGTTCGAAGGTGGCAGGTGCGTTGCACAATCCAAAAGGCATAACATTAAACTGCCATAATCCTTTTCCCGTTGAAAACGCTGTCTTCTCCTTGTCTTTTGGATGTATTTCTACTTGCCAGTAACCTGATTTTAGGTCTAGAGTCGAAAACCATTTCATGCCACTCAAGGTATCCAGAGTGTCATCGATTCTAGGTAGCGGGTAACTATCCTTCTTTGTGATGTCATTGAGCCGCCTATAGTCCACGCAGAACCGTGTGCTTCCATCTTTCTTCTTTACAAGCACAACAGGTGAGCACCAGGGACTTGCGGATTGTTCTATTATTTTGTTCCTTTCCATTTCTTTCAGCATATCCTCGACTTCTTTTTCCTTCGCGATTGGTAGCCGTCTCGCCCGCTGACGGATGGGTCCCTCATTCCCGGTATCGATTCTATGCTGCACTAACGATGTTCTCCCTGGGTTTCCTTCTTGACTGGAAAAGATGTCCGCGTAGCGTAATAGAAACTTCTTTGCCTTGATGCTTTGTGAATAAGTCAGGTTGCTTTTGCAGTCTTTAAGAAGCTCATAGACTGTAGGATCCTTCCAAGAACCTGATTTATCCGTGCTTGGCATTGAAGTGCATTTCTTCAGCCACACAACTTCCTCGCACTTTCCGACGATGTCCCCCTTATTGAAGTAAATCTCGCGATCATCCAAATTTAGAACTTTTACTACAGCTTTAGTACTACCATTGACGAGAGTTCTTGCTGTCATGAATCTTCGAGAGGCTGTCTTCTGGGAAATGTCCTCAATCAGCACACATCTGCCTTCCTTGGTGTTATTAGTACATGGCAGCTTTACCATCACGTGAGCCTCTGCACGTCCAGGGATGACGATTTCCTTAAGACATGTCACTTTCCCATTAGCACCTCCGAGAATGAAGATTTCTTCCGTACCACACTTAAATACTCCGTCAGCAACATCAATTCTGCAGTCGTGTGTCCTCATAAAATCTAGACCAAGGATACAGTCATCCATAATTTCAGCCACAATCACGTTGTGCGTATAAGATGTCTCCCCTAAGTACATTGTAACAGTCATTTCCCCCAGGACGGGTATTGGCTGACCGGAGGCTGAAAGAAGTCGACAGTTGATTTGCTTGCTGTACCTCGACACAGATTTCAATAGGTCCGGCCGGACTATTGTCCTGGAGGCCCCAGTGTCCAATGTCATCCTGCAATCGATCCCGTTTATGGTGCCTGGTATTGCTAAATTGTTCCCATCGCATACTTGTGAGATAACCGTTGCTGGGGCTCCCTCCGTGCCAGCCAGTACTCGCCCCTTAGTCCTGGCTGTTACTAGTTTCCCTGATTTTGAGGAGACCTTGCATCCTCACCTCTCTTCGCAAGCTCCTCCAACCGTTCCTCTATTTTCGTTAGTCGGGACATCTGCGACTCTTTCTGTGGGCAATTCAGCTGCAAATGCCCTTTCTCACCGCATCTATAGCACACAGCGCCAAAGTTCTTCCTGAATGAGGTCTTAACCTCTTTCACCTCCTCGACAACTTCACGTAGTCTGTGAGTCTGCCGAATGTCGTGTCGAACTGCTTCAACCTCTAAGGCATGCGCCAATGCTTCTTTTAATGAGGCATGGTGACGAAGCCTCACGGCAGCTCTTACCTCCAGGTCTTTGATTCCGTCGACAAAAGCTTGCACGATGTTTGCGGTTACCATCTTATCGTCGGCCGATGGATAAGCTTTCCGCACAAGCTTATCTATTTCCAACGCCCATTGCTGGAGACCCTCTCCAGATCGCTGGACTCTATCGCGCAGCTGGGCGCGGAACACATGCTCCAGATGTCGCTCCCCATACCTGGATTCGAGTGCATCCAACAGTTCCTTGTATCCACAGCCTGAAGTAGGAAAGGCCTCCAGAACAGTTAGAGCCTGCCCTCTCAATGCGACAGTGAGGGCAGTCAAGCACTGTTCGTCCGTCCATCCGTTGGCAGTAGCAACAGTCTGAAACTGTTGCCGGTACGCGGGCCAGGAGGTGCTACCGTCGTATGGGGGTACCTTAACATTAGGTCCCTGAACTGCGCCCATCGCTCCACTTGACGTTAGTCTTGTCGTTTCAAGACGTATCACCTTTTTCTGTAGCTCGTTGAGGCCAGTCTTCACACCATCTATGTCCGTTCCTAGGCAGGTGACTCGCTCGTCCATGAGGTCCAACTCTTTTCGCAATTTAGCCACCATGCCGCCGACTTCGTGAACGGCCGACAAAACAGTCCGCTGCACCCCTTCAAATTTGCAATCTTGATTTTCCTGTATCGCTGCAAATTTGCAATCTTGATTTTCCTGTATCGCTGCAAATTTGCAATCTTGATTTTCCTGTATCGCTGCAAACTGTTGTTGCATTATCCGCATCAAACTCGACAAGTCAACGGTGGGCGTGGCTTGCTCAGTGGGCGTGGCCAGGTGGGTGTGGCCAGTGGGCGGGGCCTCCGGCTGAGTGGGCGTGGCCTCAAGGGGCGTGGTCTGGTGGGCGTGGCCAGTGGGCGGGGCCTCCGATTGGGTGGGCGTGGTCTCAAGGGGCGTGGCCTGGTGGGTGTGGCCAGTGGGCAGGGCCAGCTGGGGGGACCCACCAGGTGCTGGTTCCTCCAGGTGCTCCTCCACAGGTGCTCGGCTGGATTCCACTGCACGCTGGGCCCTGGTCTTGACACCCTCGCTGCCGAAGTCGTCTCTCGGAGTCAATGGCATAGCTTCCAAATCGCACTTCTGACACCAATTATTACGTGCTGGGGTTCGAAGATTTGGAATAAAACACCTGGTGACCCTTGATCAGACTTTATTCTGCACTTCCGTATTCCACTTGGTACTCCTGATCTTCTTGTAGACTTCCTCTTCACGCTTGTTCGCTTCCAATCCTCTTCACTTCCGATCGCTTCCTTCGCTTGTATTTCGCCCGGCTCTCAGAACTGAACTGCCCTCCGTCAGCTCGCCGGTCCCTTTATATACCCGTTACCGCGTGACTAAGCGTTTTCTAGAAAGTTCCACCCCTATCGATGTTTATTCTAGAAAAGCCGCGTTGTTGTTGTTTACATTATGGGTTGTTTACATCGATGGGTGATTAGGTATTTATTAGGTGTCGAGCAATTATGAACCTTATTGCTCTAGAAATAAGGTTCATTCGTAACAATACCTATCAGGGCGTTTTTTAACATAGGTACTTACCGATTTCAACACAACTCCTTTTTTTAAAGTCGGTTAAAAAAGTAGCCTATGTTACTCCTTGGTTAATCCTCTACTTGTCTGTGAAAGTCCCGTCAAAATCGGTTCAGCCGTTCCGAAGATTAGCCCGTTCAAACAGACAGACAGACAGACAAAAATTTTAAAAACGTATGATTCGGTTATGGTATCGTTCAAATAACCATATGAGCTTAATATGTGGTAGTTATTTCGAAATTACAGACAGACACTTCAATTTTATTTATTAGTATAGATATAGATAAACATAACTTGATATAAGATAGACTTAACTTACCTTTAACTAAACTTATATTTATTTACTAGCTTGTGCCCGCGGCTAAACTTATATTTATTTACTAGCTTGTGCCCGCGGCTTCGCCCGCGTGAATTTCGGTTTTTCACAAATCCTGAGGGATAAGTAGATTTCTGGTCCACCCGCCCCCCGCCGCGCGGCGGCGTACCGCGGTACCGCGTACGGCGCGCGGCCGCAGGGCGCAGGGGCGCGCGGCGCGGTCGGCCGTCGCGCGCAGCGTAAATACCTATCAGGGCGTACTTACCGATTTCAACACAACTCCTTTTTTGAAAGTCGGTTAAAAAAGTAGCCTATGTTACTCCTTGGTTAATCCTCTACTTGGCTGTGAAAGTCCCGTCAAAATCGGTTCAGCCGTTCCGAAGATTAGCCCGTTCAAACAGACAGACAGACAAAAATTTTAAAAACGTGTGATTCGGTTATGGTATAGTTCAAATAACCATGTGAGCTTAATATGTGGTAGTTATTTCGAAATTACAGACAGACACTTCAATTTTATTTATTAGTATATAGAAGTATAGATTGAAATGACATTGCACTCGTTACTATTGTGAGATTTTGTCATAATATTTCAATGAATAAATTTTAATTCTAATGTTTCTCCTACTTATTTATACCTATGTATAAACATATTTATTTTTTTAGAATATTATTCATCATTGATGTAGAACATCCTAAACAGTATACATCATATTATAGCTCATAGCAAGGGTGCGCCCTAGCAAGGGGGGCAAGTAGAGAAGTCTAAATTATAAATCGATGAACGCCGGCTGTCACATTCCGCGTGCAAGCGAGAGCGCGGAACAAGCGACAGAGAGGGCACGATTTGCCTAAACGGCAATAGTGCAACTGGTGAGGTTTGAACCGCCGAACTTTCGGTTTTTCGTCCGACGACCGTTGCGCTATTGAAACAATAAAATGGCTAATATCGCAAACAACCGGCTAGTTCTTACAACCACTACCAGTAGTGTATAATATCCATGTTTGCAGCTTCGAAAGATCTTTGCTAACTTTGCTGCATTTAAAAACCACGAAATTTTCGCACTTTTTTTGGTTTTTTCAATATCAGTCCTAAACTATGGGTTTTTAAAAATATTTTCTATGCATTTTTAAAGTAGACTAAAATTTCTACAATTTGAGATCAAAACCAGCTCTGTAGGTTTAAGACTTACCAAGATATAGACCTAAGTACTACTGGTAGCGATCCTAATATTAAATAATTTTTTTCAAAGAAAAATGAACCGACTTCAAACGAATCGAACTAAAAAGTTTAAAATAATTTTTTATTCATTTAGATTGACGATTAAACTACCTAACTCAAATGATATATAATTTTTTGAAGTCGGCGCCAAATGACTTCAAGTTCACTTTAAGTCGAAAATGTGCCCCCCGGGTCCCAGACTCACCCTCCGCGACTAGGTTCACCGCGCTCGCATTCAAAATTGGATATTCTGATTTTACTTACACGAATTGAATGTGGTTTGGCGCCGACATTTTATGTGTCATACTATAGGTGAGTGGTTTTATTATATTCTAACCCAACCTAACCTAACTTCTGATCTATACAAGATTAGTTTGTATGCGTACAACTCTTGTATAATTTGGATAGACCGTAATTTACAATCTATACGCGACTAGTTTCACACCCTTGCGGTTTGGCTTTGTATAGAATGGAAATACACGTAACCATGCACAAACTCCAAGGAATCACTCTATATGCAACTGTACTGACTTCGGCCCAAAACTTTTTGCAATAGGTCAATGTTACGTAGGCGTAGCAGAGTGAAGTCTTTGGACAGAATAGCTATATCAGACTTCAGCAATAGGTCTGGCAATCTCAGAGAACATATGTATTAGTGACATATGTGTACATTTATGCTTATAACTTCGTACGTAAGAATGATAACTCGATGTATTATATACTAAAACCTTCTTGAAAGTATGTAGATAACGGTAGTGAAACAATCATCAAAATCGGTTCATTAGTTGCGGAGATAATCGCGAACATACTTACATACATATGTACATACATACATACATACATACATATGTACATACGGGTCGAATACAGAACCTCCTTTTTTGAAGTCGGTTAATAATTTGGATAGACCGTAATTTACAATCTATACGCGACTAGTTTCACACCCTTGCGGTTTGGCTTTTGTATAGAATGGAAATACACGTAACCATGCACACACTCCAAGGAATCACTCTATATGCAACTGTACTGACTTCGGCCCAAAACTTTTTGCAATAGGTCAATGTTACGTAGGCGTAGCAGAGTGAAGTCTTTGGACAGAATAGCTATATCAGACTTCAGCAATAGGTCTGGCAATCTCAGAGAACATATTAGTGACATATGTGTACATTTATGCTTATAACTTCGTACGTAAGAATGATAACTCGATGTATTATATACTAAAACCTTCTTGAAAGTATGTAGATAACGGTAGTGAAACAATCATTAAAATCGGTTCATTAGTTGCGGAGATAATCGCGAACATACTTACATACATACATACATACATACATACGGGTCGAATACAGAACCTCCTTTTTTGAAGTCGGTTAATAATTTGGATAGACCGTAATTTACAATCTATACGCGACTAGTTTCACACCCTTGCGGTTTGGCTTTGTATAGAATGGAAATACACGTAACCATGCACAAACTCCAAGGAATCACTCTATATGCAACTGTACTGACTTCGGGCCAAAACTTTTTGCAATAGGTCAATGTTACGTAGGCGTAGCAGAGTGAAGTCTTTGGACAGAATAGCTATATCAGACTTCAGCAATAGGTCTGGCAATCTCAGAGAACATATTAGTGACATATGTGTACATTTAATGCTTATAACTTCGTACGTAAGAATGATAACACGATGTATTATATACTAAAACCTTCTTGAAAGTATGTAGATAACGATAGTGAAACAATCATCAAAATCGGTTCATTAGTTGCGGAGATAATCGCGAACATACTTACATACATACATACATACATACATACATACATACGGGTCGAATACAGAACCTCCTTTTTTGAAGTCGGTTAAAAAACAGAATTTTCCACTGATATTGTTTCCATTTGCGCATGCAAACTATAGCATATCTATATTTTTCAAATCTCTAGGGGGGGGGGCAGCTGCCCCCCCTGCCCCTACCCGACGCTCTTGGCTCATAGGAAGCGTGCGGTGTCGATGACGCGAGTTTCACGCTTTTTGTTCACCCAAAAAGTATACATAATTTTCATCGAATAATTTTATACACAGTATACATATGGCTCGGAAAGCGTTCGGTGACGATGACGCGAGTTCCAAGATTTATGTTCACCCAAAGTGCTCAACGCGCCTCAACGCGCCTAAAGAAGTTTTACTTCAAATAACTTTATTTTTCAAAGTAATTATTAAAATAAATAGAAAAATAAAGGATAATAATAAATAAATCGAATAATAAATAAATAGAAAAATAAAGATTTTCAACGAAAAAAATAAATATTATAAAAAAATCAACGCGACAGCCGATATCGATAAAAACGTCGAAGTTCAACGCTTCACAATTGAATGGAGAAACGAAACTCGTATTTTCGCCCCGATACCATCATTATTTATCGATGATTGTGTGAAATAAATAATATTACCCAGAAAGTGCAATAATTGCGCCGTTGTGGGCGATCCAGGGAGCCGGTTGATGTGAGGAGCCGAGAGCTAGTCGCTTTAATCTTAATAGGTAATTGTAATATCGAAGCAACATGCTTGCTTGGCACCGCATGATTGCACTTTTGAAAGTTGTATGCTTATGGATTTAATCGAATTAAATTCGAAAAAAATACAAATAACACATAAAGAACGCTTTTCGGACGTGATAATTTTATTTTAAAACGACGGTTTGAGTCTTTTATCCCGGTAAAGCAAAGAGTTCCCGCATGATTTAAAAAAAACCTAATATTACGTGGATATAGTCCCGGGCATCAACTAGTATTTTATAGTTAGGTATGCTATATTTCTGTGATAGCCTAGTGGTTAGGACGACCGACTTCTAATCGGAGGGCGTGGGTTCGATCCCGGGCACGCACCTCTAACTTTTCGGAGTTATGTGCGTTTTAAGTATTTAATCACTTGCTTTAACGGTGAAGGAAAACATCGTGAGAAAACCTGCATGCCTGAGAGTTCTCCATAACGTTCTCAAAGGTGTGTGAAGTCTGCCAATCCGCTTGGCCAGCGTGGTAGACTATGGCCAAAACCCTTCTCACTCTGAGAGGAGACCCGTGCTCTGTAGTGAGCCGGTAATGGGTTGATCATGATGATGATGATGATGCTATATTATGCCTACCCCGGTTTAAGTGAGGCGGTTCCTGAGGTAGCGGCGCGGCGCTAGAGGGGTGACGGTTGGTTAGCGGAACGGGTGACAGTTGACTTAAAAGTTGAGTCCTTCACTCTACCCGTACCCCGCAGCAACCTCAGGAAATATCTCAGTTGAACAGTCACTCCTAACCTAGGGATTTTGTAACCGGTTGCACGAAACGGTGGTTATTTAATTGCGCCGAATTCATTTGCGCAAGCTGGCCTTTGTGTGCCAATATTGGATTCCGGAAAAACACGCCATGTTTTTCCGAATCCCTCGTTTCTCCGAGATTATAAAGGGAGTGATATTCCTGCAATTTCACCCTATTTTTACTTATTTTTGCTTTGATAGTGCAATTTTGTAAATTGTACGTGTAATCACGAAATAACTCTTCTCGTAATGATAAAAAATAACCAAATGCAACAGCGGAATATGTAGTGAAATTCTCTCTGAAAATGTGCATTATCTAAAAGGTAATTTCTTAGTTAGATAATGGAAATGGAGTATCATATTTTGTGCATTACTCGGAGTAATTTATCAGTGGTCGTGTATTTACGGTCCATTCACAACTTTTAAATTCTTATTGAGATGTTGTGATTATTCTCTTAGGCCCAGCGCAGGCGGAACTGCAAATGCCCCGACCATTTTTCTACGGATATATTATTATAGGCAAAGTAGCTTTAATTATTTTCAGCAGTTGGAGTAGGGTTTTAAAACATGTCTCTTCATATTAACTTTACCAACCCTTTTCAACCCCCTCCTTGCGGGACGAATTGCCGAAAATTCTGAGACAGTTGGTTTTAATTTTTGATGCCAATTTTGATGGTTGTCAATTTAGGTAAAAATGACGTCAAAAACGACTGACTTTCATACAAACTTTCATACCCTATTTAACCCCCTTAGGGATTAGATATATTGTTCATACCTAATACTCGAATGCTCGTTACACAGATACAGCTCGTAATAACAGCAAGCCGCCAGTCGCCACAACAAAGAGGCAAACCGCTGGTGTCGCTGCAGAAGTTTTTGTCAGTGTGTACCTACAAAGTTATATTCTAATTAGTTAAGGTCTACTTTATTTATTTATCCGTATAAAAGTGGTCGCGGCATGTGCAAATCAGTCTGTGCTGGCCCGTGGCTGGCCCTTATCTCTCAGATCCATCTCTCTGTCAAACAATTAATATAACCCGCGGCACGTACATTGAACACTGAAGGAAAGTGGAGGGGGTAAGCTTTTGTATTACGTGCATGACAGTTTCCATACGCAGCTATCCCCTCCACGTTTCCTTCAGTGTTCAATGTACGTGCCGCGGGTTGTATGCGGTCTACCGGCGTATTTCAAATCATCCAGAAAGAACACGAACAATACGAGTACTTCGAATCTAAAAGTCAAACTTAAAATAGAGCTTCTCGAGCAAGAAAAGACCTCTTGTTAAGTAAATAGCGAAGTATTGATCGCTAAACAGCCCCGCCACGGCTTCACTTTTACGCCGTTTGCCTCACAATTACCAATTTGAGGACAGAATCTTACTGTAGTCTATTCTTATAAGGTATTTTCAGTTGTGGACGGACGGGTTTCTTATAGATACTTATCTAACAATGTAGCGCGATTATTTTTTTCACCGTAAAATATACAAGTATATTAAATAAGTACTAATCACACATGAATCATCATAAATGGGCATTTCTCTACTAACTGGAAACTCGTCCATACAAAGTTGTCCCGACTCTATTTTTTTTGAAAATTAAGAAATGATATATATTTTTCGAGAAGTAGTAATGAAGTAAATACTAATCCCCAAAAAACAATTGAAATTTTGACAAAATTTTTTTTTGTATGAAAAAAATAATTTTTTCGTATTATTATTTTTCTAAATTTAAATGTTTTCATCTTATTGCACGTTTAATGGACATTATCAGTAAATAAAATAGGTCTTTGTAGCATAAAACAGGTAATTTGTGCTATAAAATTCCAGAGGACTGTTGCCCAGAGGACTGTTTTTTTTACATAAAAAGTGTCATAGAATTAAATCATTTAAGATTTTGTTTAATATTATTGTAAGAAGTGATAATGCTCGCACTGGGTTATTGTTGTATAAAATTATTACAATTGAATCTCTTATAATACTAAAAATACAACTCTCCAGAGGACTGTTAAACAAGCTGCCCAGACACGTGATTCTCTTACACAAACAGAGATAAAACTGAATAAAATGGCCGCGGCACCTTGTACTTTACTTTCGAACGAACTTCACACTGGTTTCATTGCGTTTTACGACATAAATAATCTCAGTAGTGCATAGTAAGCTTTTGACGTGATATTCAAATTGTATTCGGGGAAAAATCAAAAATCGTGCGGACAACATTCGAGTGCCAGTTTGTAGTATCAAAAATAAACCTAGAATTATCATTGTGTTTTCTAAACATGCTATCTGTATCCTATTATTGCTTGTATATGTTTAAATTTGTCTATTTTAATAAAGGAAATAAATATTCATCGTAAGAGTTGTCATTCTGGAAATAGGACATAGCCAAGAACTGTATTTTGAGGTTTTCAACTGAATTTGATAGAATATGACAATGTTATATTATTAAATGAACTTGCCTCCTTTAAGATTAGGTAGTGTACTATCATTATTGATATTAAAAATTAGTATTATTATAGCCAAATAAGAAAAAAATGCTTGGTACAACGATTTTCCCGTTAGTAGAGAAACAGCCAAATACAATCATATTATCATATAATATATACTAATCACTATTACCTATAATAACAAAATATGAATGCGAAAGTGTGTTTGCTTGTTGGTTTGTTAGTTTGTCCTTCAATCGCGCTGTTCAATCGCGCCGCAACCTACCAGCAGATTTTCTTGATTTTTACATGGATATTGTGGCCAATTCTGTTGTACACAATCTCTAAACCTAAACTAAAATGACAGGTCTAAATTTATTCCTATCTCTTTCACAGTGTTCACTGCAGAAAAGGATAGCAATAGATTTAGGCCTGTCATTTTAGTTTAGGTTTAGAGATTGTGTACAACAGAATTAGCCACATTACCTACTTAGTTAAAAACCTAGGAAAGTGACATGATACTTTTTATGCCAGAAAAACAAAGGCTTTTAATTTTATTACTATTAATCTATTTTGATTAAAGGTGATTTAATTACTGAAATGTAAACAAGTACTTAATTAATATAAAGACTTTTAAGGTTTTATATTTTTACCCACAATATTTACTCATCGATAGATCTTGCGTTCTCACGGTCTATGATTGATTGTCACGCAGGACTTAAATTCATGTGCGAACTTCTTTAAGAATCGATTCAGTGAAAGTAATTATAAATTCGTTGCAGAAACTATTTAAAAGCAAGAGCTCTCATCTTGATTAAAATTACGAGCGAAGAAAACTCAAATACAAATATGATGAGATATAAAATGTCATAGGAATCTAGAATGTGAATTGTAAAAAGCTCAACTCGGAAATGCATCCAGCAGTTATGTTATTAATTTGAAATTGCAAATTCAAGCGAAAATTGCCCCAGCAGGGATAACATGTGACACACGAGAAAATTATTCTCGTCGAATTCTATTGTATTCGACGAGAAAAAGTGTAGAGATAATTTTCTCGTGCGTCGCATGTTAGCACTTCAGGTCGCAGTAGTAGGTATGTCTGTCCGCAGGCAAATGAAAAAATAAACCCACCAATGTTACGGAACATTGGTCTCAAAATTGCCAACATATTGGGTGACCTCGAACAAATGGAGAGGCATGAATAGATGCCATTTACGAACAACCATTTTATGCAACCATTTCAAAGAAATGTCCAACATTGATGCTAATTTCTTGTAGACATTAATATTTAATTAAATAGCTGAAGGGTCTAAAAGTAGTGCAATCTTTATTCGCAACTGCCGTTGTAAAAGATAGTACTATAAGGACGACTATAACAAGTTCAGTTTTGAAGTAAATAAGCAACTGAATGTAACAATTATCGCATTTTTCGGTTCTCTGAAAAAATAGATTGGTAAATATCAACTCGCTGTTCGCAAAAAATTGCATTCGCTAGTGCAAAAATAGGGGAAGCAACAAGCAAGATTAGTCCGTTCCAATTTGGGTCAACGTAGATTTCGGGGCGACGAAATCGAATGTGAAATGGAAGTCCCCAGTTCCACAGAGAGCGCATTAACCTGTCACACCGACTATCATCACGAACATCGAATGACAAATGTTACGAAGGGATGGGAGCTCTGCGTTCTGTATCTTGTTGTTAATCAACACTTCAACAATAAATTAAAAATTAAAAAACCCCCGACATTCGCTTTTTTTGGCGGCGGCCATCTTGGATTTGCAATAGTGCTATTCTACTAGCCAAGCCCTTTCATTTGATACCCATATTAAGGGAGTTGTGAAAAAATATGTAATCCGCCATTTTGTAGCGGCGGCCATATTGGATGAATTTTCATCAAACATAGCTAACAATACTCTCGACTAATTCACCTTTCAACCAAAAAAACCGCATTCAAATCGGTCCACCGTTTGAGCGCTACAGGGGAACAGACAGACACACACACACACACACACACACACACACACACACACACACACACACACACACGCACGCACGCACGCACGCACGCACACACGCACGCACGCACGCACGCACGCACACACACACACACACACACACACGTCAAACTTATAACACCCCGTCGTTTTTGCGTCGGGGGTTAATAATAATATGGTTGGCACTGCTGTCCCTTGTGAGTTGTTTTCAAAAGCTACAGTCTGCTTCAAGAAACCGTTTACAGAGAAGACATTGTAATATATTTATTTTAAGTTATTGTTATTTATTAAATTAAATTAGGTATACTTATCTCGAAAGTAAATAAAAATAGAATAATTAACTTGTCTGTCTGTCTGTGTTGTGTCTAAGAATGAGAATTCTTAGAAAAAAGTTACTGATACGTGACAAGTATCGATAGTCTTCACCAATACCTACTGAGTACTTATTGATCGTATTATTTATTATCGTTTCATCCGTATTCGAGCTTCGCGTCTGTCCTGCCCTTAAGCAAACCATGGAACCAAGAATTTTCTAAGCATACGAGATTTGAAGTGTTCTTATAATAATCAAATAAATAAATTAAAGTGTTAACGGTAGTTGAGTTCTTTCACTAATTAACTAAGCCGACCAAGTTAAGCTCATTTATCACGAAAGAAAAGTGAAAACAAATCTTCCTTTGTCTCAGCTCTTACCGCCAGCTTGGTTTCATAACAGTGATAATTTAATTTATTTTAATAATAAATGTAAACAAAGCAACTTGAAGGTGTCTTTCTTTGTAATTTTCACCCGACATAAGGCGCTTGTTTACTTATTAAAAGACTAGATGATGCCCACGGCTTCGCCCGTGTGGATTTAGGTTTTTAAAAATCCCGTGGGAACTTTTGATTTTTCAGAACAAAAAGTAGCCTATCTGTAGTAACCCGTCCCCAAAACGGAAAAATTCCGTGTGAACCCCACGATTTCGGAATGCAATTCCTTACAGCATCAGGGTTGAGGAGTTGGACATGTACCTACTCAGTAGCTCAGTAGCTGTACCTACTCAGAGTTCAATCAACAATAAAGTCTTTAATTAGTATCCCCAATATCAATTTAAATAACCGACAGTGCCTAAATCCCATTAGTTTTGGGGTTCCCCCCTACAGCATCAGGATTGAGGAGTTGGAATCCAAATTTTTTGTAGAACAGTGTCGCAATGTTTCTCTATCGATTAAAAAAAAAATTACGCAAATCGGTTCAGAAATCTCGGAGATATCGGTGTTTATAGGTAGAAAACACAACTCCTCCTTTTTTGAAAGTCGGTTAAAAAAGTAGCCTATGTTACTCCCTGACTAATTCTCTACTTGTATGTGAAAGTCCCGTCAAAATCGGTTCAGCCGTTCCAAAGATTAGCCCGTTCAAACAAACAGACAGACAGACAGACAGACAGACAGACAGACAGACAGACAGACAAAAATTTTAAAAACGTGTGATTCGGTTATGGTATCGTTCAAATAACCATATGAGCTTAATATGAGGTAGTTATTTCGATATTACAGACAGACACTTCAATTTTATTTACTAGTAAGTATAGAAAAACATTCTGTCTAGTTCGCTGGCTTGTTCAAAAGGAGTTTTATTTTATTTATAATTTATTTTACACCGCAAAGTTAGTTTTAATACACCCCTTTAGCGATGGAATTAAAAAACTCCTCAGTTATTCTAGGATATTCAAAAAGCATTTATTCCGAATTTCTAATATTTTTACTTTTACCGGTTTAGGCTGTGTGATGTTAATCAGTCGTGGTACTGTTTGTCAGGACTTCGATGTATAATAAACTAGCTAATGCAATGACTTCGTACACGTAGTTACGTGAAAAAAAAAATCAAGGAATTCTAAGGAATAAGGAATCTAAACACGTAAAAGTAAAACGTAAGATATGAACGTAAAAGTAAGTTATATTTAGTGGTTATATGCGTCAATAAAACAAGTATAAATTGAAAATTTAAAAAACCCCCGAAATTCGCCATTTTGTGGCGGCGGCCATCTTGAATTTGCAATAGTGCTATTCTTCTAGTCAAGCCCTTTCATTTGATACTCATATTGATATGAGTATTCAAATGAAAGGGAGTTGTGAAAAAATATGTCATCCGCCATTTTGTAGCGGCGGCCATCTAGGACCGATTTTCATCAAACATAGCTAACAACACTCTCGACTAATTCGCCTTTCAAACAAAAAAAACCGCACTCAAATCGCTCCACCCGTTTGAGCGCCACAGGGGAACAGACAGACACACACACACACACACACACACACACACAGAGACACGTCAAACTTATAACACCCCGTCGTTTTTGCGTCGGGGGTTAAAAAATAAAACGTAAAAGTAAGTAAGTTTATATGCGTCAATAAAAACGAAAACCATTTTAACTTTTGAAGCAAGACATTTATAATTGTTGGCAACAGCGTATTACTCATCTTCAAATCAAATTAACCAACACTTGTCACGATATCACATTTATCAGATTTGCCCGCCAGAAGCCGAGCTCATCGCTTAATTACATCACGACTGCACAAACCATCCTTCTTTGTCTCGCCGCTGTTCCGCTGAAAACTAAAGAGCAATTTAATTTGCTCTATTGTACCTGCCATTGTTTGTTTTAGTACCTATCAAAAATTATATTCTCTTCTACTGAGTTTTACCAGATTAAATCTCTATTATTCAGTTACCTAGTTATTCATTCGCGTATAGAAAATTGTGGATAATCTTTTGTCAATGGCCCGGTGGATCGACCTGGTAACTAATGAGGTGACAATATATCAGTCTTATGGTACGGTAGCCGCCGAACAAAAGTTTTAGTGATTAATAACAGGCTGAAACTTCGTGAGTAGGTTCGATTCGACGAGACGCCCAAGTTTTTTATCTGTGAAAATTCTCGATAAAGGTAGCTATTGTAGTGACTATGTGACCATTCATTACATTATACAAATATTTACTAAGCTGCATACAAAAAATCAGCTGGTTATTAATAATTTTTTATGACCTCGTTATTTGAACAAACCATCAATTTTGTAGGACAATTGTTTTTCCGAGTTTATTAGCCAATAATCTCAATATTCGAGTAAAACACTTACGGTTATTCAGACAATTTCGACACCCACCAAATCGACATGTTTTATAGCTGCGCACTACATTAGCTACCTCTATCGAGAATTTTCACAGATTAAAAACTTGGGCGTCTCGTCAAATCGAACCTACTCACGAAGTTTCAGCCTGTTATTAATCACTAAAAATTTTGTTCGGCGGCTGCCGTACTATTAACTTACCTTATCGGATGGCTTTAATATGTATTAAACGTCACCTTAATGGTCGAGGTTAAGTTATATAGTTAAGGAGTTAAGAATTGTGAAACGATGAGTAAATCGTCTATATCTTCTATGCCTATACGAGTATATAAAATAGTACGGTGACCATTGACTGACTGACTGAGTGACAGATAACACAGTCTGGTGGTCTTATTGGAAACATGAAAAATCTTGAGTAGGTACGCTAAGAGGTGCGCGCACCAGGAGCGGTTTCTTGAAATTGAGTGCCCGAAGAGGTGCTAAAGTTTGTATAAAGAAATATTTTTTTAACCTCAATCCACGCGGAAGAAACCATGGGCAATCGGTAGTTTGGTTTCCTTATTAGCAGTCACATAAAGCGCGGCCTAGATAGTACCTACTCTTAATTAAAAACACTGCAAGCAACAATTTTAGTGCTTCCTATTTTTATAGTTGATTGATTTAATATTTTCAATTAGAATTAGCTATATTTTATCAGATTTGCCTGCCAAAAGCAGTATGTATGTACCTTCATCATTAACTAACTTATGCCCACGACTTCGTCCGCGTGCATTTAGGTTTAAAAAATAAAAAACTGGTTGTCTGTAAAGTTGTTTACGGACGATAATTTTACGTGATAAGGTCACAAGACTCTTAAGAAAACATCAGAAAACATCGCCCCTCAATCGCTTGTTCCGCGCCTTGACAATGAGTCATGCTTTTTCGTGCGTGTAACCGGTATTCATCGATTTATAAGACGTTATCACGTCAAAAATGATTCTTCAACATACTTTACCACCCCTTTTAATACATTGCTTAGTGGTCTCTAAGGCATTCGAGAAATATTACCTCAAAATTTTAAATCTATAAGTCCATCAGCTTAACCTACCTACCTATGTATTGTTTCTCAATCAGTCAGTCATGGTACTGTGTCTTGGGCCGTAAATAACAAAAATTTTATACTTTTGATAAATCTATACATATTATATATATATACTAGTGTTGCGCTCGGTGCGCGAGCTGCAAGCAGCTCGCGTGCCTTGTAGTCTCCACAATATTCGTAAAATTAAGAAATGGGAGGCCATACCAAATACCAGAATATTCTGGAGAGTCTCTTGAAAGATAGAAAGAAATATTGGTATCACGTTTCGTATCTTTTCTGAAAGGACACTAATCAGTTCTATGCATGCGTTTAGTGGAAAAAAAGGATCTATACAAAAATGTTCTGGAGAGCCACTTGAAAATTAAAAAGAAATTTTGTATGGACACGAATTTTTTTTGTTCCGTAGCTATCTTTTTTTTACTGGCTCACCAAAGGGCCTAAAGTCTTGAACATTTTTAGTTTCAGGACCATGCCTCTATGACTGATAGTTTTTGAGGGTCGTTAGGGTACTCTGGTATTTTTTCCACATTCACTGCGTTTTGTGATTTTTGTGAAAAAAAATTTTCAAGTTCTATTTATAAGTGTAGTAGGGGGAAAATTTTTCATACAAAAATGTCTAAGAGAGCCTCTTGAAAAGAACCCAAAAAATTTTTATAGAGAGAATTATTTTTTTGTTCGGCGGCCATCTTTTTTTTACCGGTTCACCCAATGGCTCAAGTTTTTTAATAACATTTGTTTGAGACCATGTCTGTATGACTGGTAGTTTTGGAGGACCCATGAGGTACTCTGGTAAATTTTCCACATTCCTGACGTTTCATAATTTTCCTGAAGGAAGACCCATAAGTTCTACACACATAAATAGTGAAGGGAAAGAGTTCCATACAAAATTGTTCTGGAGAGCCTCTTGAAAAGAACCCAAAAAATTTGTATGGAGAAAATTTTTTTTTGTTCGGCGGCCATCTTTTTTTTACCGGTTCACCCAATGGCCCAAGGTCTTTAATAACATTTGTTTGGGACCATGTCTGTATGACTGGTAGTTTTGGAGGACCCATGAGGTACTCTGGTAAATGTTCCACATTCATAACGTTTCGTATTTTTCCTGAAAGGACACTCATGAGCTCTATGCATGCGCTTAGTGAGGTAAAAAAAGTTCTATACAAAAATGTTCTGGAGAGCCTCTTGAAAATTAAAAAAAAAATTTGTATGGACGCGAAAATTTTTTTTGTTCGGTGCCTATCTTTTTTTTACTGGCTCACCAAAGGGCCCAAGGTTTTGAACATTTTCAGTTTCAGAACCATGTCTCTATGACTGATAGTTTTTTAGAGCCTTTGGGGTACTCTGGTAAATTTTCCACATTCATGACGTTTCATATTTTTCCTGAAGGAAGACCCATAAGTTCTGCGGATATAAATAGTGAGGCGAAAAAAGTTCCATACAAAATTGTTCTGGAGAGCCTCTTGAAAGTTAGCAAAATTTTTGTATGGAGACGAAATTTTTTTTTGTTTGGTGGCCATATTTTTTTCACCGGTTCACCCAATGGCCCAAGGTTTTGAACATTTTTTGTTTCTGGACGGTACCTTTCCGACTGATAGTTTTCGAGATCCCTTAGGGCACCCTAGTCAGTTTTCCACGTTCAGCTCTCTCTATAATTTTGTAGACCTTATATTTTTGAATTTTACACACATGAAAATTATGGTGAAAAAGTCCCATACAAAATTGTTCAGGAGAGGTGATCAGTACCTGACTTCAAGTAGCTTTATATATATAATACTTATAATAAAATCGTAGAATTGCCGTATCTGTACATTGAAGATTTTTGCAAAATAATAACTGGGGGATGTTAGGGATAAGTAATAGAACGTAAAAAAGCTATTTTTGAAATTTTTGTCTGTTTGTCTGTTTATCTGTTTGTCTGTATGTTTGTGCGCGCATCACGTAAAAACTACTGAATGGATTGAAATGAAAATCGGCATGATTTAAGTTAATACTATGGAGTAATATACAGGATACTTTTTATCCCGAAATTCAGCACGGTTCCCTTGGGAGAGGGGATGAAAGGTAAAATGTGTACTTAGCTGTAATTCGTTAATGGGTGGTCCGATTTCATTCATTCTTTTTTTGTTAGAAAGTAGATACTTTAAAGACTACTGGCTAATCTCCGAAAGGCTGGACTGATTTTGATGGGACTTTCACTGGCAGATGTTTACATTTTGATGTACCTAAACATCCGCCAGTGAACTTTTAACATATTTTAGCAAGGTTTAAGCTCAAAGGAGCATAGGAAAAACAAAATGATTCCCACGGGATTATTAAAATCAATATCCACGCGAACGAAGTCGCGGGTATCCGCTCGTATGATAATATATACTCACATTTATTCAAAACTAGCGGTCCGCCCCGGCTTTGCCCGTGATACATATATAGCCTATAGCACTCAAGGATCGCTTACATATCCAACAGTGAAAGAATTTTTGAAATCGGTCCAGTAGTTCCTGAGATTAGCGCGTTCAAACAAACAAACTCTTCCACTTTATTATATTATAGTATAGATATACTTAATACATTTGAAGTGTGTATTGTTTGCAGTGTAATTTTTTATTTAGATTATAATCACGAGTCACGACTGAGAATAAATTATCATTATAATATTATCATCATTATTTTGCGTCGACTCTGCTTTTACGAATATAACTGCAGTTATTGAATTCAGTTCAGTTGTTTTCTTTTAAAATAATAACTTTACAATTTACATTACGGCCGGCTTCAGCTCTATTTTCCTTTGTTTAAGGTGGTACGTTTTCCATACTAATTTATTATTACCTTTAAGAACGAATGGATTATATATTTACACTGAAATTACATCGAACAGCCTTAATTTAATGTTTAATTTGCGGAAAAATTTATTTACATAAAGAAAACATTACATATACAGCTAAAGGTGAAGTAAAGCCATCTCGGTCAGCTAGGCAAAACAGCATTTAATAGATGGCTATTATAATAATTAAGCTGTCTATGTAATGTTTTCTTTATGTAAATATAATTTCGCGCAAATTAAAAATTATATTAAGGCTGTGCGATGTAATTTCAGTGTAAATATATAATCCATTCGCTCTTGAATGGTAACATGAAGTTAGTATGGAAAACGTAACACCTTAATGAGATAATAATTTTACGCCATTACTTTGCTTGTTTTTTTGTATTACTGATAATGTAAAAAAAATAACGTAATCTTAAAACGCCTTTTACTCTTTTTTCGAATTGACTAATGGGAAGGTTTTGTTCTGAAATTACAAATAGGTAGGTATGTATTGACAATAATTCCACTTTTATTAAATTAAGCTTTAAAACGATTTTAGTAGAATTATTTACCTTAATAATGGTGAGTTTGTTTATTTGAATTAAAATTTAAGAGGTTCTGTTGATCTTTTACTAAATCTTTGATTGAAGTTTTAAGTACCTACATCGCAAAGGCATAATATTTCTATGAATCTAGTTCCGCATTGTATTTAATTGAAATATATGAAAAAAAAAGTTTATATTTTAAGATTTTTAAAGCCCGACGAAAAAATTTAAAACTTTACCTGTCTGTTTGTATATCTGTGACATCGTTGCGCTCAAACGGATGGACCGATTTGAATACTGTGTTTTTAACCGAAGACTGGTTAAATCTAGTTTGGTTTTAGCTGTTTGATAAAAACCACTTCAGCTATTTAAGCGTTTTATGAGCTCGTTTCCCAGCCAGTGTATGAATCTCAGTCATAAGATTAATTTTTACTTCCACTTGTCTAATTGATTCTAAATATTTACACTACGTAAACCGAAACCATTCTCTTCCCTCTGATATCTATCTATAATATAATAAAACTGTAACAGATCCAATTCTGTACATTGAAGATATTTTGAAAATTTTTATTGGAGGGCACTCTATAATCGATACTGAAGCCAAATCTGCAATTTGTTTCATTTTTGTCTGTCTGTCTGTCTGTCTGTCTGTCTGTCTGTCTGTCTTTCTGTCTGTCTGTCTGTCTGTCTGTATCTTGGCCGCGCATCACGCCGAAACTACTGGATGGATTCAAATGAAACTTGGTACGATTTAAGTTTATACTCCGAGGTAGGACATAGGATACTTTTTATCCCGAAATTCAGCACGGTTCCCTTGTGAGAGGGGAAGAAAGTTAAAACGTGTATTTAGCTCTAATTCAATAACGGGTACTTCGATTTAACTCATTCTTTTTTTGTTAGAAAGGTAGTACTTTAAGTATTGTCCCGTAAATATTTCAAGGTCATAGGTTTTTTAGTTCAGAAATGACAGACATTTATTGTGTTCAAATAACTTGAGGCCCGGATCTTTGAACGTACGGCTTATTTTAAACTGGTGTGCGTTTAAATTTATGTTTGTCGGTCTGTCTATTTGTTCCAACTAATCTCCGAAACGGCTGGATCGATTTTAACGGAACTTTCAATGGCAGATAGGTGATGTTATAAGGAGTAACTTAGGCTACATTTAGTTTAAGTACATAAAAGAATTATGGGATCCGATCCGATCCTATATAAAACCTAAAAACATGCGAACGAAGTCGCGGGGGTCAGCTAGTTATTCATAAAAATGAAATAATATTCTTCCAAACGTATTCAGACTATTTTTTGTTTCAGGATGTGAACATCAACATCGGTCGATGAACAACAACTCTCATATGACCACTGCGGACAATGCGGTCACAAGCTGCAAAACCCTCACCGAAGAAGGTAGCTTTAGGAAAGACGTCATTTAAAGTGACTAAGCAAGTAAAGAAAAGGGCGATTGCACCGAAAAAAGAAAAATTACTTCCAAAATCGGTACTAAAAAGTCCTAAAAAACTTTCCGGTGATAATGCAGCCACTGATAAAACTGACGGAGAGACAACAGCCAAAGAACAAAATGACTCTGCATCAGAAGCAGCTAAAGTGGGATCTTCTAAGCCCAGCACATCCAGAGAAAATTCTCCTTCAAAAAAATCTAAAAAAGAATACAAGGAGACAAAAGACAAGGCTAAAGCTTCACCAAAAAAAGTTGTTGCTAAAAGAACAGTTAAATCAGCAAAGAAAAACAAATCTCCTAAGTTAAAAGCTGATGATAAAGACTGTGATGAGGTTAAGTACAAAATAAACTTAGAAGCAATTAAAAAAGGATCGGCAAAAACAGTTAAATCAAAATCTAACTCAAAGAAAGGAAATGCAGTCCAAAAGAAGAAAGGAACTCCTTTAAGCAAAGAAGGTGATCAAGATAAAGGAAAAATAGAAGAAAATGAAAGCAAGAGTAGTTCAGATAAAATAAACAAAGATAATTTAAATAGCGGTAACAAAGTAGTAGATGAAAAAACTTGCTCACTAAATGAAATTAAGATGAATAAATTGGAAGAAAAATGTACAGTAGCAAAACCAGAACCCAAAATTGCTGAAACACCTACGCAAAATGTTACAGCTATAAATGTAGTAACTAATAGTCAAACAGAAATGCCTAAAGCTGAAATTGAACGACCACCTAAGTTTTTTACCTCTAGTAGATTACCAAGAACAGTCGATATAGATGTCAAATGTTGTAAAAACTCAAAAGGGAATTTAAGTGTATCTGAAAGATTTCTCTCAATGAAATGTGAAAGTAAATCTGATGATAACAGGCAGGAAAAAATAGCTTCAAATAACCTTATATCTCAAGGTCCTGATATTGACGTTTATACTTTTACAGAAAAAGTTGATTCACCTAAAAGTATACTTTCCGATTTTAGAACTCCTATAAATAAAAATGTTGGTAGAGTGCGACCAATAGCAAGGGTAAAAGGAACTGTTATTGATAAAAAAGCAGATCCGGAAAGAAAAAAATATTCTCCTCATAGGCCTATTGAAGAAGTTGTTAAACAGTTGAAAGCTAACAAACGTTCCGAAGACATAATCACAAGTCAAACCACTACAAACTTTGTATCTTCCGATTTAGATTTTGGAATATTTGCTAATGAAAAGGAGGCAGAAGAAAAACCACCGATAGTAAGTAAATCATATAAAATGGTAGCAAGAAAATCAAGTATAACAGGACAACCATTTAGTCCAATAAAATTCCCTGATCAAGAAGAATCTCCAAAAAAAGATATAAAAAGTCAAGCTAGTGTTAAGAAAAATGTATCCAAGTCTAAAAAGCAACAGAAAAAAAGTTCTTTATCAGATGAGGACATAAATAACTCAACTTTCGCTCTTAATACTAAGACTTTTCATTATACTTCCTCCGAAGAAAGTGTGAGTGAATCAAATGATGATAATGATAATAAAGAATCCTCGGAATCAGATAACTTTAAAACTAAACGAACGAAAAATAAAAAATACAAAAGAATTACTGATAGCGCCAAAAAGTCAACTTCAAAGGAACTAAAAGAGCTTTCAAAAGATTCATTAATTGATTTAAAAGATACTTCAGCATTAATAGGAAATGAAAAGCCTAGCAAAAGGCGACTTAAGTTATTATCAATGTGGTCAGGTCCTAAAAAACATAGGATGGCATCTTTAAATGCACTAGCGAAAGTACATTGTTTATATGAAAATGAAAGTAGAACTCATATGGAATTAGGTCTTATGAAAACAGTTGATAGACAAGTGATTCCAAGTACATCTAAGAGTAATATGGCACCTAAAAAGAAAGAAAATAAATCTAAAGAGAGTGAGAAAATTGAAAGCACATCAGAATCGGAATACGAAAATAAAAGGGAAAAAGAAAAAGATAGTTCTGACAGTTCTGACGATAGTATACCTCAGAGGACTTTACGTGGTGTTCCTGGGATCAGAAGTGCTGGAAAATATTGGGATCCAAAGTCTTCAACTTCCTCCAGCGAAGAAAGCGAATTAGAGTTCAAAACTAAAAAAAGCACCCCAGACAAAAAGAAAATTACACCAAAATCTTCATCGTCTTCAAATAAATCAGATTCCGATAAGCCCCCGCCAAAGATGAAGAAAACGACTGGTGTTCCAGTTAAGAAAAAACGTAATAGGAATGAAGTAGTTATGGATCTCAAAGACATGGTTGTACAAAAGAGAATGGCCAGTTTAAACGCTACCGCTATTTTAGCTGCCAGCTATGAGAAGCGTTCTCCGAAGTCTAGCAAAGATGAAACTACTTCAGATTCATGCAGCGATGAATCTTTTTCTCAGAAGCCAAAAAACTCGTTAAGTTCCGGCGTAAAGTCGGAATCAAAAAACGAAGAGACTGAAAAGGAAAGTGACGACAACCAGGTGGCTGATAAAAAGCAGAAAGTGGAGGTTATCGTAAATCAAGATACCGATGTAACAATAACCGGGGTGTACTCTACACATCATCATGAAGGGTACTGTACCGTGTCAGGAATGCAATATCGCATCAGCTCAACTAGCCACACCCAAACTACGGCGACGGCTAATTGCGAAAAGGTAAGGTTATGTTTACATATAGTCTGATTTTTAATTCGGCGGAATTCTGACAGTTGTCATTTAAAAATAGAATGAGTTATTTGTATGAAAAACAGGGACACCACCTGAAGTTCGATTTTACCTCAAACTAAAGTACCTGAAGTATCTGTCAAATTATGTACATGAGACAATTGATTTTTATTTATATGTAAGTTTTGAATTTATTACCTTTTTTGTGGGAACTGTTTTAACTTTGGTAACATTAAGAAACGTCAGAATTCACAGAATTAAAAATCAGAGTATAGATAGACTCTACGCTAGAAAAAAAGCTAGTCAATATTCATAATATACTCATTTAAAAAAGTATTTAATATTTTTAATCTATTTAATTCCATATTGGCAAAAGCAATAAATCGTATATTGTGGTTGCGTATAATGAAGATGACACCGCAGGCGTTTCGAGTCTCATTAATACCCGGTAATGAACTAAGTTCTACTTAAACAAGCCTCGGGACCTTATTCGTACAATATCCTTTAACGCTATACGAAACCTTCACGTAATTTGCACACAACATTAGACTTTATATTTATAAACGTAGGATTCCATTCACAAAAGTGCCTTAAAGTCTGTTTATGAATGATAAGATTAACATAGATGATGTCTTCGGTATATATATTGATTATGTTGTTAATGTCAAATATCTTATCCAAAAGGGATCAACAGAGATAACACCCTTTTAGTACTATTTATACTTTCGAATACCGATCACAATTTTCCAGGAAATCAAAGGACCCTTTGCCGGCGAAATACTCGTATAATATGACTTTATTGGGTGGAAACTTTAAGGGCCTCTTTCACAATAAGATTTGTCTAATCGGAATTAGGGTATTAAGGGAATTTCTCAACAGGGGTTGGATAATTTTGCTAAACAGTAGTTAAATTTTTTATGATAAATGGTCTGAAAATACTCATGAGTCGGTGTTGATGAGAATTTTTTTGTTTTGTATGTATTTATTTTTGAGATTTATTTATGAGTTTATGGGAATTTTTTAAGCTATATATTTCTAAGATGAAGTATATTACCGTAACATGTTTTTTTCAGGAGGGTTGTTCTAAAGATGAAGCATCTCGATACACCCCCCTCTCTGCACTGTCCTCAATGCAGCCTCCCGCGGAACATACACATGCACATCCTCACCCAGGTAACTATGACTATTTATTTTTTTTATCTACAGGACATTATATTATTTTGAAATGCTTGTAATACGTTATGTTATAACTTTTAAGTGTGGAAAATTGAAAATTACAGTATCGTCACAAATTTTAATTATACCCGAGCCGTATTTGAGGGTTTTCAATAGCGCTGAAAGATTAATTTGTAACAATACAGCAGAACAGGTTGGTCTGAGGAAGTACGATACAGGTTTTAAGAGCTCTCTTCATGGGAGCGACAAATCGTTGGTGGGTGGAGTCTAAAACAGTGATTTCTGCATTTAGAGAGCGAGACGTTTTCAGTAAAGAAGAGTATTAAAAATAAATAAATAAAAAAATAATAAATTAATTAATTAAATAAATAAATTTTGCTTGAGATAACGATTTTTCGTGAAAAACGGCAAAGTAAAAAGCTGTAGCTGTAACGGCGGCAACTAATAATAACTGGGAGATGTTAGGGATGTAATAGAGCGTAAAAAAGCTATTTTTGAATTTTTTCTCTGTTTATCTGTTTGTCTGTATGTTTGTGCGCGCATCACGCAAAAACTACTGAATGGATTGAAATTAAGCTTGGCATGATTTAAGTTCATACGGAGTAACATAATATAGGATACTTTTTATCCCGAAATCCAGCACGGTTCCCTTGGGAGAAGGGATGAAAGTCAAAATGTTTACTCAGCTGTAATTCATTAACGCGTGGTCCGATTTCATTCATTTTTTTTTGTTAGAAAGGAGATACTTTAAAGATAACAGGCTAATCTCTAAAAGGCTGGATCGATTTTGATGGGACTTTCACTGACGGATGTTTACATTTTGATCTACCTAAACATCGTTACCTTCGTACGTACTAAGTATCGTACCTAAACATCTTTACAAGCAACTTTATTAAAAGCTTCGTCATTATTTTAGTCTAGATTTTTTTTTATTGAATAATAGGCTTACGCTTGACGACAATCATGCCTGAAAAGCCATGATGAGGTCTAAGCTGGAACGCGCTTGCCTAGAAAATGCCTATTCACTCTTGCCTTGAAGGTACTCAAGTCGTACGAGGAGGGGAACACGGAAGCCGGAAGGTCGTTCCACACCCTAGCGGTTCGTATCAGAAACGTAGATGCAAGTATTTCATTCCACTCCCAATTTATTCGCTCCATTGTAACACAGTTGTTTTGTATATTTGGGTGAGCCAAATTGCTGGTGTTGTTAATTGAATTGGTAAATTATATAACGTTTTTGCGGATAAAAATTTTAGTCATGCGGTAAACCTATACAGACAATGGTTGGCGCGGCGCCAGGCGGAGGCGTACACTACAGATGTCAATGCAGAATCTTTGCTCCCGAGAGACGCTTCCCGCGAACGCGAACATCACAACACCTATCAGCATTACTCTCTCATGTTTTCCTCTGATTCACCGCTCAATGTCCTGCCACTTGCTGCCAAGACGCGTCAATGGATACTTACTTTTGTAGCCGTGTTTTATTTCACGCCTTTTTATATCGCCTACCGGTGTGATTTTTTTCATGTTATATTCACGTACAATACAAGTATAAATTTAAAATTTAAAAACCCCCGACATTCGCCATTTTATGGCGGCGGCCATCTTGGATTTGCAATAATGCTATTCTACTAGTCAAGACCTTTCATTTGATACCCATATTATGTGAGTTGTGTAAAAATATGTAATCCGCCATTTTGTAGCGGCGGCCATCTCGGACCGATTTTCATCAAACATAGCTAACAACACTCTCGACTAATTCACCTTTCAAACAAAAAAACCGCATTCAAATCGGTCCACCCGTTTGAACGCCACGGGGGAACAGACAGACACGCACACACACACTCACACACACAGACACGTCAAACTTATAACACCCCGTCGTTATTGCGTCAGGGGATAAAAACTAAGGTTGAATGAAGCATATTCAATATGTTCGATGGCAAAGTTTCATAGTGTTGATATCGTAATTGATTTTACTTTCATAAGTTTATTTTTGTTACTAGCATCTGGCCACGGCTTCGCCCGCGTGAATTTCGGTTTAAAAAAAATCCCGAGGGAATCATGGATTTCCGGTTCCCGTTCCCGCTCCCTTTTCCAACCTTTATACCTACTATCAAGGAAGTTCGCTATTGTAAATTGTAGTGATTGTAATCTACCTATAGCTGTAGATATAGATATCGGGTTTTTCTAAATCCGCAGGAACTGTGGATTTTTTCTTGATAAAAAGTGCATACGCATACAGATGCATGCAACTATTGTAATAATAATGTGCTATGTGAGCGTGATTTACCTAAGATTAGTCAGCGCCATCTATCGCGTTTTTGAAAGTCTATATCTATTTTGTGGATTTTTCCAGGATAAAAAGCAGGTGGCTTATGTTTTAAGTCAGGGCATAATCTATTCAAAATTTCAGCCAAATCGGATCAGTAGTTGCAACGTTATAGAGTAACAAACATCCAAACATCTACTTAAACATCCAAACATCCACACTTTCACATTTATAATATTAGTAGGATAATTTCCTTATTTTTGTGCGCATTTCGAAAAAATCTTGAACATTTTTTATCACCTGTGAAAACAATTTATGAAAAGACTCAATCTACTTTAGAAGAAACATTTATAATAGATTTGACCTAGAAACGGGCGGCGAGGTCGCATCGAAGACGCATATAAATTCCTAATCTACAATGATGTTGAAACTTGGTTGAAACTCCTTTGCACTACTTTATACAGTTCAAATTATTTCTTAATATTTAGTAGAGTTTCCCCAATAAGAGATTTTAAATTAGGTACTTAAATTTTTACAAATTATTATTTGTATTAACTACGGGTAGTTTTCCAAATCAAGTCAAGTTGTAACTTGTAACAAGTACAACTTGTAGTAGTAGTAACAACTTGTAAGTTACTCTTATTTTTAGTTACCTTTCACAGTTGATATCTCCATAAGTACCCCAGTTACGAACTCCACAATTACGCAGTTATTCAAAGCAAATGAGACACTACTGAGAGCCTAAGAGCCTAAGAGCCTAAGAGCAGTTCGGCGAAAGTTTCGCCGAACTGTTACGCAGTAACCCATCTCAAGCGCTCCAAGCGCGCCGTCCACATTGAGCGTAACAAGTTCGCCGAAATGTTCGCTGTTCGGTTCGGTGAAATGTTCAAGTCTGGACGCACCTTAAGGTTTCATCTTTCCGAAAATAAGTTATGTCAGATCGCACTGGGATCTTGGTCTATAACTCTTATCACATTAAGGGCCTGTTTCACCACTTTCTGATAAGTGTCGGATAGCCTAAACGTAAGTTTTGTCACTTTCTTACTTACTTATGTCAAGTAACAAAGACAAAATAATTATGTTAATAAACTATCCGACACTTATCAGAAGGTCGTGAAACAGGCCCTTAATGTTGCCAGTAAATACTTCTTTGCATTGAAATTTCAAAATGGCCTCATTAATGCCACTTTCCGTCACCAGTTTGTAGGACTATACCTGGATATCCACAACTGGACAATGTGACATAGGTTTCTTGAAGAGAGAGTAAGACTGCTCCCTACTCGTAGGGATGATGTCGTGGGGTTACCAACATTGCGCTTTCCGTTGAGGGGTCGCCATAGCATCATCTTGGGACCCCACCTCCATCGGTTATCCGAGCTATACATCCTGCTCATTGCCACTGCAACTTTGCGACTCTTTACCTTACTTACCTACGAGTATACATATATTAGGTGAAGAAGAAATAGTAGAACCCGAGTAGGGTTCTTCTATTTCTTCTTCATTCTTGACCACGTTGGGATATTTCGATCATAGCTCTCTCCATCGTCCACTTAGTGACTGATCTTTCTTATAAAGCTCACAGTTAGCGTCCTGCTTACACCAGAACCTAATACGAACCGCTAGGGTATGGAACGCCCTTCCGGCGTTCGTGTTTCCCGCCTCGTACCTTCAAGGCAAGAGTGAATAGGCATTTTCTAGGCAAGCGCGTTCCAACTTAGACCTCATCATTGCTTTCTGTCAGGCATGATTGTCGTCAAGTTTAAGTGTAATCATACATAAAAAAACTATCCCCTCTGTATTTCATAGTTCCCTCCCATCAAATGTAACTAAACGTTCCAAGATATCTGTAATATACCGCAATTCACTTATTAGTTGCACGTATTAGAGCCGGTCGGGCAGTGGCAGGGTGCCAACTTGCCTATACTCGTGATATTAAAGAGCCACTTATCTCTCGCAGCCGCCGTCAACCTAAACTTCAAATCAGCACTATTCAAGCTGACTGATACAAAGCTTTTATATGCCATTGATTGGAGTATAAAAGAGCAAGAGGTTGGTACAGTCGCACGTCAAAAAGGCCCAAAAGGGTGCAATATACTACACTTCTTCACACTTTAGTCCGTAGTGTTCAGTATAGTTATTCCGAGTTTGCACCTCCAAAACTTTACCAAATACTACGTATTGAAAAACTGTCACAGTCACAGTCAGTCACGATCAACCCATTACCGGCTCACTACAGAGCACGGGTCTCCTCTAAGAGTGAGAAGGGTTTTGGCCATAGTCTACCACGCTGGCCAAGCGGATTGGCAGACTTCACACACCTTTGAGAACGTTATGGAGAACTCTCAGGCATGCAGGTTTCCTCACGATGTTTTCCTTCACCGTTAAAGCAAGTGATATTTAAATACTTAAAACGCACATAACTCCAAAGTTAGAGGTGCGTGCCCCGGGATCGAACCCACGACCTCCGATTAGAAGTCGGTCGTCCTAACCACTAGGCTATCACAGCTTTTTTTTGAAAAACTGTATGTAATGCAAAATGAACCCAAAGATTCTTATTCTAAAGTCGTAATTCAGTGCTTCGAGTATTTATTTTACAACATTTCTGCTTGGGGCGCTGGCTGTAATCGAGACTAGAATGTATTAGCGAACTCAAACCTTAAAATAAGCCAATAAGCCAGATCCATTTTACTGTGAAGTAATTGTGTTTCGATCAGTAAGTAGTAGGTATTTAGTAAAGTTTTCGAGCTGAGCGAACTGAGACTAAGCATACAGGTAGCAAGGGGGCGGGTGCGGCAATATTGTATGACTAGAAGACAACCGCGGACTGACCTGGATACGCACTATACGCTTACCATGCGGCGCGACGCACCAAATATTCAATTTATTCCCACTAGCGATGCCGGCGACATCGTCTGCGTTTTTAAGAATCTCTCGGGAACTTTATAATTTTACGGGATAAAAATCAGCCAATTTTTTTTTTTTACTTCATCAGCACGGAACCGCAGTTGCATTACTTCGTGCTGACCACTTTTTACTCTTTTTTTCTTCTTCTCTTCTCGTTCTCTATTCTCTTTGCGCATGATAATTGCCCTTATCATCTGGACGTACTTATGCCACTCCTCTTCATTTTTTAGCATGCGCGTTTCTTGCCTCCACCATTTCGCTCGTTCCCTGCGCTACCGATCTCAGATCTAAACAGGCAGGGCATTCGAATCCTTCCATTTCACCCCCGGTAGATGTATTAGTTCCTTTCTCTTCTACCTCCACTGCTCTTTTGACTCTTTTCGGGGTCCTTTCTGATTCTTCATCTTTTCTTTCTGTTCTCATTCGTCTAACATCCATCACCCGCCCACATAGTATATGATGAAAATTTAAAATTATTTTGCTATGATCCGCAAAACAGTCAAATTTGTATGGTACAACAAGCAGCATGTGCTATGCCCTGTCAGCCTTCCTGCTGTTAAATAAGCAGGAAAAATAAGCAACCAAGCGGACCCCAAGCACCACCACCAAGTAACACCACACAAATCCACCACCGAAATAAACTCGACGATCGTTTCGCTCCGACACCGGAGCATCCTCAGGAGATGTAGACTCTACAATGCACAACTGCAAAGTTTGCAGTTGTGCATTGTAGAGTCTACATCTCCTGAGGATGCTCCGGTGTCGGAGCGAAACGATCGTCGAGTTTATTTCGGTGGTGGATTTGTGTGGTGTTACTTGGTGGTGGTGCTTGGGGTCCGCTTGGTTGCTTATTTTTCCTGCTTATTTAACAGCAGGAAGGCTGACAGGGCATAGCACATGCTGCTTGTTGTACCATACAAATTTGACTGTTTTGCGGATCATAGCAAAATAATTTTAAATTTTCATCATATATTATGGATTTCCGCAAAGTAACGCCTGCTTCTATTCAATACGCCCACATAGTTTTTGCACGCAATCTTATCTTGACCTCGTTCGCCGTGGTTTTATGATCCTTGTTTGTCCACGAGTGAATTTACTGCTACAATGTTATCGAACAATCCATTCAGTAGTCGATCTTCCTTTTCATCCAAGGTTTCAGTCTCCTTACTCGTTAGGGACTTTTTTCTTTTCCATTCTCCTCTATTCCTTGGTGTACTCGCCATCGGTGAGAAAAACGTCAGGGGGGTTGCGTAGGGTGTTCTTCCGCATTGGGCCCCTTCGTCTCCCGTGGAAAAATTAGCCTACGTCCTTCTCCAAGATTTAGTCCACCTCTGTACCAAATTTCGTCAAAATCGCTTCAGCGGTTTAGGCGTGAAAGCGTAACAAACAAACAAACTCACTTTCGCATTTATAATATTAGTTAGGATAACAGCCATATAGGAAAGAATTCAAGAATATTTTTTGCCCGCGACTTAATTCGCGTGAATTAATGTTTTATAAAAATCCCTTATATCTGTTAAATAAACTGCCATAAAAGCTTGCAATTTAAATTACACCAACAAAAGAAAAACAATATTCCGCCGCGAGATAATGAAAATGCAAAAATATGTCATTAAGTCCCTGGTTAAATCTTCCCTTTGTGTAATGCCTATATCCATCTTTAGAATCTAAGCAACGTGGCCTATTTGTTATCTCGCCGAGGAAAACCATTCCAACGTTTTCCAGCTCAAACGAGCACAAAGCAACAAAATACTGGGAAATGAAAATACGAAGAGTGAACTTGCTGAGTTAATCATGAAAGCCGAACGCTAAGCGACTCTGCTTGGCATATTTGTTTTGTTTTCGCCTGAGGGATGAATGTGTGATAACTGAAGTATATGTAAATGTTACGTTTACATTTGGTTTGCTTAGCTTTGGTATCAGCGTCACGTCCGTGTTTGTATTCGAACCGCTTAAATCCACGTGTTCGATCAAAATGATGATAATATTCTTCAAGCTTTATTTGATATATCATTTTTGTTTAAATTGTTTGCCAAGTGTTAGAGGATGTTATGGCTTATTGAAATTGAAATGAAATGATTTATTTGCAATAATGATAACCTATCAATCGAAAAATCTATGGCGTCGGACGAGTCCTTCACGCCGATGTCATAAGAAATATATAAGTACTAGATTCTGCCCGCGGCTTCGCACGCGTGAATTTCGGTTTTTCACAAATCCCAAGGGAATCATGGATTTCCAGCTCCCGTTCCCGCTCCCTTTTCCAAATTTTATACCTACTTTCAAGGAAGTTTGCTATAGTAATCTACCTATAGCTGTAGATATATATTTCGTTTTTATCAAAATCCCGTGGGAACTGTAGATTTTTCCAGCATAAAAAGTGCATACGCATACAGATGCATGCAACTATTGTAATAATGTGCTATGTGAGCGTGATTTACCTAAGAACAGTCAACTCCATCTATCGCGTTTTTGGAAGTCTATATCTATTTTAGTCCCACAGGAATACTTTTCCGGGATAAAAAGTACCCTATGTTTTAAATCAGGGCATAAGCTATCTCCATTCAAAATTTCAGCCAAATCGGTTCAGTAGTTGCGGCGTGATTGAGTAACAAACATCCAAACATACAAACATCTAAACATCCAAACATCCACACTTTCACATTTATAATATTAGTAGGATATAGTAGGATTAGTAGGATTGGTATTGTGATTATGTGTGATAGCTTCTGCCCGCAGCTTCGCTCGCGTGAATTTCGGTTTTGAACAAATCCCGAGGGAATCGTTGATTCCCGGTTCCCGTTCCCGCTCCCTTTTCCAACCTTTATACTTTCTATCAAGGAAGTTCGCTATAATAATCTACCTATAGCTGTAGATGTAGACTTCGGGGTTTTCAAAATCCCATGGGAACTGTGCGTTTTTTCCAGGATAAAAAGTAGCCTATGTGTTGCCAATGCATGCAACACAGCAAACTATTGCAATAATGTGTTATGTGAACGTGATTTACCTAAGAACAGTCAGCGCCCTCTATGGCGTTTTTGGAAGATTATATCTATTTTAGTCCCACAGGAATACTTTTTCGGGATAAAAAGTAGCCTATGTTTTAAGTCAGGGCATAAGCTATCTCCATTCAAAATTTCAGCCAAATCGGTTCAGTAGTTGCGGCGTGATTGAGTAACAAACATCCAAACATCTAAACATCCAAACATCCAAAAATCCACACTTTCACATTTATAATATTAGTAGGATTAGTAGGATTGGTATTGTGATTATGTGTGATAGCTTCTGCCCGCAGCTTCGCTCGCGTGAATTTCGGTTTTGAACAAATCCCGAGGGAATCGTTGATTCCCGGTTCCCGTTCCCGCTCCCTTTTCCAACCTTTATACTTTCTATCAAGGAAGTTCGCTATAATGATCTACCTATAGCTGTAGATATAGACTTCGGGGTTTTCAAAATCCCATGGGAACTGTGCATTTTTTCCAGGATAAAAAGTAGCCTATGTGTTGCCAATGCATGCAACACAGCAAACTATTGCAATAATGTGTTATGTGAACGTGATTTACCTAAGAACAGTCAACGCCATCTATCGCGTTTTTGGAAGTCTATATCTATTTAAGTCCCACAGGAATACTTTTCCGGGATAAAAAGTAGCCTATGTTTTAAGTCAGGGCATAAGCTATCTCCATTCAAAATTTCAGCCAAATCGGTTCAGTAGTTGCGGCGTGATTGAGTAACAAACATCCAAACATACAAACATCTAAACATCCAAACATCCAAACATCCACACTTTCACATTTATAATATTATAGTAGGATTATATGAAATTCATGAAACCGTTTATAAATAATAATACATTAACCGCGTTTTATAGGAATGAGTTTTGGTAATTCAAATTATGCTGTTGATTGTTACACCTATTCGTGTATGTCCCTTTACTTAATCAGACAAAAATGTAAAATAAACATATTAATTATGAAGAGTGAAAGATTAAAGTAATAAATTTAAAATTTAAAAAACCCCCGACATTCGCCATTTTGTGGCGGCGGCCATCTTGGATTTGCAATAGTGATATTCTACTAGTCAAGCCCTTTCATGTGATACCCATATTAAGGGAGTTGTGAAAAAATAAGTAATCCGCCATTTTGTAGCGGCGGCCATCTTCGACCGATTTTCATCAAACATAGCTAACAACACTCTCGACTAATTCACCTTTCAAGCAAAAAAAACCGTATTCAAATCGGCCCACCCGTTTGAGCGCCACAGGGGAACAGACAGACACACACACACACACACACACACACAGACACGTCAAACTTATAACACCCCGTCGTTTTTGCGTCGGGGGTTAAAAATAGACAACGAAATTTCCTTCCTCCGATTACGTTAATAAATAATGGAGGAACCAATCGTCAAACAAATGAAGTCGGATTAAACTTCCACGCAAGGTGTTAACGATTACCACCAGATGTTTGTTATAATAATTATGACAGGGACCGAGGGTTAACCCTCTATGGGGAATTCAAGGGGTGAAAATGTCGGTATGTGTTTTTGTTACCGTCCGTCCTGTTCCTTAATTAAGAGAGTTTTGTTTTTTAATTGAAGTGTGCTATGATAGTATTTTTAATAAGGGTATATAGATGCGCCGTAGAACCAGAGCGTAGAACAATAAATATTAATATCCGGTGCGTGTTACGGAGTGGGGTTTATTGTTAAACATCAATCGTTCGTAGTTTTGTAGAGAAACTCGATTGATTCTTACTTGATGAAACATTAATAGATACATCTCACTATCCGTACAATACCAGTATCATAAATGGGAATGTGTCTGTCTGTTTACGTAACAAATTACGGACCCGGAAACCTGTAACGGCTACTCGAACATCGATTTTAGATTATTCATAACGTGTACGATACGCAAGATCAGCAGGGCTACTCTGTAAAGCCATTTTCGAATTATAGAGAGTGAATTCGAGATGAGTTTGCTAATTTGTACTCTGTAAAACTCGATAGTACAGGTCTTCTCACTCAAACTCACTTCACTTCGCAAGTGCGTAGCAGATGTTTACAGAATATCAAACCAAGGTGAAGTGAGTTTGCTTTTGAAGCGAGTTATCTCACTTGAGTGAGCTTCGATATCGAGATGGTATTTTAGAGAATAGCCCTACTGACTCTATTGGTGCGGCAAACTTTGCCGTCCGGCACACTCTGTAAACTACAAGTAATCAGTGTATTGTTTGAACTAATAAAACTTAATATCTTATTACAATATCTTACATAATTTTCTAATATTATTTAGAATCTAGTTGTATCTAAACGCTACCATCTAATTTAAGCTCCTAACCGGTGCACTTAAGACGGTTAACGCCAGGTTACTGTTAAAGTTTAAGACTGCCAAACAAAACTACTTTGTGTTGCACAGGACAGGAATTTTCAACGTTTTACCAAAATTTTACCTTAATTAACGAATACTCACTCGTGGAACCCACTTTATTTGTTTTATTTGTGCTGCAAGTTTAACTTAAACAGTAAGTTTACTTAAAGTAAACTTTAGTAATTTAAAGTCCATTAATCGACTGATATGCTACTGGCCCTAATTTTGATCAATTTTATTAAAACCTTTGCAATAAACAGTTCATTTGAAAAAGGACATAAAAGCTCGTTGTTAACAGTTTCTAAGCTCGGCATGCTTTTCACTGGATTTATTGCTTTGTAATGAATTGTTAAACAGAATACATATGTGACAAAATGTTGTACTTTGATCCACGTTACCTGCATTATGATTTATGGTTCACAAAGTTTGATATTGGTGCTCTATCTTTCTGGTCTAGAAGTATTGCTTTCTTTTCATAATATGTGGTTGAAAAAAATAAATAAAGTAACGTACTTAGGAATGACTTCCGGGAAACTAATAGTCAGCATTGCCATACAAACTAATCAAAAATGTATCCCCTGTAAAAGGAAATTTATTTACTGAAAGTTGTACCTTTATATTACATTTTTTTATATAATAAACTAGCTGACGCCCGCGAATTCGTCCGCGTGGATTCATATAAATTTCATACATACTTCAACCCCTATTTAACCCCTTTAGGGGTTGAATTTTCAAGAATCCTTTCTTAGCGGATGCCTACGTCGTAACTCGTAATAGCTATCTGCATACCAAATTTCAGCCTGATCCGTCAAGTGGTTTGAGCTGTGCGTTGATAGATCACTAGATCCGTCAGTCAGTCTGACTGACTGACGGATCTAGTGATCCTTTTCTTTTTATACATATAATATATATATACATATATTTAGAGAAGATAGAAGATAGATTATTACGCTGGATCCATTACATAATTTTATTCATATAAGTACATATTCCAGGAATCTGCTTTTCATTTGCATATTAAATTTTTATATACCTAAGGGCGTTTGTGCACTTACTCGTTTTCGATTCGTTTTCGATTCGTGTTCGTTTTTTTAATGAACATCATAAAAACGTATACGAAATTCACGAATGACATTTGTGCACTTAATCGTGATTTCACTATACGTTTTAAGCATTTCGTAGATAAAACCGTGTTCATAATGTGTGCTGCATTTAATCGTCGTCAGCTTTTCGCACTTCTCTTATACATTCGTAGGCGATCATCACTTAATGACATGACATGACATCATGAAAAAACTTTTTTTAATTACTATCGAAAGAATGTTGCTACTTTCGATTTCATATTGTGTCATATAAAAAAAAGATTCCTCGGCAAGACACACGTTTTAGAGAATGCATAACTCCAGAAAAAATGCTGGCAGTAACACTAAGGTAAGTGATTATGAATATTTCACACGGTACGGTTAGTATCAAAATTATCTAAGCATACGTCATATATTTTGTGAACATCCCAAGTGGACATTACGCTCTTGTAAGAAAACAGTAACAACTAAGTATCAGAAGTGATATTTTATATGAAACTAGCCGACCCCCGCGACTTCGTTCGCATGGATATAGGTTTTTATATAGAATCGGATCGGACCCCATAATTCTTTTTTGTATCTAAACTAAATGTATCCTAAGTTACTCCTTAACATCACCTATCTGCCATTGAAAGTTCCATCAAAATCGATCCAGCCGTTTCGGAGATTAGCTGGAACAAATAGACAGGCCGACAAACATAAATTTAAACGCACGCCAGTTTAAAATAAGCCGTACGTACAAACATCCGTGTCCCAAGTTATTTGAACCCAATAAATGTCTGTAATTTCTGAACTAAAACCTCTATGACCTTGAAATATTTACGGGACAATATATAAAGTATTACCTTTCTAACAAAAAAAGAATGAGTGAAATCGAACAACGCGTTAATGAATTACAGCTAAATACACGTTTTAACTTTCATCCTCTCTCCCAAGGGAACCGTGCTGAATTTCGGGATAAAAAGTATCTTATGTCCTACCTCGGAGTATAAACTCAAATCGTACCAAGTTTCATTTGAATCCATTCAGTAGTTTCGGCGTGATGCGCGGCCAAGATACAGACAGACAGACAGACAGACAGACAGACAGACAGACAAAAATGAAACAAATTGCAATTTTGGCTTCAGTATCGATTATAGAGTGCCCTCCAATAAAAATTTTCAAAATATCTTCAATGTACAGAATTGGATCTGTTACAGTTTTATTATATTATAGATGTTCATATTTTGCTGATAGTTTTTGACTACCAACCACAGGTATGGAAATTTTGATTATACTACAATATTTAGGTATTTTACTCGAAGTAAAACTAATTTGAATGAAACAAACGATTTATTTTAATGCCAAACTAAGTAGGTATTAATTTTTAATAATAATCAACTGCGTTGAATCATGTTTTGTTGGAATTCAAGAAATGCAAATACCTATGTTTTCCAAATACCTCACAACATCAGGACTCATCTCTGCCCTCTTTCCACACACCATTCCACTCGCGTCCTTATTTTAAAACGATTCGATGTGAAGAATTCACGAATATATAAACACGAAAACGAATCGAAAACGAGTAAGTGCACAAACGCCCATACAGTTATAAGGAAGGCTATGTCGAATCGTGTTTTCACGAAACACGAAAACGAATCGAAAACGAATAAGTGCACAAACGCCCTTACAGTTAACAGAGCTTGCTATTCCTATTTACATTTTGCTCTATATTTCTCTACCTTTGTATTTTTTTAATATTTTATTGCGAAGTGCCTTACTATTTCATGGATTTAAATGGGCTATTTATTGCTTCACTGCAAACCACTACCAACAGTATCAGACACTTTTCACGGGCCAGAACTTTTATCAGACGCTTTAAAGTGTGTGTGTGTCTGTTCCCCTGTAGCGCTCAAACGGGTGAACCGATTTGAATGCGGTTTTTTTGTTTCAAAGGTAAATTAGTCGATAGTATTCTTAGCTATGTTTGATGAAAATCGATCCAAGATGGCCGCCGCTACAATATGGCGGATTACATATTTTTTCACAAATCCCTCAATATGGGTATCAAATGAAAGGGCTTGACTAGTAGAATAGCACTATGAAAATCCAAGATGGCCGCCGCCACAAAATGGCGAATATCGGGGGTTTTTAAATTTTAAATTTATACTTGTTAAATATGTAACTAAGACATCTATCATAAAGTTATATTTCATCAGTCAGGCAAATTGTCATGACCAAACATCTCCACTAATCACAAAAATTCGTGAGTATGAGCGCGAAAGCAGTTACCTTTCACACTAATTGATATCTCCATAAGTACCCCAGTTACGAACTCCACAATTACGCAGTTATTCAAATCAAAACTGAGAGCCTAAGGTTTCATCTTTCCGAAAATAAGTTATGTCAGATCGCACTGGGATCTTGGTCTAAAGAGAGAGTGTCGGCCAATCAGAGGTAAATGCAATAAGTCTGACATCACAGTCGCTATCATTTTTAGACGATTGACAACCGTACTCTAATCCGCATCCTCAAAACCAACAATGTTAATATCCGGATCCGCATCCTCATCCGCAAAACAACAAAGGATGTTACAACCCTTGCGAAGATTCCGCTACATACCGGTATATATTTTAATCTATACTAATAAATAAAATTGAAGTGTCTGTCTGTAATATCGAAATAACTACCTCATATTAAGCTCATATGGTTATTTGAACGATACTATAACCGAATCACACGTTTTTAAAATTTTTGTCTGTCTGTCTGTCTGTCTGTCTGTCTGTCTGTCTGTTTGAACGGGCTAATCTTTGGAACGGCTGAACCGATTTTGACGGGACTTTCACATACATGTAGAGAATTAACCAGGGAGTAACATAGGCTACTTTTTTAACCGACTTTCAAAAAAGGAGGAGTTGTGTTTTTCTACTTATGTACACCGATATCTCCGAGATTTCTGAACCGATTTGCGTAAATTTTTTTTTAATCGATAGAGAAACATTGCTACACTGTCCTACAAAAAATTTGGATTCCAACTCCTCAATCCTGATGCTGTAGGGGATCTGATCCCCAACACTAATGGGATTTAGGCACTGTCGGTTATTTAAATTGATATTGGGGATACCAATTAAAGACTTTATTGTTGAATGACCTCGAGTAGGTACATATTCTCCAACTCCTCAACCCTGATGCTGTAAGGAATTGCATTCCGAAATCGTAAGGATCCCACGGAATTTTTCCGTTTTGTGGACGGGTTACTACTTACTACAGAATACAGATAGGCTACTTTTTGTTCTGGAAAATCAAAGTTCCCACGAGATTTTTACAAACCACACGGGCGAAGCCGTGGGCATCATCTAGTATGTAAATATGTTATGTTGTATGTATAATACGTATAAGTTGCTTATCTAATAAAAAATAATTATAATACCGGTAGCTGTAAAATGTAGTTCTTAGTTAAACCAAAGTACATTGTACGTATATGAACCTATTGTTACTACTATTTTATCTTATGTTAGTAGGTAAATATGAGTTAATATTACAAATAGGTATCAAATTACTAAGTTATTTTTGACGTGATAACGTCTTATAGGTAAATCGATGAACACGCACGGAAAAGGATGACTCATCCGTCACGTTCCGCGTTCGGCTTGTGACACATCTATCTAGATCTTTATTTCCTAATGACGTTAGCACCCAAAATTATTCGTCCGTAAACCAACTTTACAGAAAACCAATGTTTTTTTTTTTCGTTCAATAGATAATTTTATAAATTAGTAAATAAATTTTATAAATTATATAGTAAGTAAATATATCGTTGCTTATTACTATTGACGACAGTTTTCTTGTGAACTGACCGAGGGTCACCATAGGTGATCAAAGTATAGTTCGTTCAGTAACTTAGTGTCGGTACAGGCGCAGGTGCTCTTAGTATTCTGCTTTTATTTTTATTTATTTTTTTCTGTTTGTAATTTTTTTTCTATTCTAACAGAATCTCCGAATAGTCTGCCAATCCGTACTTGGCCAGCGTGGTAGACTATGGTTAAAATCCTTCTCATTTTAAGAGAAGATCCGTGTTCATGAGAATATTATATTTTATGTTTATGGTTATATTGTAATAAAATACGAATATAAAAAAATATAAAAAGGAAAGAGAATTTTAATGAAAAAATATGAGTAGGTATAAAACGCCAAAACCCCTTGTGCCTGTACACCCCTCGCGGCATGCTTTGAAGTCACGGCGGTGTCTTTGGCAAAACACCGCGCGGCGGAGGCGGCTAGACACAAAAGGCGACCGTAAGAAAACGAACAGACTATAACGCTACAGTTACCGTTAAAGTTTGACCACAACAAAAAGCAAACGTGAACCTTTGTATTTGTACCTAAGATACAATATTTTGGCACAGTTGTATGGAAGAAATAACGAATCATTTTTTGTTTGGGATAATGAATCTTTTCTATTAGCTCTAAAATAAAACAGAATAGGTATTAAGTGTATAAGTACCTACCAAGCTTGTAAATTGCTATGCAAATGAAAAGGAGTTTCCTGGAACACCCTGTAAGTGACTCTGCAGAATAATTTAATAAGCCCCTTCCAGCGGAATACCTACGCGCCTGGAAAATTTGTGTTTGCAGTGAACAATTTGTTTTTAAAATGAATTTCTTGTAATCTATACATATAATAAAATCGTAGAATTGCCGTATCTGTAAAGTCCGTTCAGTAACTTAGTGTCGGTACAGGCGCAGGTGCTCTTAGTATTCTGCTTTTATTTTTATTATTTTTTTTTCTGTTTGTAATTTTTTTTTATTCTAACAGAATCTCCGAATAGTCTGCCAATCCGCACATGGCCAGCGTGGTAGATTATGGTTAAAATCCTTCTCATTTTGAGAAGGATTTTACCCGTGTTCATGATAATATTATATTTTATGTTTATGGTTATAGAATAGAATAGATTTTATTGCATGACGAGCGGATACCCGCGACTTCGTTCGCGTGGATATTGATTTTAATAATCCCGTGGGAATCATTTTGTTTTTCCTATGCTCCTTTGAGCTTAAAACTTGCTAAAAACTGTTAAAAGTTCACTGGCGGATGTTTAGGTACATCAAAATGTAAACATCCGCCAGTGAAAGTCCCATCAAAATCGGTCCAGCCTTTGGGAGATTAGCCAGTAGTCTTTAAAGTATCTACTTTCTAACAAAAAAGAATGAATGAAATCGGACCACCCGTTAACGAATTACAGCTAAGTACACATTTTGCCTTTCATCCCCTCTCCCAAGGGAACCGTGCTGAATTTCGGGATAAAAAGTTTCCTATATGTTACTCTATAGTATTAACTTAAATCATGCCGAGTTTAATTTCAATCCATTAAGTAGTTTTTACGTGATGCGCGCACAAACATACAGACAAACAGATAAACAGACAAAAATTTAAAAAAACAGCTTTTTTACGTTCTATTACTTATCCCTAACATCCCCCAGTTATTATTTTGCAAAAATCTTCAATGTACAGATACGGCAATTCTACGATTTTATTATATGTATAGTTGCATGATTGTAAGTATGTACATGGTAGGTGTTACAAAGTTTTGTGTTGGCATGTTACAATCAGCCATAATAGAGGGTAGCTTATTATAAATTTTAGTCATCATATAAAAACAACTTTTTGAGCTCAGAGCAGTTTTACATTGTGGATAGTTTTGTTCGGATATCTATGATACAACATTTTGACGTGTTTGAAAATATTCATTTTTGAATTTCTTTACGAAACACGCCACTTCGTAGATATATATATATATATGTACATGGTAATGTTAATAATTTCAGCGTTTTAAAAAGTGGCTTACATGATTGCATTGGATCTTTGTTACAAATTGCCCGGATACACTTTTTCTGAATTAAAAAGACTCTATTCATTTCGGAAGCATTACCCCAAATTAAAACTCCGTACCGAATATTGGAAACAACATAGCCATGATATGCCGAAAGAGCCGTGCTTCGGTCAGCAATTTTAGATATTCTACGTAAAGCAAAGACAAATTTATTGATTTTTGTTGCACAAGTTGTCAATATAGTATATTGCAGTAATAAGTATATTGTAATAAAATACGAATATAAAAAAATATAAAAAGGAAAGAGAATTTTAATAAAAAAATATGAGTAGGTATAAAACGCATAACCCCTTGTGCCTGTACACCGCGCGCGGCATGCTTTGAAATCACGGCGGCGTCTTTGACAAAACACCGCGCGACCGAGGCGGCTAGACACAAAGAGCGACACTAAGAAAATGAACAGACTATACATTGAAGATTTTTGAAAAATAATAACTGGGGGATGTTAGGGATAAGTAATAGAACGTAAAAAAGCTATTTTTGAAATTTTTGTCTGTTTGTCTGTTTGTCGGTTTGTCTGTTTGTCTGTTTGTCTGTTTATCTGTTTGTCTGTTTGTCTGTATGTTTGTGCGCGCATCACGCAAAAACTACTGAATGGATTGAAACGAAACTTGGCACGATATAAGTTCATACCACGGAGTAACATAAGGATACTTTTTATCCCGAAATTTAGCACGGTTACTTAGGGAGAGGGGATGAATGTCAAAACGTGTATTTAGCTGTAATTCAATAACGCGTGGTCCGATTTCATTCATTCTTTTTTTGTTAGAAAGTAGATACTTTAAAGATTACCCGGGTAATCCCTGAAAGGCTGGATCGATTTTGATGGAACTTTCACTGGCGGAAGTTTACATTCTGATCTACCTGAACATCCGCCAGTGAACTTTTAACAATTTTTAGCAAGGTATGAGGTCAAAGGAGCTTAAGAAAAACAAAATGATTCCCACAAGATTTTTAAAAACCAATACCCACGCGAACGAAGTCGCGGGTGTCCGCTTGTTATTAAATAACTATGTAACAAACAAAGTGGATAGAAGACAAGTTGAAGCATACGGCTGATAGTCGATGAAAAGCCAAAATTACTTTGCTATAAGTAATCCGCAAAAACAGTCAAAGTATGGTACAACATGCAGCATGCGCTATGCACTGTCCTCCCTCCTGCTGTTAAATATGCAGGAAAAATAAGCAACACAGCAAACCCCAAGCACCACCATGTAACACCACACAAATCCACCAACAAAACAAACTCGACGATCGTTTCACTCCGACACCGGAGCATCTACAGGAGATGTAGACTCTACAATGCACGATTGCAAAGTCATCTATACATCTATACATATAATAAAATCGTAGAATTGCCGTATCTGTACATTGAAGATTTTTGCAAAATAATAACTGGGGGATGTTAGGGATAAGTAATAGAACGTAAAAAAGCTATTTTTGAAATTTTTGTCTGTTTGTCTGTTTGTCTGTTTGTCTGTTTATCTGTTTGTCTGTTTATCTGTTTGTCTGTTTGTCTTTATGTTTGTGCGCGCATCACGTAAAAACTACTGAATGGATTGAAATGAAACTCGGCATGATTTAAGTTAATACTATGGAGTAACATATAGGATACTTTTTATCCCGAAATTCAGCACGGTTCCCTTGGGAGAGGGGATGAAAGGCAAAATGTGTAATTAGCTGTAATTCGTTAACGGGTGGTCCGATTTCATTCATTCTTTTTGTGTTAGAAAGTAGATACTTTAAAGACTACTGGCTTATCTCCGAAAGGCTGGACCGATTTTGATGGGACTTTCACTGGCGGATATTTACATTTTGATGTACCTAAACATCCGCCAGTGAACTTTTAACAGTTTTTAGCAAGGTTTAAGCTCAAAGGAGCATAGGAATAACAAAATGATTCCCACGGGATTATTAAAATCAATATCCACGCGAACGAAGTCGCGGGTATCCGCTCGTAATAAATAAAGTAGAATCTAGCCTCTCTAAGCTAAAATCTAATCTCTCTTTAATCTAGAATCAATTAATAGGCTTAAAATAAAAGCACTATATCCTCTCACAATGTTAGCAGTGGAAAACGATGGCACACACGTCAATTTAATTTTTAGAGATCCCTGCACTACTGAATTAACACCATAGACTCTAGCTTGAATTCTGAACATCTCTCAGTTATCATAATAATGCTATAAAGTGTTATACACCATAATATTGCACGCCCGAATATAAAAATTAAATTCTTAATAATAGGTACTTCCTAGCGATATTTAAGATACAATTATCTAGTATAGTTTTAGTTAAAAAATATAGTGACGATAGAAAAAGCAAGTTCACAGCAAATTGCAACGGCTAATACTAAGTATGTTGAAAACTTTATTACTCTTTATTATAATACTTGGAACGTCCATGTGATGTTTTCTAGGAACCGTTTACAATAAATTGAAGTTTACAAAGCTTCATATTCCGAGTATCAAACAACTATTCGAATAAAAAATGTAATAATTTATCTTACTAACGAAAAATATATTTTTATTTCAGCTCGTTTTTCGATCGCCAAATAATCTTTAGGAATTTGCTGCTTTTACAGTTTTTGTATAGGAAATCGGTCAAATTAAATCCTAGGTTAGGCTATCCACAATTTAATAAGTGTGTAAAATAATAATTAATTAATGAGTCACTTGGCACTCTTTATTAAGCTTCAGCTAGATCATTAAAGAGCTTTTTATGAGTTGATCAGCGACAAGCTAGGCCGATTTTGCCGTCTACGTCTTGAATAGGTGCGTGAAATTTTGCATGCTGTATGCTGACCAATACTAAGCGATTGCAGTGTTAATCTCGACAAAACTACAAGTGTACGAGTATCAAGATGATAGACTGTATAGACTATAAAGTCCTTAGTCCATTAAGACTAAGGCGTCGTCCTAATTGGCTAACGATCCGTACGATCAAACGATACGATTTCGACGCACGATCGAATTAAACATAACAATCGCCTAATAAGTGTCTTATTTGTAGTTCGCAAACTTTGATTATTTAATAATCAAAGTTCGCAACTCATCGCGCGATCGCAGTACAAATTTTCATCGTGCAACTAAATCGCATCGTTTGATCATACAGTCGTTTACCAATTAGGACGACACCTACTAGATTACAAAAGAAAACACATTGGCGTTTGTTCTGAATTGTAATAATGTTAATTTTGTTCGTAGTGCCGGAACTGGGAGGATTGGCCCGCCGCGCCGGCTGCTCGAGCGCGTTCTCCGCGCCGTCGCCAGCAGCTCATCATGATCCAGGTCAGTTTTAGACTATTGAGGCATGAGCGAAGGGAGCTTCACATTACTGGTACAAATTCGTCAGTTGCCAGTTGCGGCAATTAGCAATTTATTTCGTCACCGATTGCAGCAACGCAGCAACCGAACCAGTTGCCGATCGCCGCAACTCGCAACTATAGAGTTGCTACGTCTGCTACGCAGTTGCTTAAAATTATACATATGAAACGGCACAGCTAATTGCCAGTTTCCTATTGCCGCAACTCAAAGTTGCTCTGTCTGCGCAGCGCCGAAGCAGCACTTTCAAAGTTGAAAGTGTTGTTTTTTTAATTAAATGCCATGTATGTTCTCATAATATTATAACAAAATGGACCTTGAAATACAGTGTACAATGTATTTGAAAATGATTTAATACCACTGAATTAATTAATGTTGATTGAAAGCGCAATATAGTGTCTGCAGCGTTATATTGTTGTGTACAGAAGTGACAATCTACTAACAAAAGCTTCATTATGAGGTTCGCTTTTGGTTCAGTTACAATGAAATTAAATGTAGACCAATTTCATTAACCGAATAACACATTGTTCGCTCGTTATTACAATCTATTACGCTGGCTTTGACATTGAGCCCAACGATTAAACTATCACAGTCTAAGAGCGATGTCACACTGCGCTTTGTGTCGCCGCAACATATAGTCTGATTTTTAATTCGGTGGAATTCTGACAGTTGTCATTTAAAAATAGAATGAGTTGTTTGTATGAAAAACAGGGTTAACACCTGAAGTTCTATTTTACCCCAAACATTTGTCATATCTATCTACATGCGGAAATTGATTTAAGTTTTAAATGTGTTTTAATTAAGGTTAAGAAACGTCAAAATTCCACGGAATTAAAAGTCAGACTATAGTGATTGCTTTGGATTGCAGAATATACCTAAATTTTAAAGTATTAATAATTTAGAAGCCTTAAGAATGACTACCTACACACAAATATAAAAATACCGAAAAAGAAGAGATACCTCCCTATTAGGTGTTCTAAGTATATTGAAACTTATACACACACGGCTGGTGGAGCGTTATGCGCTTCCGCTCTTAAACAAATTAGTGCCTCAGTACAGTACAGTACAGTGTAGCAACAACCCACGTCACTGCATATTGTGGACTGTATCTTGTGGTATCATGCTACAAATAGAAACATATACACAATATGTCCTATAGACATGTTTCTTGATGTTGCCGCATTTGCAGCACATGATTTCATTTCCACAATATGCCGTATTGTTGCATCTTGTTCCTATGGCGCAAAACAGTCTTTTGGTATAAATACCATATACCAAGTTCCATCATATAAATTATATTAAGAAATCGGTGTACCTCCTCTGTAGAAGAAATTGTTAATTCTCTTTCATAAATCAATTCGAAAACAAAGGCTGCCTGCCCCAGATTGAAATATTCATAAAAGTCTGCCTCTTGTCGGATTGTTATTTTTAGAAGAAATAACGACTAACACAATCTTGTTGACTTCATTCATCCTTTCATTCAATTCCACTTTCGTATTTATAAATCAGTGTCTGTATATTTTTGAAAAGTCAACGTTTTTGGTTATTAATTTTCATATTATACCTACTAGCTCTTTGGATTTCTGTTAAATCTTTAAAAATCCAAGTCTTTTATTAAGTAATATTTTTGTTTGTACCAATTTGCACAAAAGATCTTTTTCTTGTGTAAATACCAACTTTTATGACATTATCGCCCTTACAATATTTCGTAGTTTTAAATAATCAGATAATTTAAATGAAGCTCGCAGTCTCCGTGATATCTCTTTAGCTATGGTTGTCTGTAACTTTCACAACTTCCAGTCGGTTAAGTAATTAATTCTTTTGCCGATCTCTTTGAATAAATCACTTCACAGCCAACTTGGACATTTAAAAAGTTGTCTTTTAAATTTTAAATATCGTTTTCAGTGTTCCGCAGTTTCTTTCTGTGTCCACTTTCGTATTCTGTTTGATGTCTTGATACTTGTGGTTGTTTGCTTCAATTACAAACATATAGATCTGGGCCCTGAATTTTTTAAGGCATTTTAAGTTGATAAACGTGACATCGGCGTTAAGAAAAATCTATCTATACTAATACTAATAAATAAAATTGAAGTGTCTGTCTGTAATTTCGAAATAACTGCCACATATTAAGCTCATATGGTTATTTGAACGATACCATAACCGAATCACACGTTTTTAAAATTTTTGTCTGTCTGTCTGTTTGAACGGGCTAATCTTCGGAACGGCTGAACCGATTTTGACGGGACTTTCACAGACAAGTAGAAGATTAACCAAGGAGTAACATAGGCTACTTTTTTAACCGACTTTCAAAAAAGGAGTTGTGTTGAAATCGGTAAGTACCTATGGTAAAAAGCGTCGGCCGTCGCGCGCAGCGAAAATACCTATATTTTCGCTGCGCGCGACGGCCGACGCGGACGCTCGCGCTGCACGGAACTACCCGCGCCGCGCCGCGCGCCCTTGCGCCCTGCGCCTAGTAGGCCTCTGACGATGTCCCAGTGTTTGGTCGCAGACGCTTGGTCAATGGTCCCAGAGGAGGGTCTACTTCGGTAGGCGCCGCTGCGCTGGCTGGGTTGTGAGAACGCGAATGGGCCCCATAGTCCAGTCACCAGTTGGATAAAAATCGGTTTCAGACAAAAAGCGGCTGTCCGCGTTAGAAGTGACACACTTTTTCTGAATTCCTGACCAATGAAATGAACCTAAATCAGGAAGTTGACCAATGATGGAATACCCATTTCCGCAATCGATGCAAACTCGACAAGCATAGGTTTATCTAAAATAAAACGACGGCACGAGCCCTGAATGAAATTGGCACAGAGCGGCCTATTATTAAGGCTATATTCTGTTACGTGAGCTGAATTTATATTTATTTTCCCTTTTGTCAACCTCCATAACGGTCCACTATAGTTTACACCACGGGTCAATTTTCACCTCGATAAAAGTAGTTTATGTTTGTATGTTGAGTAGGTGAGGTGAGGTACGCGATCAGCATTAACAGCAGTAGGTACTATCAAATTAATTTACTCCCTCTACTCTACTCTACTTCGACGACCTCCTGGGAGGCCTTGGTTTCGATTCCCGGCAGGGGCAATTTGGGATTTTATAATTTCTAAATGGTCTAGTCTGGTGGGAGGCTTCAGCCATGGCTGGTTACTATCCTACCGGCAAAGCTGTGCTGCCAAGCGACTTAGCGTTCTAGTACGATACCGTGTAGAAACCGATCAGAGGTATGCATACCTCTTCTAAGTTAGCCCGCTTCCATCTTAACCTGCATAGTCACCATCAGATGCAATTGCAGTCATGAGCTTGTAGTTGAATAAAAAACAACTCACTTTTGGAAACACGTTGGAGACAATGTTCGCACGTTTGAGACCTGACTACGCACCAAATATCAATATGAATGAAATGAAATATCTATTCAATATTTTAAGTGCAATAGAGAGGTGCGCTCGACACTTGCTGCGGCTGGTTCCGAATGCGAATCATTTTACAAGGCTTTGTTTGTTATCCCGCAGAGTAGCAATAAAATTACTATACTTCGACTTTTAATTGTATGCACTAATGTGAAGTTTCGTGGGTTGTCACTTTTTAACGAAAATAAAATAGGGATGGGGTACAGTTGATTGATTTGAATCATTCAATTATTTCATTCAAATTAAAGTTCATATTTTAAGTAATTATTATATTTTATGTACAAAGTGTACCTATGTATATATATAAATACATATATCTTTACTATATAAAACAAAGTCTGGTTTGTTAGAACACTTATAACTCGAGAACGGCTGGACCGATTTTCATGGTTTTTGATTTGTTGTATTTGTCTCCGTCCCGAATAGCAGAATAATTGTTAAAAATATTGGAAAATTGACGAAAAAATAAAAGAAAAAACATTTTCCCATACAAAATGTTCATGGGTTTCGTAACTGTCAAACATTGAATGTTCATCCCGTCGATACGGAACTCTCTCACCCGTATGATGGAGTGACCATGATTCCGCATTAAAGACAAAAGTTGAAAAAAAATAATCAAAAATCAGATTAAGTTCATAATCATCATCTATTTTTTTTTATTCAACTACAAGTTAGCCCTTGACTGCAATCTCACCTGATGGTAAATGATGATGCAGTCGAATACGGAAGCGGGCAGACTTGAAAGAGGTATGCATACCCCTGATCGGTTTCTACACGGCATCCTACCGGAACACCGGAACGCTAAATCGCTTGGCAGCCGGCCGGCACAGCTTTGCCAGTAGTGTGCTAACCAGTCACGGCTAAAGCCTACCACCAGACCGGACCAAAAACAATTTAGAAATTATAAAATCCCAAATTGCCCCTGCATAAGACCTAAGCACTCACCACTGCACCAGGAAGGTCAAAATCATCTAGAAAATTATAAGTAGATTCCAAAAATATGTAACTACTATTCAATATATTTTTTTCTGAATAACTAGTAAGTATTCTTTTAAAAATATCATTTTTTTAAATAAAGGGGCAGCAGCATGTTAACTATGACAGATATCGTCCTTATTTACAACAGAGTGTTATATTTGTATATATTTTAGTTTTTCTTTTACTGCACTTTAACCCTTGTACATTAGTTTTTATTATATTTATTTTACTCCAAAAACAACCTAATAAGGCCAATGTGCCAAAGTGGCCGTTAAAATATGTAATTTTTTTATATTTTTACTCATCATATAGGGAAAGTTAAATTAAGTTGTTATCTCACACAATAAATATAAATTATTTATGATCTGGTTTTCAGTTCTATAGTCTTTACTCTTTAAAACGTATAGTTATGGACCCGTATTTAAAACGTATTGTGTTTTCTTAAGAAATACCTAGTTAACAAAAGCAAGTTTTTTTTAAAGATCACAGTTTAATCAATAAAATTACCTAAAATTATACAAAAAGTCTTTCACATTGTTTGTTAGTAAAATCACAAATTAACAAAAAAAAAAAATCTTAACTGGCGTAAAAAAAAAGCATCTCAAGAAACCAGTACACTAACGCTGAGTTGTACACTAATGCTGAGTTATACAAAATAAACTTCCATCCCATGACTTAGATGATAATAAACGTAACAACACGATAAAAAAATTATGCAGATTGGCCGGAAGCATAAACAAGTGTAAGTCTAAAATTACCATTTGTACGTTTATTTTTTGAATTAAAGCTATTATTATTATTTGTACCAATAGGATGCGTTTGCCACAAAAAGTCAAGACGACAAAATTAGTTGGCTTTTATACGTAGGAGCCATCGATTTACTTAGTAGATAAATAAAATCCAAACAAAAACATTTCATGTGAATAATAAGGCCAACTTCCTATCAAAAAGTTTCGGCCATTAAAAGTACTGATATCAAAAATTATGACCAAGTCCTTTGCTAGGCTCGATAAATGAAACCATACAGTTTTAGAAGGTATATCTTCTTCGATCACCCTCAAGCTGTCATACCATTCCTAATGATCCTGTTAAAATATTTTTAAATAATTTATGTCTTACTAATAACACTTTAATATGAAGCTCATTTGGGACTGAGAATAGTTTTATTGTTTTCAACTTGACAACATTTTTGTACTCCTTTGAATTTGTTTAATTTAAATGTTGCCAAGTTGAAAACAATAAAACTATTCTCAGTCCCAAATGAGCTTCATATTATAGTGTTATTAGTAAGACATAAATTATTTAAAAATATTTTAACAGGATCATTAGGAATGGTATGACAGCTTGAGGGTGATCGAAGAAGATATACCTTCTAAAACTGTATGGTTTCATTTATCGAGCCTAGCAAAGGACTTGGTCATAATTTTTGATATCAGTACTTTTAATGGCCGAAACTTTTTGATAGGAAGTTGGCCTTATTATTCACATGAAATGTTTTTGTTTGGATCTCACTCCTTTTTTCTAAGTATTTCAAAGTTAATGCAATAAGTATAATGAAGTTGTGATGGCTTATAATCGAGTCTTTTTTCTCTCTTACGCTTCAGTATAATTAGGAATAGAACCCTATCACATTTTACGGTCTGATTAGATGTGGTTTAATCTTCAATACATAGTATAAAACAAAGTCGCTTTCTCTGTTCTACTTGGGTGAATTTTTATTTTGTTCGTCTGTCTGTCAAAATCACAGATAACAGAAACTCCACTCCAGAGTATTTCCACTCAGTGGTCAGTTTCAGAACTTAGAACCATACGGCTTAACTAAGAGAAGATTTTGAGTATTTGACTCTCATTAAGTTTAATGAATAGTATTAGATATTAGTGATACCTAGTAGCCGGAATCAACAGGACACCAAAGTCTCCTCCAAACCTCCAAAGTCGGCCACCCATCCATTTCCTGACTTGGGTCAAGGTTGCTTATCAAAATTATTAAGAAAATCGCGCTTCTGGTTTTATTGGCAAAGACGAATCTCAAACTACTGGAAGGAAAGGGCTTAGGCACACAGATAGCTATTAATGTGGCGTACGACATCCGCAAAGAAAGGATTTTTGAAAATTCAACCCCTTAGGGGGTAATATAGGGGTTTAAAATTTGTGTAGTCCACGCCGACGAAGTCGCGCCCGCGACATCGATAAAAAAATATACCTCTTGGCGTTTTATTATTTACCTACACTTTCCTTTTTATTAGAACTCAAGACCAGTAAGATTGACCCCTTGCTAGAAAACTTAAAAAGTCACATCTCCCTAAATAGTGCACCGATTTCGATGAAACAAGAACCATATATAGCTTCGAATAAAGTAAAATACATTTATTAAAACAAAATGAAAATTTGTTCAGTATTTTTTGTGTGATGTGGGAACAGACAGATTTTTATATATCTTTGAATTGGTCAGTGTCTGATGCAACTTTTGGACATTTTTCGATTTTTTCCTTCATATACACACTAAGACTCATCTTCTTACCAAATTTCAACATTCCACATACACGGGAAGTGCGTCATAATTTTGATCAGTCAGTGAGTAGGTCTTGTTTTATGTGATTTTCAAACCTCTGTATCTCAGAAACGGTTCAACTTGAAAATTTGAAACTTTCAATTTATCATCACATCCACGAGTTTAACTTATATTTCAAATTTCGTAGGATTACTACCCCGCGAACCAGAGTTATGAGGGGGGTCAAAACAGCTCGAAATGGATCGTGTAAATAACACACTCATGCGACAAGGCCGGAGGAACTTGGCCTGGCGCACTTCGTGCGCCTAGATTATGATGATAATGAAAGAGTAACTTTGAACGAAACTTTTGTGAATAAAATTGAATGAATTGAACGTATCACATCACTATAGAAATGGGGTTGGCAACATTATTTTACGGAATGACATTAGGAAACGTCAGATTACTGCAGATAATTAAAAGTTGAACTAAGGTAAAGTCTCCTTATTCCGTGGTATTCTAAAATTGGCACCCAATTCCGAGGTATATAGAAAAACAGCGTTTTCAACCGATCCCCAAGCTATTTTTTACTGCAACATATCTTAATCAATTGATAGTTTATCATTCCATAGATAAATGACGAAATTGTTAGTTCTATATGTATATGTTTTAAAATAACCGGCAAGTTTTACACTAGCAGCCGGCCCGAACGCATGTTTCATACATTTTGGACCTCGTGCACGAAATACCTACATTTTTTTAAATAGTGTTTATCCGTTAATTTAGACCTTTATTTGTTTTTATTTAGATTTGAATATTTGAAGGACTATATTTTCAATCGAAAACAATCAACTTTTGTGAATATTTGTAAAGAAATTAAGGTGAAAATAGGTTTTGAAAATACCTCGGCGTTAGGTGCCAAATATTTTAGCCGGTTCCTAACGCCGTGGTATACCGCGGAATTGCGATTTCATAGACTTCATAACTTTTTCAATTTTTAGAGTCGTTTTATGTTAAATACTTCTTGTTTCGGTTTTGAATATTTAAATAGGCAATAAGGTTACAGAGTCCTAATTACGAGGTACACTTTGGCGTCTCAATCACTAACTATACCGTGTCAAAGTTTACCTATTTAGGTAATTTATTGATAGATTGTATGGGAAAGCTAAAGAAAATTAATTTAAAAGAAAATTAAATTTATACATATTTCGATGCAATTTTGAGAGAGTATTGTACATATTTACGAAGATAATCTAATTAAGCTTTAAATTATTTGTTTATTATGGAAAAATCTTTTCTTTTTTAACACTCGGAATTAGGAAACGTGTTTTTTGTTACAAAACTCAATTCCGTGGTATTACCTCGGAATAAGGTTCTATGAGCCCCTAATTATGTGGTATGGATAGAAATACTACCTCGGAATAAGGTTCTATGAGCCTCTAATTACGTGGTATGTATAGAAATAAAATACAGGATGCTCACAATATTTCAGTATGGTTTCAGTTACACCAAGTATCATTCGCGTTCAGTCACGCAAACATTCATATTCTAAAACGTTTATCTTATTATTGCTCGTGCTGATTCATTCACTGACTCACTCATTGATCACCCCTCCTGTAAAATTTTGTATAAAAAATTTTTTTTCACTAATGATTCCGTATAGAAGACAAAAATTAATTCGGAACAAAAATATGGAGAGAGCTGATGATTGAGGATTTCGGAGACGGGTGAAGAGCACGCTTAAGGTATTGAAGATAGGAGGGGGGTGCTTGAGCAAATGTCATTCAAAACATCATCCAATTGGCAGTGAGCTGAAAAAAATTCAAAATGGCGAAAAAAAGAACCATACAAATTTCGTCGGTGTCCACCTCGGAGGGTAAAAAAATGGAAGAGTGGTTTCCTAGCAACAGATGATCAGGATCCAAAGGTCTATTCGATGAATAGAAAAAAAACCAAAATGGTGGAATTTATTTTTCCATAGAAAATGTATGGCGAATATTGAAGAGACTACAAGTTGTAAACTATGCAAGGCTTTGATGTGGTTTTTTGGAGAAATCTCAAAAAAAATATGGGAAGATATGATGATTGAGGGTTCTGAAGATGGTTGAGGAGCCCGGGCAGGGTATTGTAGATAGGTGGGAGGTGCTCAAGCAAAAATTACTCGAAACCTCATCCAGTTGGCACTGAACTGAAAAAAACCCCAAAATGGCAGATTCAAAATGGCGGCTATACTAATTTCGTCGATGTCTCACTAAGTATAAAAGATGGAAGAGTATTTTCTGGGCAAAATATGATCAAGACCTAAAGATCTACTAAATGGATAAAAAATAAATCAAGATGTCAGAATTTATTTTTCCGTACAAATTGTTTTTTTCATTGATGGTTTCGTATAGAAGACAAAAAATCATGCGAAGGAAAAATATTGAGACAGCTGATGATTGAGGATTTAGGAAATGGATGAGGAGCACGGCCAGTGCACCTATTGAAGATTGGTGGGTGGTGCTCAGACAAATATCACTCGAAACATCATCCGATTGGCAGTGAGCTAAAAAAACGATTGTACAAATGTAAAATTAGTTTTTTTTTTAAGAAATCTCATCCTTACAAATTATTCGGAGCAAAAATACGGAGAGTGATGATGATCGAAGGTTTGAAAGATGGGTGAGGGGCACAGCCAGGGGCACATTCTAGATAGGTAGGAGTATATATATATACAGTAGTACAATATTATACAGTAGTAATACAGAGTACAATATTATACTGCCTGCCCTCCGGTCACCCGTGGACTCCACGAGACGGGATGACAGGCCCTTAAAAAAGGACCTAGCATCCTCGCCCTACGAACCCATGGTCTCCTCCCCAAAAGGCACAAATATGAAATTATTTTCTATATTTTCATATTTGCGCCTCTTGGCCCTTTCCGCCTTAGTGGCTGCTGCTCCGGCCGCCACGGAGGTCACCTGTATGTGAGACAATGCCAGTGTATCCACACACGTGGCATCCCATCCAAGCTACCTCCTTTGCTTCCATGGAACAAGAGTCACACCGTCATACCTAAACCTGTCATGTTATCAAATCTAAGATTTTTGTCGAACAGCTGATTGCTAACCTAGTGAGTACAGAGGCCTTATGCCGACTTTGTACATTGGGGAAACGATGATAGAAATTCGAGTATCGAAACACATTGACTAACATGACTTGAGAGTGAAATGCAACTAAACTGGCTGGTTTTAAGGTTTGAGTCCGCCAATATATTCAGCCATTCGTCTACGCTCCAAGCAGAAATTTTTAAAATAAATATTCGAAGTACCCTACTACATTATGACTTTATAATCTTATTTGATTGTAAGAGCATTAGGGTTAATTTTGCTCTGATATTATAGTTTTTCGATATTCAAATCTAGTACCGTTTTCGAAGTGTGCAAGCTCGAACTAACCATACAGGTCGTTAACTTACATTCGTACGCACTGCCTTGAATTTATTGAGGCTCGCGGTACTGTCAAAGGAAGTAAAGGCCACGCGACTTCAAGACCACTATTTGACTCCTATTAAGTATTGATCATCTTTTGCTAAAAAAACTACTCTTCCATCTTTTATACTTAGTGAGATAATCACCGACGAAATTTGTATGGCCGCCATCTTGTATCCACCATTTTGGGTTTTTCTTCAGCTCAGTGCCAATGGGATGAGGTTTTGAGTAATTTTTGTTTGAGCACCTCCCACCTATCTACAATACCCTGCCCGGGCTGCTCAACCGTCTTCCAAACCCTCAATCATCATGTCTTCCCATATTTTTCTTTGAGAGTTCTCCAAAGAACCGCATCAAAGGCCTGCATTGTTCACAACTTCTCTCTCTCAATATTCGCCATACATTTTCTATGGAAAAATAAATTCCGCCACTTTGATTTTTTTTTTCTATTTATCGAATAAACCATCGGATCCTGATCATCTTTTGCCACGAAACCACTCTTCTATCTTTTATACCTTCCGAGATGGAGACCGACGAAATTTGTATGGCGGCCATCTTATTTTCGCCATTTTGACTTTTTTTTCAGCTCACTACCAATTGGATGACGTTCGAGTGACATTTGCTCGAGCACCCACCTATCTTCAATACCTTAAGCGTGCCCATCGCTCGTCTCTGAAATCCTCAATCATCAGCTCTCTCCATATTTTTGTTCTGAATGAATTTTTATCATCTATACGAAACCATTTGTGAAAAAAATAATTTTCATACAAAATTTTACAGGAGAGGTGATCAATCAGTCAGTCAGTCAGTGAGCGAATGAATCAGCACGAGCAGCTATTATATTAACTAGTAGGGCGCTTGGCTGCGCGGCTCGCTAAAGCGGACCGCGAGGATTTCAGTATTATTTTTGTTTTAGCAGCCTCCACCTTCTTCTATCATTTTCAGCATCTTTAACCCTGGCCGTGCTCCTCATCCATTTTCCAATCCCTCGATCATCATCACTCTCCAAATTTTTTTCTCCGAATCATTTGCCAGAAGGAGAGTTCTTCCATAAAAACAAATTTTGAAAAGGAACCGTATTAAAGTCTTGTATAGTTTCCCAACTTATAGTCTCTTCAATATTCGCCATTATATATTTTGTGTAAAAAAATAAATTCCGCCATCTTGATTTTTTTTCTGTTCGTCAAGTATACCTTCAGGTCTTGATAATCTTTTGCTAAGAAACCACTCTTCCGTCTTTTATACTTGATGAGATAGACACCGACGAAATTTGTATAGCCGCCATCTTGAATCCGCCATTTTGGGTTTTTTTTAGCTCAGTGCCAATTGGATGAGTTTTTGAGTAATTTTTGTTTGAGCACCTCCCACCTATCTACAATACCCTGCCCGGGCTCCTCAACCATCTTCCAAACCCTCAATCATCATGTCTTCCCATATTTTTCTTTGATTGAAAGTTCTCCAAAGAACCGCATCAAAGCCGTGCATAGTTCAAAACTAATTTTCTATGAAAAAAAATTCCGCCATTTTGAATTTTTTTCTATTCATCAAGTAGACCTTCCGATTTTGATCATCTTTCGCGAAAAAACCACTCTTCCATCTTTTATACCCTCCGAGATAGACACCGACGAAATTTGTATGGCGGCCATCTTTTTTGCGCCATTTTGAATTTTTTTTCAGCTCCCTGCCAATTGGATGACGTTTCGAGTGACATTTGCTCGAGCACCCCCCACCTATCTTCAATACCTTAAGCGTGCCATTCGCTCGTCTCTGAAATCCTCAATCATCAGCTCTCTCCGTATTTTTCCTCCGAATTAATTTTTGTCTTCTATACGAAACTGTTAGTGAAAAAAAAAATTTTTCATACAAAATTTTACAGGAGGGGTGATCAATCAGTGAGTCAGTGACCCAATCAGCACGAGCAGCTATATATATATTAATAATATACATATATTAATATTTTACACACAAACATAATTAAACAATTACATACGTATCGAATTGATTTTGAAATCTATTAATAAATATTTCATATCAGTTCATTTTTGAACACCATGTAGAATTCATTCTACTCGTTTCCCTTTGAATTTTGTACCCTCGGAATTAGGAGCCATTTGCCTCGGAATTAGGATTTTTACCTCGGAATTGGAGCATTCGGACTTTCTTCATATTTTATTTAATTTTACATTTAAATCAAGTTGTAATTGTTGTCCTTTTAGGATATTTCAAGAGTTAAATAAATAACGCTTCTGATAAAAATAGCCAGTTCTTCAGAAAGGTGTAGTAAATGCTTAATTTTTGACGTTCTTTCGAGTTTTTATGAAAATACCACGGAATAAGGGGACTTTACCTTATAGTAATTTCTGAAATGCCGTTTATACATGGTGTTCTGATTGTATTTTGTTCAGAAAACTTAAACAAAATATATCAAAACTGAAACTGACAACATAGATCCTTCATAGCAAAAGTGTCATTTTAATAAAATTGTATTTTAGAGAATGAAACGCCCAATACGTGCTAGCAAATTCATGATACAAAGCAGATTTACAACTGCCAATATAAACGGTCTCCATCCCGATGTTTTTTCGGTGGAAATATTATTTGTCGGGGTATAACACGGTTTATGCTATTTTAGTATTTACACACGCGGGGTGGGCAGCGTTCGCAAATAAACACTCCTGTTTCAAATAAAACTAACTACATTCTCCACAATTTAACTTTATCGCTGTGTGTGGTTGGCCTTTTGATATAACTTCGTTTTTGTTTGAGTGTTTTTTTTAATGTGTTATGTAATGTTTTTTTGAAATATTGCATCCTTCAGTTAAGAGCCCTCTACATGGCAGCGACAAATCGTTGGTGGGTGGAGTCTAAAACAGTGATTTCTGCATTTAGAGAGTGAGAAGGCTTCAGTTAAGAAGAGTACTAAAAATATATAAATAAATAAATAATAAATTAATTAAATAAATAAATTTTGCTTGAGATATCATGATTTTTAGTGAAAAACGGCAAAGTAAAAAGATGCAAATCTAGGTTTGGAATTACGCCTATTTTAGCAAATATTTGGCAATTTTTTTACATAAACTAAAGACATTTGAAATTATTATGAAGTAACGTATGATATGACTTTAGTCGTTTTTCAATTTTATAGTTTCTTATATAGTTTATTTACGCACGAAGTTGCCTCAAAATTTGCCTAAAAATAGTTATTTTTCAAGCGTCATAACTTTCAAAATAAATATAATTTTACAATTTTTTTTATTTTATGGCATAGATAATAGAGATATAAATTAATATCTGGCTTAACTTTAGATCTATTGCGACAAATATTAGAATAATAGGCGTAATACGTTTGTATGAAGAAGCGCGTGAGGAGAGCAGCCTTAATAATGCCTCACTAATCACTACCCTTTACATATTATTGTAATTGTATGTATATTCAATTCAAAGGCTTTTTATGGCAAACATTGAAACGATCTCTAGTTATTTTACCTGAGTAGGGGCGATTATATAATGTTTTTCAGTTATGTGTGTGGATATCTCTTATATTAAGAAAGTAATCGTCCGAGCATAACTAGACGTTTCCATTCTCTATATCTACCTTTTCTATTAATATTTTGGCTTCTGACTAAATATTATAGTGCCACGACATAGATTCCTCGGTAGAATGTCCGATGAAGTCAATTTGAGAAACATTGTCGTTTACCAATCATTCTGATGTTTAACAAATCGCAAAATTGTTTTCCCAGCTATTTCCCTTTTCGCAGTCGTGAAACCTTATTAAGGATAACGTCGACCCTTTACAAGGACAATTTTTTGTTGCGTAAACAAGCTTCAAACAAATTAACGTAGCTCAAAACCCTATGCTTATTTTACACCTCATCCACAATCCCTATTAATTAATTTCTTATAATAATCGATTCGAATAATTTTCTCATTTCATCCTACCAAAATTATGTTTGAGGACCGATTTGTTCACTAAGTAAATTCTCGCATCTTATCTCTAATTTTACCTAAATTTTATTAGCTACAAGCTCTGTAGGTGGCCAGCTATGTGGTAATTATATTATCGTTCATATGCGGTAAGTAATAGTTTACTTTACAGCTCTGACCGCAGTGTAATAAGAGCTGTCTTACGGGCAATATCACAAAATAATTATTGATTTTGTAATGAAATAGAAGTAGTCTTTCTCGGAAGTTAAATTTTACAGAATTTTCGAAACAGAATATCTTTCATTGAAAGCACAACGTTTAAATTCTAATTGAAAACATATTCAGTTTCAACGACGAGCAACTGTTATATTATATTCGTTTGTGTCACATATTGCTTTTCGATGGCGATTTGTTATTCGTATAGCTTTATAAAATGCTTGCGCGAACTTTCCTCTAGTGGAAACACGGTGGCAATATGAATTTAAAGTAGACATATCGACCTTAGTCACTGTGTAAATAATACTTGTGACTTTATCCGCGTAAAGTTTCCTTCAATATTCTCTAGCTCATTTTTCTACACGAAGTAGCATTTATGAAAAATCCGTAAATAATTTTTAATACGATATTATTTGTTTTGAAGATTAAACACCAAGTTACTAGTTGAAAAATGCAAGGATAGCATTCCTCATACAAACGTTCACTACATAATTATATGTACCTACCTATTACGAGACAAGCCAAAAGCAACTGATTTGTCAGTACACCATTGATGTCCTAAGTTGAATATTTTTCAGTTAGAAAAATTATGTAAGAAGAAAAATTATAGATTACCTAGATGAAAAAATCAAATTTCAGTAGAAAACGTTTGCCGTGTGCAACATACGGCTTTTACGGTTTTCTACTGAAAGTCTGTAAAAATGTGTCTCGTCTGTAATGTTCAATTAGCTTAAAGAATTAAAAAACACTTTTCCGAAGACGTAAGCTGCAGAAGGGAGCAAAAGCGGCTTTTGTGCAGTGTGTCAGTCAGTCGGTAAAACAAAATTTTGAAAGGTTTACATAAACGGACGATATTTGGCTGTACAAGTTGTAAAAGTCGGTCAAATCCACCCTCTTAACACACGCTTACATCGGTGAATTGGGAGACGTTACACAAAACCATTTACATAAGTACGATGTTCAACTACGTAACTCTTGACGCTGTAAAGCCTGAACGCGAATTTTCCCTTTTACCAATATTGTGTACGATGTTTTAACACTTTGCAAATAATAATTAGCAGACCATAAATAGCCAAGCGGTTGAAGTAAATTAGTCGTACCTACTAAGTTGCTTGTCTACTGAAGAGGGGCGAAGCGGTGACGAGTTCGGCAAACTAATCACATTGTTGAAATATGACGTAATAAAATTATCGCATCATCTATCAATGATCGAATTGGTCTGCTGAATACCCTTAGGCCTGCCGCCGTGAAAACTCACGTTTATTTAAGGTATACGGCGCGTTATCCATATAAAAGAGGCCTTAGTATGTGTACAGGTATATTTATATTGTAGATAATTTGTGCACAAATGAAAGACAGTTTCAGACGCAAGAGCGCGTGAAATACAAGGTACGACAACAGCATTGGCCACTCCGCAGAAATGCGTAAACAAAGGTCACTACTCCAATAACTTTTCTTCGATAAGTTCGATGAAGCTGACTCTTTTTGCTGACGTGGCCCGAATTTTTAGTATTGAAGAATGCGTTTGCATGCGCCTTTCCGTCTCATGCGATCACCTTCCATGCTGACCATGACGAATATTCCCTTTTCCCCTCCAACTAAGCGTAAACCTTGTGCTAGAACCACAGACCAATCAACTAGAACTTAGTACAGTAAAAGCTCCTTATTCACGCTTCCTTCATACGTGGTTTCACTATTCGCGGATTAAAAATTTGCGACCCAATTCCTATTCCTATTCCTATTCGCGGCGAAAAATTTCGTTATTCGCGGATCTAAACGGTATATCGGTAGATATAACGGTACAACTGTATAATATGTTGTTAAAATATTAAGCTATCCATTTCTTTATGAAAATTGCTCCGTCTAGAACGAAGTATTATTTTGAAGAGGCAAATTGCTTATGCCACTGCTATCTATTTAACAGTCTGAAATGAAGGAGCTTTTAAAAACTACCAAGCAAGAAAAAATTATAAAATTCTTTAAACCATTTCCTAAACCCGAAGACAATAATTAATCAATATGGTCAAAAACTTCAATTAATTTGATTTTTCTATACTATATTTATTTTTTATTTCGTCGCCTAGGAACGTATCCGCTATTAGTCGGGCAGCCCTGGAACAAAATTTTTAGTGATTAATAACAAGCTGAATTTTCGTGAGCAGGTTCGTTTCGACGAGACGAACAACTTTTTTATCTATGAAAATTCTCGATGGAGGTAGCTAATCGAGTGGGGAGGTGTTAAAAATTTCGATTCACTCGGGTGGGAAATCGTTGCACTAAATTTGTAGGACTATGTAGCCATTTCATTATACAAGTAATTACTAAGCGGCATACAAAAAATCAGCTAGTTATTAATAATGTTCAATCATTTTTATAACCTCATTTTTTGGAAATATTCGGAGTGGAGGACACTGTAGAATATTATTAATAACCAGCTGACTTTTTGTATGCAGCTTAGTAAATACTTGTATAATGAAATGGTCATATAGTCCTACAAATTTAGTGGAACGATTTCCCACCCGAGTGAATCGAAATTTTTAACACCTCCCCACTCGATTAGCTACCTCCATCGAGAATTTTCATAGATAAAAAAGTTGTTCGTCTCGTCGAAACGAACCTGCTCACGAAAATTCAGCTTGTTATTAATCACTAAAAATTTTGTTCCAGGGCTGCCCGACTATATAATCCCATATAAATTAAAATTCCATATTCCCGGTTTCTGTATTCGCGGCATATTTACGGAACGTATCCCCCGCGATTATAGAGCTTTTACTGTATGAAATTAGTGCAACGGGTGGCATTTAAACTGTAGATATCTATATGTTTCCACTCCACGCCCTTACCTTTGCGCTACTGAATCTTTATACGGACTCCTATGTTTATGAGTGCTTATCCTTTGTCAATAACTGTGTTTGTTAATTTTATATTTCACATAATAGTGGTAATAAACATTCGAGAATACAATATTTTATACACTAATTGTATTACATATTTTAATTAACGATTTTCATGCAATTTTATTATATTAACTTTCCTGTTACGTATCGATTGTACACCGCAAATATCCCAATTAGGTAATACCAAGTTCATGATTGTACTGCGAAAATAAAATGATGGATCAATGTAATACCTAGCTCACAAAAATACACGTGTTTCCTCATTTATATTATAGTGCCCTTTTGCATCACAACATTTACAACTTTTATGCTACTTTTCCTGTTATGTTAAATTGAGTGTATCAATTTGTTTTAATCCTTATTTGAAGCTTGATATCCATGTTGGCTTGATAACCCCAGCCGTGGAACTTTGTTAACGCTTCGTTAGGCGCCCGCCTTTGCTGTTTATTTGTAAACATGCTAAAAGGTTTCTTACGGAGAACCTGGGAAGATTTTTGCAGTGTTTTACCACTATATCTTCCTATTGTTTTCCGTTTACGCTCGGCCATGTTGTATCTAAGAGACCCCGCAGACATACAATTTCAAGTTGGCCATCAAACAACTAAATCGCGAACTTTCACAACAATCGGACAACTTTTAAATTGTACGTAATCGGAAGGGAATATCGATTCTGATACAATCGTCGTCCAATTATTAAGTTGAACGATTTAGTTGGTTATGATGTGCGGGGTGTCATAAGTCACTGTGCTTATCAGTATCTATACTCTTCGATTTAGTTGGCCAACCTGAAATTGTATTACGCTGCCCCAAAAGTATCCGACGTACGTTCATAACTTTGCGCGCAGAGACTCAGGCGACCTCTGGTGGGTACGAACGTCCCTAGCAACTCCTAACCTTCTCGGCAGTACTCAGTAGCCTGAGATACCGATGAAACGCCTTAGTTCCCGCGCAGCGTGTATTTGTTTACAACGACTTTTTGCGTTCGTCGCAATTTGCCCGTCAAATTCGAAGCAACATCAAGTCAATGTTGGTTGTTTTTTTTTCGATTATGAAGGCGTTGTGTACCATGAATATGCCCCTACAGGCCAGACAATCAATAAAGAGTACTACGTTGAAGTTTTGAAAAGATTACGTAATGCAATCAGGAGAAAACGACCGCAACTTTGGGAAACCGGTGACTGGCTTCTTCATCACGACAATACTCCAGCGCACGCTTCAAACCTTGTGCAGCAGTATTTATTGAAACACAATGTTGCGCAGCTCCGCCAGCCTCCATACAGTCCTGATGTACCTAGCTCCCTGCGACTTTTGGCTGTTTCCTCGATTGAAAATGCCGCTTAAGGGACATCGATTCGACAATAAACAGACTGTTGAAACTAATGCGACGAATGCACTACAGGCGACTCCGAATTCTGCCTTTCAAGAGTGCTTTAATAAGTGGAAACATCGATATGAGCATCTTGTTCAATCAAATGGGTACTACTTTGAAGGATGCCACCCCCCGGGTGACGAAGAATAAATCAAGCGTCGAGAAATCGAAGCAGGTCGGATACTTTTGGGACAGACCTCGTATGTCTGCAGGGTCTCTAATCGTGTAGCGAAAATAGTCGTCAATTTAGCACTACACCACATCCAGCGTAAAACAATTCTGATCAATACCGATTAGTAGCGTAGAGCCAAATATGATAGTATAAAGTTTAGAGTAACTACCAAGTATAAAGTTGGTGCGGATGAAATTAGTGTCTGCGGTATAGGATGCGATCAAAGAAGGAAGGGAAGGTGGTGATGTACCTATTATTATAGTTGGTGAATCACTACATAGTAAAAGTCGCTTTCTCTGTCCCTATGTCCCTATGTATGCTTAAATCTTTAAAACTACGCAACAGATTTTGATGCGGTTTTTTTTAATAGATAGAGTGATTCAAGAGGAAGGTTTATAAGTAGAAAAATTGGACGCAGTAGGTGGCGCTAATAGTGGGCAGGACGACGTCTGCCGGGTCCGCTAGTATGTTAATATGTTAATGTGGTTATTATGTTCATACGTAATACCTTAAAATACTTCAATTTGTTTAAAATTAATTATAAAATATGTGATCTTGCGTATTAGAGTATATTGTCATATACCACGCATTTTAAAACGTTTTATAAATGAGATATCAGAAATGAAATTAGCTTCCCAGCAGGCCGCTGCTATCGCATCTCGCTGCGCTCCAATTTTATTACGGTTGTAAATATGCTTTATTACGAAAGATGAAAGTGTAATTTTGCGTTAAATTAAAAGAGTATCAATTTAAATGTCCCAAAGTGTCTGTTAATCTGTTCTCGAAATGTATATAAATATCATTTTCATTGAATATAAATCTTCCGTTTTTCCGATTATTTTTTAATTTGGGGTAAAATGTAGATTAACATGTGATTTCCTGCGCGAATGTTAATCATTTCAGCTGTCACCGTTAGCCAGAGATTACCTATTTTGATGGTGTTATGATTGTTTATCGTACAATTTTGTTTAAATTACTAAATCTAACTATAAACTATAAGTAGTTTCAGTGACTAACTTTGATGCAATCAGTGGCTAGTATTTTTAAACAAGTCACAGTTGAACGCTACTGAGTACGCCCATAACATCAAAATTTTATTCTTATTTTAAAATCAACTAATCAGAGTCAACTTCAATGAAATATAGACACGTTCTAGAAACGAATACTCTTGTTGATATTCAAATAAGAATTAATCTTCGTCTGAATGGAGCACGCTTAAGATAACCTCCTCTCAATTGGCTAACCGCCGGTTGCGCCGTGCTTTTAATAATCAATATAACTGTCACGTTAACAGTGACAGCTATTTTGAGCCTTATTGCAACGGCCTTTTGTAATAAATAATCAACCATATTTCGAGATTTGATTGTAAAAGTAACCAGTAATGAGAATACTATTTTAAAAAGTCAATAACCATGAATGTCACAATAACAGGTTACGTAACCCACTGCCCATATCATTACGTCAGTAATCAGGTTAACCAAACGTTCTTAAAATAGGTACTTATTATTTGGCGAAACTGAAATCTACTTGAAGTTGCCACTTTATTACCGTCTTAACCGTTATCGACAGAATAAGTATATTAATAAAGGGCCATTAAAGTGATTGTATGCTTAGGTAGTTAAATACCTATGTTCGATAGTTCAGAAGAAGGTAAGTTGTGAAAACAACTCTTCCACGTTCTTTTTTTATTAATTTTTTTTATTAATCTACAAGTTAGCTCTTGACTACGATCTCATCTCATCTGATGTAATGACGTTGCAGTTTAAGGTAGAAGCGGGCTAGCTTAAAAGAGGTATGGCAGTACCCATACACCTGATCGGTTTCTACGCGACATCGTACCTATACGCTAAATCGCTTAGCGGCTCGGCTTTGCCTGACTTTTGCTTTGGCTTTGGCAGACCAGACCAGAGACAATGTATAAATTATAAAATTCCAAATTGCCACTGCCGGGAATTGAACCCGGGACCTTTCACATGCGCTCACCACTGCGCCAGGGTCGTCAAATCGTTCGTCCGTATCGTATCGTTCATTCTTTTATATAACAGCCTGACCTATAATATATAACACCAAAAGAAATTAATGCTCACAATTACCTCCCAGTTAACCTTTAGGCGCAAAGCTGTTACTTTTTCTTTATAATTAAAAAAACAGATTGGTGATAAAAAAACTAGGTATTATTTTAAATAATTTCGTAGAGACAAACAACCGGACAGCGCCTTCACGGGATAATGAGACTCACGAAAAGCTTTTCATTTCCACATTCAAAGTGAAGCGACGAAAACAAGGAAGGAAGGAAAAATAAATAATGGAGTCCAATTAACCGAGAAAAAGCGGTTTGCATAGATGGCAAGGGACAATCGACGATCGGACTGTAATTAGTTGTTTATAGTCCACCACAAAGCACCGCTGTCCTAGGAAACTATAGCTTTTACTAGTTCGCCAACAAAATGCAGCCAACACTTTCAGTTTATCTCGACCGCGCCCAGACAGATATCTAGAACGTGTCTAGAAAAATTCATTGAGTAGATTGATTAATATTTAAATCAGAAACAAACTTCGGTTGTATGGGGCGCACTTTGGAGTGTTCGAAAATTATATTACTTACTCCCCGAGCTCCGATTTATGTATTTACGAGTAAGTTATGATATGAGAACCTATCCGTTATTCAACACTAGTTCGCTATAAAAACGTCGCGGCCGGCGGTCACAAACTAAATAACTATTTCCACAAACTGGTTTGGCTATTCAAACCTTAAAACTCGGAGATAGTTTGTAAACCGAGATCTCTCTCCTAAATTAGCTGCATTAGATGTCGTAAGTAATAAATCCTCGGGAAGCGACGTTAAGGGTGTTTTGTTAAAGGATTTAACAACTACATTAACACTTTAATTAAGTAACGGTGTTGAAACTAAAATAGCAAAGGATTTTTAGGGTTTCGTACTCAAAGGGTAATAATTTTTTTCAAAGAAAAATGAACCGACTTCAAACGAATCGAACTAAAAAGTTTAAAATAATTTTTTATTCATTTAGATTGACGATTAAATTACCTAACTCAAATGATATATAATTTTTTGAAGTCGGCGCCAAATGACTTCAAGTTCACTTCAAGTCGAAAATGTGCCCCCCGGGTCCCAGACTCACCCTCCGCGACTAGGTTCACCGCGCTTGCATTCAAAAGTGGATATTCTGATTTTACTTACACGAATTGAATGTGGTTTGGCGCCGACTTCAAAAAATTATATATCATTTGAGTTAGGTAATTTAATCGTCAATCTAAATGAATAAAAAATTATTTTAAACTTTTTAGTTCGATTCGTTTGAAGTCGGTTCATTTTTCTTTGAAAAAAATTATTTTATGCTTTTTAGTGATTTGTTTTCTTTATAATAGGTAATAATTATAATAATATAAACGAGAACTATGTAAAATAGATTATGACCTATATAATATTATTAATTATTATTAAATATCCTGTGGCATATACATTTTATGTGTCATACTATAGGTGAGTGGTTTTATTATGTTCTAACCCAACCTAACCTAACTTCTGATCTATAAAAGATTAGTTTGTATGCGTACAACTCTCGTATAATTTGGATAGACCGTAATTTACAATCTACACTCGACTAGTTTCACACCCGTGCGGTTTGGCTTTGTATAGAATGGAAATACACGTAACCATGCACAAACTCCAAGAAATCACACTATATGCAACTGTACTGACTTCGGCCCAGAACTTTTTGCAAAAGGTCAATGTTACGTAGGCATCGCAGAGTGAAGTCTTTGGACAGAATAGCTATATTAGACTTCAGCAATAGGTCTGGCAATCTCAGAGAACATATTAGTGACATATGTGTACATTTATTAACCGACTTCAAAAAAGGAGGTTCTGTATTCGACCCGTATGTATGTATGTATGTATGTATGTATGTATGTATGTATGTATGTATGTATGTATGTATGTATGTATGTATGTATGTATGTAAGTATGTTCGCGATTATCTCCGCAACTAATGAACCGATTTTGATGATTGTTTCACTATCGTAATCTACATACTTATAACACATCGAGTTATCATTCTTACGTACGAAGTTATAACCATAAATGTATACATAATTAATATGTTCTCTGATATTGCCAGACCTATTGCTGAAGTCTAATATACCTATTCTGGCCAAAGACTTCACTCTGCTACGCCTACGTAACATTGACCTTTTGCAAAAAGTTTTGGGCCGAAGTCAGTACAGCTATACTATAGAGTGATTCCTTGGAGTTTGTGCACGGTTACGTGTATTTCCATTCTATACAAAGCCAAACCGCAAGGGTGTGAAACTGGTCGCGTGTATATTGTAAATTACTTTTTAATCAAGGTCTTCCAAATTATACAAGAGTAGTACGCATACAAACTAATCTTGTATAGATCGGAAGTTAGGTTAGGTTGGGTTAGAACATTATAAAACCATTCACTTATACTTAGTATGACACATAAAATGTATGTATTATGTCACAGGATATTTAATAATAATTAATAATATATAGGTCATAATCTATTTTTAACCGACTTCAAAAAAAGGAGGTTCTGTATTCAACCTGTATGTATGTATGTATGTAAGTATGTATGTATGTATGTATGTAAGTATGTTCGCGATTATCTCCGCAACTAATGAACCGATTTTGATGATTGTTTCACTATCGTTATCTACATACTTTCAAGAAGGTTTTAGTATATAACACATCGAGTTATCATTCTTACGTACGAAGTTATAAGCATACATGTACACATATGTCACTAATATGTTCTCTGAGATTGCCAGACCTATTGCTGAAGTCTGATATAGCTATTCTGTCCAAAGACTTCACTCTGCTACGCCTACGTAACATTGACCTTTTGCAAAAAGTTTTGGGCCGAAGTCAGTACAGTTGCATATAGAGTGATTCCTTGGAGTTTGTGCATGGTTACGTGTATTTCCATTCTATACAAAGCCAAACCGCAAGGGTGTGAAACTAGTCGCGTATAGATTGTAAATTACGGTCTATCCAAATTATACAAGAGTTGTACGCATACAAACTAATCTTGTGTAGATCAGAAGTTAGGTTAGGTTGGGTTAGAACATAATAAAACCACTCACCTATAGTATGACATAAAATGTATATGTCACAGGATATTTAATAATAATTAATAATATATAGGTCATAATCTATTTTACATAATTCTCATTTATATTATTATTATTGTTACCTAATATAAAGAAAACAAATCACTAAAAAGCATAAAATAATTTTTTTCACAGAAAAATGAACCGACTTCAAACGAATCGAACTAAAAAGTTTAAAATAATTTTTTATTCATTTAGATTGACGATTAAACTACCTAACTCAAATGATATATAATTTTTTGAAGTCGGCGCCAAACCACATTCAATTCGTGTAAGTAAAATCAGAATATCCACTTTTGAATGCGAGCGCGGTGAACCTAGTCGCGGAGGATGAGTCTGGGACTCGGGGGGCACATTTTCGACTTGAAGTGAACTTGAAGTCATTTGGCGCCGACTTCAAAAAAATTATATATCATTTCAGTTACGGGTCATACGGGTCGAATACAGAACCTCCTTTTTTTGAAGTCGGTTAAAAACGGAGCCCTATTAATGTCACTCGGCTGTCTGTCCGTCTGTCTGTCTGTCTGTCCGTCCGCCGGTCACAGGTCTCTAGCTCGTAGACTAAATGAGTTACAAACCTAAAATTTTGGTATTTGGTGTAGAACGTTAACCGAAAACTAAATATTTAATTAGAAATTGAATTAAATTATTTTTCAGATTATGCCTAGAGATAGATTATGCCCTGATTTAACACATAGGCTGGAAAAAATATTTTTATCCCGGAAAAATTCACAGTTCCCACGGGATTTTGAAAAAACCGAAATTACTATAGCAAATTACTTATTATAATAATAGATAATACGGTAGATTACTATAGCAAACTTCCTTAAAAGTAGGTAGGTATAAAGGTTGGAAAAGGGAGCGGGAACAGAAACTGGAAATCCACGATCCCTTCGGGATTTGTGAAAAACCGAAATTCACGCGGGCGAAGCCGCGTTCAGAAGCTAGTTTAATACAAAAAGGTACTTACATACCCTACTAAGCATAGCTCTTCTTTTAAACATAAAATGTTTTACATTCGAATACATATTTTTATACGTATTTTTCATACATTATTTTCATACATATTTTTATACGAAGTATTGGTAGAGCACTGCAATTTTGCTTAATCATCGTCTATGGTTGTGCTATAGCTACTTGTATGACTGTATCCACGTGAGTGCTCCATTTAGAAATGACGTAATCAAGTGTAATGCGCAGTTTTATCATAGGTTTTATACTCGTAGTTTAAGTTTATTTGTTGCCGCTTTCGGTTGCATTGATCGTTCATGATATGACACATAAAGACTTGGACACAAACAACGCGCGACGACAGCGTGGCACGACGTCTCTGTCTCCATAACTCAACTCCTGAAGTTGGAATACAAACATGAAGGCGTTTACACAGCGAAGCCCGTGTGGGTGCTACGCTATTGCAGTCGCGCTTTCACCGTCGCACTCTGCAGTGAGAGATACACTTTCATAATACACTATACACACATACACTTTCTTGTGTTACAAAGAGTTTAGGCTCTTTCTGCCGGGCCATGCCATCGCGATTTATGTGTCCAGGCTTTAATAAGCTAGCTGCTGTTGCAGTACTGTTAAGTCCTTAATAAGCTACCTGGTATTGCAGCTACCTTATTAAGGGCCTTATTAAGGGTTGTTACTCTTATGTAAATAATTAATACAAAGAATAATGATTATTGTGAATTACGCTTGAGTACACATGCAGCCGGTCCATGAAATTCGTTTTGTTGTTTTTTTAATCTGGTTTACACAATTATTTTTATATGGTTTGCTCAGCTACCTGCGTATAATTTTTTGCGGATGTAATGAATAATATTGGGGTAATTTCATCCGCTTTGATGGTTTTACCTCATTATACTTGCCGCGACTGCATCCGCGTTGATTTAGTTTTTTTTAAATCCTGTAGGAACTATTTGCTTTTGCGGGATTAACGTTGCCTATGTCAATTTCTGGGACGCAAGCTACCTCTGCAACAAATTTCGTATAAATCGCTTAAATGGATGAACCTTTGAGAATCCTGTGGGAACTTTTTAATTTTCCGGGACAAAAAGTAGCCTATGTATGTAATGTAATGTACAGATGTAAGCTACCTCTGTACCTTTCATTAAAATCGGTTAAACTTTTGGGCCGTGAAAAGCTAGCAGACAGACAGACACACTTTCACATTTATAATATTAGTATGGATTGCAGGAGTGCACCGAGCATGTAAGCATTGTACCTAAGTACGTTATTTTAGGGAAGATCGATATTATAACTTTGGTTGCATTTGGCTATATTTTTCTAACCTGTGTGGGGCAGCTGCCCCCCACTGCCCCCCTCCCCCTTGGCAACGCCCTTGCGCGGAGCCGCGTTGAAATTTTGTCAAACATGGTTTGCATCGCGTTGTGTCTATCCAAGCCTTTACAAAATATGTTTTGTTCAAAACAAGTATAAATTAAAAATTTAAAAAACCCTCGACATTCGCCATTTTGTGGTGGCGGCCATCTTGGATTTGCATAGTGCTATTCTACTAGTCAAGCCCTTTCATTTGATACCCATATTAAGGGAGTTGTGAAAAAATATGTTATCCGCCATTTTGTAGCGGCGGCCATCTTGGAAGGATTTTCATTAAACATAGCTAACAACACTCTCGACTAATTCACCTTTCAAACAAAACAAACTGCATTCAAATTGGTTCAGCTGTTTGAGTGCTACAGGGGAACAGACAGACACACACACACACACACACACACACACACATACACACACACACACACACACACACACACACACACACGTCAAACTTATAACACCACGTTTTTGCGTCGGGGGTTAATAATATTGAAAGTCAAGTTTACTTATAGATCTCTATCATTTACGTATTTATCATGTCAATTTTTACAACAATAAAATAATATACATACTTATAATATGAGATGACAAGAAACTGATCAAAATACTTGTATAGATATTATACTATATATAGCTCAATTACCACTCACTGACTCACTCACTGACTCATTGACATAATTGTTCTCCTAGAAAGAGACAAAAAACGATACAATAATGTATGGGAGATATGTTCAGGTGCGGGGTATGAGTAGGGAAAAATTATGACATTTCAGAAAAACAAGATGGCGGCCGAGGTGATTTTTGTAACTTTTTTGTTTTCCAACCCATTTTGTTACAACTCGCAGGTTTTTAAGAAATTAGTAAATGATTATTAGAAAAAGTAGAAAAAATTGGAAAAACAAGATGGCGGCCGAGATTTAGATTTTTAAAATTTTTGATTTTTCGACCCCAAACCGCGGCACCACAGCTCCGAAACGGGGTAATTGAGGATAATATTTTTTTGTTGTTTCCGCTTACAACTATCCTGTATTTTGACAGAACGGGAGTGGTTTTTAAAAATTCAAGATGGCGGCTGTTGTGGCGGACATTGGGTTTGAGGTACGAAAAACCCCAATTTAAAAATTCAAATTTCTCACAGTTGGCAACATCGGAACGTTTCGACTTCTATGAAGCGATTGTTTGCATTGACTCGAGGTATAAATTGGCGATAAAAAAAATACCCCACTTTTGGGGAAATTTCAAGATTTACCCCAAAAATTAAAAAATCGAAATACGGACTTTTTGCGAAATGCGAGTATGAGCGACTACGTGTTTTGCTTGTACAAATGACATTTGAGTATTTTTGTCGTCAGGGACTGGCAACACTGGAATTTATCAAAGAAAAAGTGATTTTCGCGACATGGTCTTTTGTCAGGGGCAATCATTTCGCCTGGGTGCGAGTGAGATGGAACATGTAAACGTCATCAGGAGCGGTATATCCTGTACTTATTGAAAAAATTATAAAACTATGTGAATTGTTTCTATAAAACGAGTTGGCGGCCATTTTGTATTGTTGTTGAGTGTTTTTGAAAATTTTGATCATGTTTTTGAGGAAGTTGGCAACATTTTAGAAAGTTGACATGTATGAATCGATTGTGCAACTTGACCGGCAGTATCGAGGTATATACACAGTGTTGCCACATTTAGGGTAGTTTTCGAGATTTCCCCAAAAATTTCCTTCTGTAAAATTTTGTATGAAAATATTTTTTTTTGCAAATGATGTCACATAGAAGACAAAAAATTATTTTACGAAAAATATGGAAAGAGCTGATGATTGAGGGTTTCGGAGATGGGTGAAGGGCACGCTGAAGGTATTGAAGATAGGTGGGGGGTGCTCGAGCAAATGTCATTCAAAACATGGTCCAATTGGGAGTGAGCTGAAAAAAAATTCAAAATGGCGAAAAAAAGATACATACAAATTTTGTCGGTGTCCATTTTGAAGGGTATAAAAGATGGAAGAGTGGTTTCTTTGCTAAAGATGATCAGGATCCAAAGGTCTACTCGATGAATAGAAAAAAAATTCAAAATGGCGGAATTTATTTTTTCATAGAAAATGTATGGTGAATATTGAATTGCCTTTGATGCGGTTCTTCAGAGAATTCTCACAGAAAAATATGGGAAGACATGATGATTGAGGGTTAGTAAGATGGTTGGGGATTCCGGGAAGGGTATTGTAGATACAAAAGGGCTGCTCAAACAAAAGCAAGATGGCGGCCGACATGATTTTTGTTACTTTTTTGTTTTCCTACCGATTTCGTTAAAACTCGCAATTCTAGAAGAAATTAGGAAACGATTAATAGAAAAAGTAGAAAAAATTTAAAAAACAAGATGGCTGCTTAGCTGTAGTCTTTCAAATTTTCGATTTTTCGACCCCGAACCGCGGTGCCACAGCACCGAAACGGGAGGATAATATTTTTTTCCTGTTTCCGTCTACAATTATCCTGTATTTTGACAGATCGGGAGTGGTTTTTAAATATTCAAGATGGCGGCTGTCGTGGCGGCCATTCAGGCGGCCATTTGAGGTACGAAAAAACGCAATTTTAAAATTAAAATTACTCACAGTTCACAACCGAGGACCGACTAGGGACCGACTGCGGACCGACTAGAGACCGCCTACGGAACGACTACGGACCGACTAGGGTAGACCGACTAGGGACCGACTACGGAACGACTAGGGACCGACTAGGGACCGACTAGGGACCGACTACGGACCGAATACGGAACGACTAGGGACCGACTACGGACCGACTAGAGACCGACTAGGGACCGATTATGGACCGACTAGGGACCGACTAAGGACCGACTAGGGACCGACTAGGGACTGACTAGGGACTGACTAGGGACCGACTACGGACCGACTAGGGACCGACTAGGGAGCGACTACGGACCGACTAGGAACCGACTACGGACCGACTAGAGACCGACTAGGGTAGACCGACTACGGACCGACTAGGGACCGACTACGGACCGACTACGGACCGACTAGGGACCGACTACGGACCAACTAGAGACCGACTAGGGACCGATTATGGACCGACTAGGGACCGACTAAGGACCGACTAGGGACCGACTAGGGACTGACTACGGACCGACTAGGGACCGACTACGGACCGACTAGAGACCGACTACGGACCGACAACGGACCGACTACGGACCGACTAGGGACCGACTAGGGACCGACTAGGGACCGACTACGGACCGACTACGGACCGACTAGGGATCGACTACGGACCGACTACGGACCGACTACGGACCGACTAGAGACCGACTACGGGCCGACAACGGACCGACTACGGACCGACTAGGGACCGACTACGGACCGATTAGGGGCCGACTAGGGACCGGCTACGGACCGACTAGGGACCGACTAGGGATCGACTACGGACCGACTGGAGACCGACTAGGGACCGACTGCGGACCGACTAGAAACCGACTAGGGACCGACTACGGACCGACTAGAGACCGACTACGGACCGACTAGGGTAGACCGACTAGGGACCGACTACGGACCGACTATGGACCGACTAGGTACCGACTAGGGACCGACTAGGGACCGACTAGGGACCGACTAGGGACCGACTACGGACCGACTAGGGACCGACTACGGACCGACTAGAGACCGACTACGGACCGACTAGGGTAGACCGACTAGATATGAGCGCCGCGCCGGCGCGCCGTCGTCGCCGTGAGTTCACACAGCGCGCCGCCGCCGATTCAAACATGCGGCGCGCCGTCGTGCCAAGTTGCAACTTGCTTTCCCGCTCGCACGCACTTATTTATTAGGTACACAGGGTTCATAACCGGGAAATCCCGATCTTGAAAGTACCGGTTCTTTTGTCAGTAAAAAAGAACCGGGAAATCAAATTTGATTCCCAGTTCTTTCGGTACTTTCCACTCCCACTCCCACTGTCCACTTGTTCATCTTCTCCTTAGCGTTAAGGTTGTCTGGAAGAAATCACTACTTAGGGATAGGACCGCCGTGGACCTACGTTTTAAGTTTTCTTTTATATAACATGTCCTTTGTGTTCTTCTCTTATGTGGTGTGCAATAAAGTATATACATACATACATACTGTCGGGAATTCTATTTTAATTACACACAGTGTAATTACTACATAAACTAACTTTACTTTATACATTCTACTGTTTAAAAGTTCAAAACTAACGTGAATTTGGCGCTAAAATACATGGCGCGAGATAACTTACAATTCTACCTTCTCTCGTGCTTCTCTCGCTCGCTGTTATATGCGATCGCTCGCTTACTCAGTTTTCGGATTGCAGTGCGCGCAATATTTAACCCACTTGGGGATAGAATTTTCAAAAATGTTGAAATTCATATTTTTTGTTTTTTATCGAAAGCTCAAATACCAATTTTCATGGATATAACTTGAAAAATGACAGACTTTCATACAAACTTTCATCCCTTATTTAACAGTATTTTTCACAGTAGCTTTCTTTTATGATGTAGGCGCACACTCCTCCTTGCGTCAATCCCCCAATACTGTCGTGGCTCGTGACCCATCAGGGAATTAATTTCCCACGAACAAAGTTGCGCCATCTGTTTCGGCTTTCAGCGACGTGAACCGCTTCGGCAACTTTCATGTTGAGAGTGGTCAGATCTGGTCAGTCCAGTGAATTGGACTCCTCTACCTACCTCTCGATCACTAGCTGTTCATTTTCCCGGTAACTATAAGTTTTGTAGGTTATCGCCGGGTTTACGAGCGATATAGCCGAAGAAATCAAAGAAGTCTTCGCAGGTCCGGCGTATGATGCTCTCTCCGTAGATGTTAAACAGAATAGGAGATACGATGCATCCTTGACGAACTCCTTTGCCAAACGGGAAAAGTGTTGATATCGTCTTGTCGGTTTTTACTACCCCCTGACTATCTGAGTGTACGCCTTGAAGCACTTCTACCAGATGTTTTGGGACTCCCATTTCCTGGAGAACTGTACATAAGTAGGAGCTTCCAGTTCACACAGTCAAAGGCCTTACTGTAGTCGACGAAACACATAATTACAGAGGTACATTGAATTCGGAAGGTTTTTCAACGTAGGCGCATACTAAGAATGGATTATTGGAAATTCCACCCCTATGGGGGTTAAATAGAGCATGTAAGTTTGTATGAAAGCCGGTCATTTTTCAAGAGATAGCCATGAAAATTGGTATTTGAGCTTTCGATAAGAAATAAAAAATATGAATTTCAGGATTTTTGGAAATTCTATCCGCAAGTGGGTTAAATAGGGGATGAAAGTTTAAATGACAGTCCGTCATCAATTATGACAGATTCAAACTAAGCGGGTTGATTTGATTTTGAAACTTTGATTAAGATTTATGTTATGTTATGATAGAGAATTTTGCTCGCTTGTATTGTGTTTTTCAACTTTATCAAAGAAAAACTAAGTATTTGTTCTTCGTGATTGTGATGTATAAATTTTGTTTTTTATATATTTTTAAATTTAAGACAGATTCAAGCAAAGCGCTCGGACTATTTAAATTAACGTTATGTTATTATGGAGAATTGTAACTGCTTATAAAAGTAGTTAATAATTAAATGCAGGTAAAGAATATACTTATTACTATAACTTATTATAACTGTTTACAAAAAGAAAACTTTTGATTAAAAGTGTGATTTGTTGTTGCTAAGAAAGTAAAATGTAAGAATTAACGATTACATACATTGTTTTTGTACCACGTACCTGTATAAGAAGAATATAACGCCTTTTTTAAACCTACAATATGGGTTTTTTAATATAATTTAATATTATATTTAAAAAAATCGATCCCTGATAAAAACTTTAAGGCCCACGACCACGCCGCCGCGACGCCGCCGCCGCCGTGAAAATTTTCAGATCACGCCGCCGCCGTGGAATTGGCCATCGGCGCTCATATCTAAGACCGACTAGGGACCGACTACGGACCGACTAGGGACCGACTATGTACCGACTAGGGACCGACTAGGGACCGACTACGGACCGACTAGGGACCGACTACGGACCGACTAGAGACCGACTACGGACCGACTACGGACCGATTAGGGACCGACTAGGGACCTACTACGGACCGACTACAGACCGACTACGGACCGACTACGGACCGACTACGGACCGACTACGGACCGACTAGGGACCGACTAGCGACCGACTAGGGACCGACTAACGACCGGGGACTTTTCGAGATTTCCCCAAAAATTTCCTCCTATAAAATTTTATATGAAATTTTTTTTTCACAAATGGTTTCACAGAGAAGACCAAAATTCATTCGGAGAAAAAATATGGCGAGAGCTGATGATTGAGGATTTTGGAGACAAGTGAAGGATACAGAAGGGTAGAGTGCAGCCCCATGTTGTTGGTACTCAAACTTGTTATCTTCGTCTTTATGCTCACGTGGTCAGATTTTTAAAAGCTTATATCCGAAACTATATGGTGAAGCCCCATGTAGTTGGTACTCGAACTTCTTATTTTCGCCATGTCTGCGTGCTTACGTGGTCAAATTTTTAAAAGCTTATATCTCCGAAACTAAAGGGTTGAGCCCCATGTTGTTGGTACTCAAACTTCTTATTTTCGCGATGTCTGTGTGTTTACGTAGTCAGATTTTTAAAAGCTTATATCTCCGAAACTATATGGTGCAGCTCCATGTTGTTGGTACTCAAATTTTCGCGATGTCTATATGCTCACATGGTCAGATTTTTAAAAGCTTATATCTCCAAAACTATAGGGTGCAGCCCCATGTTGTTGGTACGCAAAATTCTTATTTTCACGATGTCTGTGTGTTTACGTGGTCAGATTTTTAAAAGCTTATATCTACGGAACTATAGGGTCGAGCCCCATGTTGTTGGTACTCAAACTTACTTTCGCGATGTCTAGATGTTCACGTGATCAGATTTTTAAAAGCTTATATTTCCGAAACTATAGGGTGCAGCCAAATGTTGTTGGTACTCGAAATTCTTATTTTTGCGATATCTATGTGCTCACGTGATCAATTTTTAAATGCTTATATCTTCGAAATTATAGGGTGCAGCCAAATGTTGTTGGTACTCGAAATTCTTATTTTTGCGATATCTATGTGCTCACGTGATCAATTTTTAAATGCTTATATCTTCGAAATTATAGGGTGCAGCCCCATGTAATATAATGTCGAACGTCCCCGCGAGCTGCTTTAGCAGCTCGCGCACCGAGCAACTAGTTATTATATATATAAAGCTACTTGAAGTTACGTACTGATCACCTCTCCTGAACAATTTTGTATGGGACTTTTTCACCATATTTTCCGTGTGTGTAAAATTCAAAAATTTAAGATCTACAAAATTATAGAGAGAGCTGGACGTGGAAAACTGACTAGGGTGCCCTAAGGGATCTCGAAAACTATCAGTCGGAAAGGTAACGTCCCGAAACAAAAAATGTTCAAAACCTTGGGCAATTGGGTGAACCAGTAAAAAAAATATGGCCACCATACAAAAAAAATTTCGTCTCCATACAAAAAATTTCCTAATTTTCAAGAGGCTCTCCAGAACAATTTTGTATGGAACTTTTTTCCCTTCACTACTTATGTGCGTAGAACTTATGGGTCTTCCTTCAGAAAATTATGTTCCGTCATGAATGTGGAAAATTTACCAGAGTACCTCATGGGTCCTCCAAAACTACCAGTCATACAGACATGGTCCCAAACAAATGTTATTAAAGACCTTGGGCCATTAGGTGAACCGGTAAAAAAAAGATGGCCGCCGAACAAAAAAAAATTTTCTCCATACAAATTTTTTGGGTAATTTTCAAGAGGCTCTCCAGAACAATTTTGTATGGAACTTTTTTCCCTTTACTATTTATGTGTGTAGAACTTATGGGTCTTCCTTCAGAAAATTATGAAACGTCATGAATGTGGAAAATTTATCAGAGTACCTCATGGGTCCTCCAAAACTACCAGTCATACAAACATGGTCCCAAACAAATGTTATTGAAGACCTTGGGCCATTAGGTGAACCGGTAAAAAAAAGATGGCCGCCGAACAAAAAAAAATTCTCTCCATACAAATTTTTTGGGTTCTTTTCAAGAGGCTCTGCAGAACAATTTTGTATGGAATCTTTTCCCTTAACTATTTATATACGTCGAACTTATGGGTCTTCCTTCAGAAAAATTCTGAAACATCATGATTATGCAAAATTTACTAGAGTACCTCATGGGTCCTCCAAAACTACCAGTCATACAGGCATGGTCCCAAACAAATGTTGTTAAAGACCTTGGGCCATTGGGTGAACGGGTAAAAAAAAGATGGCCGCCGAACAAAAAAAATTCTCTCCATACAAATTTTTTGGGTTCTTTTTAAGAGGCTCTCTTAGACATTTTTGTATGAAACTTTTCCCCCCAATACACGTATAAGTAAATAGAACTTAAAGATTTTGTTTCACAAAAAATACAAAACGTAGTGAATGTGGAAAATTACCAGAGTACCCTAACGGCCCTCAAAAACTATCAATCATAGAGACATGGTCCTGAAACTAAAAATGTTCAAGACCTTAGGCCCTTTGGTGAGCCAGTAAAAAAAAGATAGCTACGGAACAAAAAAAATTCGTTTCCATACAAAATTTCTTTTTAATTTTTTTTACCAATATTGAAGAGACTACAAGGCCCGCGAGCTGCTTGCAGCTCGCGCACCGAGCGCAACACTAGTTTTACATAACTTATTTTATTGTACATTAGTTTTATAGCCAATTATAAAATACAGCCGTTGTTATGCAAATCTTTACTACCACCAATATGTGAAGCACAAGAACAACAAATGTCAAAATAATTGACGACCATAAAAACAGTCATACATATATTTTATGGGTAAGCTCTTTTCTTTTAACGATTGCCGTATAACTTAATAACTGCTAAGCAATAAGAGCTAACGCAGACGATCGTATTTTGTTTGAAACTGATTTTAATCGGACGACAGCGGTCTGTAAGAAGCGAGGCCCGATTTTATGCAAACTCAACGCACACTTTCACTCGTAAGGCGCAGGCCCCATTGGAAGCCAAGCGAAGCGGTATCACAACGCTCATGTCACTGGACTAGACAATGAGAACTTCACTTCGATCTGTCGTTCGCAGTGTGAACCGTGGTATGAAAAGACGGGGTAGCGGCGTGAGCGCTACCCCGTCTTTTCGACGAACTTTGAAATTAAACGAACTTCGCAACGCTCCCAATGGGGCCTACGTAAAAACGTAATATTATTATGTGCTCTTATCACATATTTATTTATCTCTGTGAAAATTAGATCGAATCGCCGAGGGTTGGTGATTCATACGCTAAATTTCGTAAAAAAGATTTTGTAGAACATCTGCGTTAAAATAGTAGTTCGCAATTTTGTAACATATGAAAATGTATGAAGCTGCACGCACTTGCGATTTAAAGCGAAAAAAAAAATTTAATACGGAAAATAAACCACGTGAATAAATTTCGCAGTGCAGTTCCCAAATGTCCTATTTTCTAATTTCGTCGACTTTTGCCGGACGGTCCATTGTCGGTTGTCTGCGCTAGACACTTACTTGCATCGGACAGGTGGCCTATCGAGATTCAAATATTTAAATATTGGTTTAGCATCCGAGATACCTCGGTATGATAAGAAGTCAAATAAACGAACAAGACCACTCTGCCGGGACATCTGCATCGATTCGTGCAGACTATAAATACTAGTAATATACTCGTAATATGCTATAATACTATAAATAGTACTGACTATAAATATCAACTAATTACTGTAATCATCTGAAGGATATGGCTTTTGTGAATATAATTGTCCGCTTCACTCTTTCTAAACTGCATTTGATCCATAGTTACTTTTTTTCTCTGTTCTTCTTTGTTTACGACGCTTCATTTTAAATGTGGAAGTGGAAAATTCTCATTGTATCTCATTATTCAGCTTGTTCATTATTCAGTTTTCTGACATTACAGCTAATTAAATTAGCTCTATAATTAAACTGTCCTCCCTTAAGCTTTTCTCAATAGAATAATTAATAATAATTCAATCTTCTCATTAAAAAAATCGTTTAGGTTTGTTTAAATACTGGTTACGCCAGAAATTTATATTAAATTTAGTTATTTATTTTCATGCAAATTCGAATTAAAATCGTAATCCTTAACCTACCCATATATCCCTATCCACCTGAACACAGCAAAATATCATTGTGGAGCGAATCGTTGCGAACACGAAGACCAGCGACCAGAGCCGAAGAATTACGATGTTACGAACATAACTTAAAAAATCACTCCTTACTTTTACCTTACGCTTTTTCTTGAAAGTCACCGTCCGCGCGTATGCAAATGCAATGGTGCAAATGGACAATTTTAATTAAAAGTTAAACTCCCGTATAGTGTCAAGTGTGCCATTTCGGGACCTCTTTTTCCATAACTCTTATGGTAGACGCCTACATAGTGAAGAATAGATTGTGGTGGATCGTGACCCGTGCACGGGGAAGAAAGTTCGGGAGACAACGCGTTCCAGACAAACTAGTGAGTGCTGTGTTTCCTATATATTCCTTATTCCCTTGACGAATTCACTATTCACCTATCTTATAGTCATTGCTTCGAATTAAATCTATACAGTCCACTTTTTATCGATAAATAAAATAACGTAAATTCTTGGCGTCCCCATAAAGTGGTTACTTCGAACCGGATAATATAACCGTATATTTATATATAATTAATATAATTTCGTTTGTTAGAATACTTATATAGGCTCTAATAAATGATATTTATAATATGTACATATAATATTCATTGCGAATATATGTACCTATTTCTATTAAAAAAGAAAATCGTGGCAATTGCGTCATCTTTTTTCACTGTCTAAAATACTGGCATAAATAGCATATGGCATTGAGCTAGCCGTTTCCCCAGTTAGACATACTAATTATCTACACGTATTTATGTATATTTTGATAAATACACAGTTTATTTGTATAATATTAACAAATAACTTATAACTATAATCTCAAAGAAACTTGAATATCGTTACACCGTCTTTTTAACGGCAAGGTAAAAAAGTTACAAGTTACTTGAATCTTAAGTCCTAAGGCATAAGTTCGAGATTCGCTTGAATAAAACTCGGGTCGCGAACATACCCACAATTCACCGCGCGATCGAACCGTGCGCTCGGCTTTCGATCAACGATTGCGTAAACTACTCAATTCACTTGTCTTTGCTTAACTATTTAAGTGTTTGTGTGAATTAAGTACCTATACATTTTGTGATTCTGTTAACTTGTTAATTACTTATATATTTATCAAAATGCCGCCTAAAATAGATTCAAAGTCGAGTGATAAAGATATTCAAGACCCTCAACTGTCTATCTTGCTTGCTAAACGTGAAGCTATATTTGAAATTATGCAAAATATTTTCGAATTATCTCGTGATTGCGATATATACACAGATGACGAGACGAGAGAGAATTTTCTCGACGAGTCATCACAAATAGATTCATTGCGTTTAAAATATGAATCTATCGTTGACGATTATAACACTCGTTTGCTGCAATTAGATTCTGATGCAAAACCTAACTACAATTGTCTGTACGCTTTTGAGACTTTATATAGTAGGGTCAAACGAGTACAAGCGAAATGTTCAATTTCCGATTCGACACCGCAAGTGCAAACTCCCGCGCTGCTGAAAGCCAAGCCTAAGTTACCGCCTATTTCGATATTAGATTTCGATGGTGACATAAAATCCTTTCAGATGTTTTATACAACCTTTAAGTCGGTAGTACATGATAATCCGTCATTAAGCGATGCGGAAAAACTGTTTTACCTGTTACCGAAACTTCAGGGGAAAGCGAAGGGCGCGGTCGCGGGCATTTCTCCGTGTGCCGAAAATTATGAATTAATCTTACAAACACTTATCAATAGATTCGATGATAAACGGATGTTGACTTCCGCATACTTACAAGAGTTATTTCGTTACAAAGGTTTTCAAACCCCCTCAGCGGCTAATTTTGAATCTTTCATAGATCGGTTTGCTGGTGCAGTGAGCGCCTTAAAAAACTTAAAATTAGATAATTTAGCTGATCTTATCATACTCCATATAGCTACACAAAAGGTAGACACTGAGACAGTACGCGCGTTTGAAATTAAATGCGGAAAGAAAATACCTACATTTGACGACTTCGTAGAATTTATAACAACTCGTGCGAAGGTATACGAGCGCACGAATAAAAATATTACAAGCGCTTCGGATACGAGTCAAGGTAAAAATATAAAACAGAAAAACAATAGCGGCAATGCGCCGAAATATCACGCTTATGTAAATACAGTTGATAAGCCTGTCTCGTCTAAATGCTTATGTAAAAATATATCGCATACATTTCTATACGAATGTGCCGATTTTAATAAAATATCATCCCCTCAGGAACGTTTTAAATGCGTCAAAAACAAAAACGCTTGTGTAAATTGTTTATCTGTCTTACATAAGGTGGGACAATGTACTGTCCCAGCCCACTGTTCCTGCGGATTAAAACATTATAAAAAATTGCATTTCGATCGCCGCGAACAGACTCGCGCGCCGCAATTAAATAATGCCGTGACGTCACCGCAGACCACGCTAGGCGAACGTGATACGGCTATGCAGCCCGTAGCAGGCGAGCGCGCCGACGTAGCATTGAGCGCTACGAGCGTAGGCGCTTCTACCAGCGCTACGCACTCTTATAGCAGTCAAGTTACGAGCGTCGGAGATAAACGACCTACTGTCTTACTTGCTACGGCACAAATTGCTGTGTATAATGTCAACGGTAAGCGTCAAATAATACGCGCTTTATTAAATAACGGTTCTCAAGCTAATTTCATCTCACGAGAGTGCAGTAATCGGTTAGGATTACAATATTCAGATACGGAACGTACTATAGTTAGAGGTTTCGGTGGAATTGAAAAGGTTGTACAATCTAACTCGGTTAATTTAAAGTTTTATTCTCGTTTCGATGACAACATTAGCTTTGATATTTCACTTCTCGTTGTCGATAAAGTAACTGATAAATTGCCTACGGCTGTGATAGATACGTCTGTCCTATCACACCTAAAAGGTATTCCGCTTGCCGACGAAAATTTCGGCATACCTAATAAAATAGATGCTTTGATAGGAGCTTCCCTATTCCCGCACTTACTACTGCTCGACGACGTCCATACGTCACGTCGCGACCCGTCGATGCCGGTTGCAATGCGTACGGTCTTAGGTCTCGTACTCATGGGCAATGCGCCTACGATGCCTTCCGTAGATACTTACTCCGCCTTGACATGTTGTTTCGTTCAAGAGCCTCCCGCTATTGACTCGATAGTTAGGCGTTTCTGGGAACTCGAAGAGCTTCCTTCCACTTCCGTTCAACATCCCGACGATGCTGAATGTGAAGATTTCTATACATCGACTACAATCCGTGATCCTGTCACTGGCAGATACGTTGTCGGCCTGCCATTTAAAGAGGATGTACATGCCTTAGGGGATTCTATGGATGTAGCTAAAAAACGTTTTGCATGCCTCGAAAGAAAGCTTGAAGCTTCACCTAAACTGAGGACAGCATATAACGATGTCATAAAAAATTATCTCGCGAAAGATTATATTTCTCCCGCTCCTTCGTACGATCCTCGGGATCCCGTCCCCGTCTATGTGATGCCGCATACGGGAATCTTACGAGAAGATAAGTCGACGAAATTGAGAATGGTCGTAGATGCCTCATGCCGTTCCAGCTCTGGTAAGGCACTGAACCATCTCTTACATTCCGGCCCTAACTTACAGGGAGATCTATTTAAAATAATTTTAAATTTTCGCTTACATGAGATAGCATTGACAGCCGATTGTCGCGAACAATTTCTACAAATAATTATGCGCGAAGCTGATCGTCGCTATCAATGCTTCTTGTATCGCTTTAAACCACAAGACCCTCTGGTACTATATCAGTTCAATCGAGTCTGTTTCGGCCTCACTTCAAGTCCATACCATGCATTGCGCACGGTGCGACAGCTCGTAGAAGACGACGGCGCGAAATATCCGCTAGCGAGTAGCATAGTGTTACCTGCGCTGTATATGGATGACGTTGCCTTTTCGCTTCCTAGCGAGCGTGAAGCGATAATTGCGTCACAGCAGATGATCGATCTCTTTAAAGGAGCACAGTGGGATCTAATTAAGTGGAATAGCAATTCTCGCGAGGTTTTAAATCATCTGCCTGATTCACACAAACTTCCTACTGAAGTGGAGTTTGATAAAACAATGCACCATAAAATACTTGGTTTACATTGGTCCACTGAAAATGATTCATTTCATTTCAAAATTTCTCCACCCGACGATGCGACATGCACTAAGCGCTCCATCTTGTCGACTGTTGCCCGTCTGTGGGACATAATGGGCTTCGTTGCTCCCACGGTCGTATATGCCAAAATATTAATTAAGATGCTTTGGCAATTAAATCTAGATTGGGACACCGTAGCACCGCCTCACATCATTAAGATGTGGAGACAGTTTTGCGACGAATTACCAGCTCTAAATAAACTTCACATACCACGTCATGTGGGTGTAACTGAAGACTGCGAGGTCACCCTGTTCGGACTGTCAGATGCCAGTCTCGCAGCTTACGGTGCTGTAGTTTATTTACACGTGAGCTCACCTTCCAGTAATACTGTGCGTCTCGTTTGCGCGAAAAGTAAAGTTTCGCCAACAAAGCCACATTCGATCGCACGTCTCGAGCTACTAGGTGGCGTCCTACTGTCGAAATTGCTTCGCACGGTATATGACAATTACTCTGAGCGCATCCCAATCAAATCAATATACGCATTTCTCGACTCTAAAGTCGCCTTATACTGGATAAAAAGCTCTCCACATAGATGGCAGACTTTTGTCGCGAATCGCGTTGTTCAAATAACGGAGAACATCTCTCCTGATAACTTCTATCATTGCGCGGGCACTGAGAACTCAGCTGATGTTTTGTCCAGAGGTATAACTCCTGAGAAACTTGTCTCACACCCTCTGTGGCTCCATGGTCCACCGTGGGCGTCGCTGCACCCGTCTCAGTGGCCACTCAAAAGTCTAGATGGGCAATGTATCGAAGACATACCCGAACAAAAGATTTTGACCCACCCAGTGTGTACGCCTTTAAAGCAATGCGCTTTATATGAGCTTGCACTCCGTACTTCTTCGTGGAGTAAACTTCTACGTATAATTGTGTACATTTGTAGATGTTTAAAGTTACTTCCACGTCGCAGCTCTGCAGCAATAACTGCTGAAGAATTAAATTTTGCTGAGAATAAGATGCTTTGCGCTCTGCAAAATCAGCATTTTGCTAACGAATATTCTAATATTCAAAATAATGTATTATGCTCACCGAAGTTTAATCGCTTGCGACCTTTTATCGACAATGGATTGATCCGTGTCGGCGGTCGTCTCGCTAACTCGGGACTTGAATTTGAAAAAATACACCCGGTTATATTGCCTCGCAATGATCATGTGGTAAATATAATCATCGATTATTACCACATCAAACATCTACATGCTGGACCAGAACTTCTGATGGCTTTGCTTCGGCAGAAATTCTGGATCTTGTCGGCACGTCGCGTTATTAGGCAAAGAGTTCATAAATGCAATACTTGCTTTCGAGCTAAGCCGCGTCCTACTTATCCATTGATGGCGGATCTTCCGGATATACGCACGCGTCCAGCGTTAAAAGCTTTTAGTTTCACAGGCTGTGATTATGCAGGTCCTATACCATACGTTCCTATACGCCGCCGTGGCGTACACAGCGAGAAAGCATACATAGTGCTATTTACATGTCTCACTACGAGATCTACGCATATTGAGGTCGCTACCTCACTCAGCACTCCTAGCTTTCTAGCTGCATTTAAAAAATTCCTCTCGAGGCGCGGACCAGTACAGGTCCTTCATTCTGATCGAGGTACGAATTTTCAGGGTACTGCTTCTTACCTTCGTGATCTGTATAAGTTTCTCAGAGAGGAATATTATCCGAAACTAGAGCAAGAATGCGCAGAGAGCCGTATTACATGGAAATTCATTTGTCCAAACACTCCGCATCATGGAGGTGCTTGGGAAAGTATGATTAAAGTAACAAAGTCGATCTTGTTTAAAGTCATAGGACAACAGCTCCTTTCCTATGAGGAACTGTGTACTGTACTCACACAAGTCGAATGTCTACTCAACTCGCGTCCGCTGACAGTACTCAGCTCAGATCCCACGGAGCCTTCAGCTCTTACGCCGAGTCACTTTCTACATACTGCACCTTTGCTTTCCTTACCTGCGCCTGATGTCAGTTCAGACAAAGTCAACTTACTTGACAGGCACTCGTTAATGGATAAAATGGTTCAATCCTTCTGGAATCGATGGAGGATGGAGTATCTACATAGTCTGCAAGTTAGACAAAAATGGAATACGCCTTCTGTGCCTATCACTCCAGGAACTATCGTTGTAGTTATAAATGATAACGTACCACCTTTGGCTTGGCCTTTAGCAGTAGTCGAGAAAGTGCATCCGGCAAAAGATGGTGTTATACGTGTAGCAACTGTGAAAATCTCTGGGAGAACTTATCTCCGTCCGGTTGTTCGTTTATGCCCTCTTCCAACACAGTAAGCATTGATATAGCTTCAAGTTTATACAGTAAGTTAACATAAAATATTATATTGTACTATAAATTTATACTATATTTTATATTTATATATTAATATTCTAATCATAATTATACTAACTCATGTCTCTTTAGACTAATTTATACGCAATGTGCGTTTCTTCTTAGAGCTCTGTTCGCTTTACACCTCATGAGAACTTTCTTAAAGGTGACCCTTTAAGGGCGGGTGGATGGTTACGCCAGAAATTTATATTAAATTTAGTTATTTATTTTCATGCAAATTCGAATTAAAATCGTAATCCTTAACCTACCCATATATCCCTATCCACCTGAACACAGCAAAATATCATTGTGGAGCGAATCGTTGCGAACACGAAGACCAGCGACCAGAGCCGAAGAATTACGATGTTACGAACATAACTTAAAAAATCACTCCTTACTTTTACCTTACGCTTTTTCTTGAAAGTCACCGTCCGCGCGTATGCAAATGCAATGGTGCAAATGGACAATTTTAATTAAAAGTTAAACTCCCGTATAGTGTCAAGTGTGCCATTTCGGGACCTCTTTTTCCATAACTCTTATGGTAGACGCCTACATAGTGAAGAATAGATTGTGGTGGATCGTGACCCGTGCACGGGGAAGAAAGTTCGGGAGACAACGCGTTCCAGACAAACAAGTGAGTGCTGTGTTTCCTATATATTCCTTATTCCCTTGACGAATTCACTATTCACCTATCTTATAGTCATTGCTTCGAATTAAATCTATACAGTCCACTTTTTATCGATAAATAAAATAACGTAAATTCTTGGCGTCCCCAAATACCATTAAAAAATTTAAAACATTTTCATCACTTAATTGTGTTTACGACTATTCTACAATTTATGTAGGTATTAAAATTTAATTATTAAGTGCAGGTGTTGTTAAAACATCAAAGTCAACGCGTAACATTTATTTATGAAAATTTATGGCAAATTACTTAACAACTATTTTTGGCTGTCAAAATTATTGATAAAACTCTTGTCAATTATGCAAAATTAATTTATTTCGTATTTTCCTTGAAATCAAATAAATTGTAGCGCAGCGAACGGCGATCACGACGACCTGTACAAGTGTACAGGAGCAAATCGTATTCTGACATCTCATTTAAAATGAAGCGTGCGATTTTCACCGAATCGGCATGCGACGTTGCTGAAACGAATGTATGATTTTCTTGGTCGTTTCATTTTCACATTCATTATGTTGAAATTAGCGAAAATCTTTTAACTGTACATTGTTATTGTACGTTACAGAACAAAAACAAGTAAAAATTTAAAATTTTAATAACCACCACAAAATGGCGAATGTCGGGGCATTCGCCATTTTGTTGTGGCGGCCATCTTGGATTTACATAGTGCTATTTTACTAGCCAAGCCCTTTCATTTGATACCCAAATAGAATTAATTGATTTGATTGATATTTTGATTTTGTTGAGGGAGTTATAAAAATATGTAATCCGCCATTTTGTGGCGACGGCCATCTTGGACCGATTTTCATCAAGCATAGCTAAGAACACTGCGACTAATTCACCTTTCAAACAAAAAATACCGCATTCATATCGATTCACCTGTTTGAGGGCTACGGGGGAACAGAAAGACACACGCACACACACACACACACACATACACACAAACACACACGCACGCACGTACGCTCGCACACACACACACACCCACAGACACGTCAAACTTATAATACCCCGTCGTTTTTGCGTCGGGGGTTAATAACGTAAAGGTAAAAACGTTAGGTAGAAAGTATTACAATCTGGCAGCATTATCGCTGTACAGAGAGATGTATTCCAAACAATGAAAGGCGTAAAATGCGTAGGTGCGATCACTGCGTCTTCAAGGAATAATATTATGCAACCTGACGCGGTCCAAGGAGGAAGCGCGATGTATGCATGTCGTCCTCAGGAACGACATATCACAATAAGCCTTGGCCCTAAGATACACGGACAGATAGATAGTCAAAAAGACGGACAACAAAATGATCCGATAAGTATTCCGTTTTTAGGGTTCCGTAGTAAACAAGGAACCCTTATAGATTCGCCATGTCCGTCCGTGTGTCTGTCCGTCCGTCCTCGGTTAATCTCAGAGACTATTAGTGCTAGAAATCTGTAATTTGGCATGGACATAAATATTAATCACGCCGACAAAGTGGGGTAGCTCCCCTACATGTAAAGTGGGGATGAATATTCTTTTTCTCGTTTACCCCATAGTGTGGGGTATCGTTTTAGGGTAATAGGTCTTTTAAAAATACTGTGGGTGTGGGAACATCATTTTTCGATTTCTAGATCCGTTTGTAAAATATGATGTTTTAAAGTGCTAATTTTTATTAGAGTCAAGTGTCCCCCTCCCCTCCCCCCTCTATCAGTAGGTAGTATATATAATTAATCAATTTTAAAAGAAAACTATCATGGCTAAGTAGGGTTCACAGGTTAAGGAGTTATATCTGTTTTTCGAGGGTTGTGACTACGGAACCCTGCACTGCGCGTGGCCCGCCACACACTTGGCCGGTTTTTCCATTATGAATTACGAACCTTAAAATAGCGTTAAATTCGTTACAGCAATTAAAATATCAAATCTTAATCTGATTGAAGCTTCTGGAATCATTTTATTATTTCCATTTCGAACCATTAGCCCGTCATCCGATCTATTTTTTTTAATTCTATTTTCATCAGCTTGGCTCAGATTATGAAGATATTTTTGGAATAAAAATACGGAGACTTTTATTCAATCCTATTTTCAATATTCGAATTAGCTATTTCCATATTTTTATGCAAGATCTTGCGACTCCTTATTTGTAGGTAGGTAGGTAATGGTGCAGTAGTGTACGAAAGTGTTCCTGCACCCAGCAAACCAAAAGACGAGACGGAACACCGTGGGGTTTTAGTTGGTAAAGTCCAACATAACCACCGTGCTTCCCCGGGCACGGTGGTATCCATGACGGATTTCCCCACGTAAAAAAAAAGGTAGGTAGGTAATAAATATGGATTAAGTATATCCGACAGGGAGTCACTATTTTAAAATTCATAATAAATTGTAGAATAAGCTATCAGGGGGCTCTGGAGTTCATCGTGCGGTTTTTACAATTTTTTATCTGTTGTTATCTTTTTACCCCCGACGCAAAAACGACGTGTTGACGTTGTTGTGTTTGACGTGTCTGTGTGTGTGTGTGTGTCTGTTTGTATAGTGTCCCCCGTAGTGTTCAAACGGGTGAACCGATTTGATTGCGGTTTTTTTCGTTTGAAAGGTGAATTTGTCGGGAGTGTTGATAGCTATGTTTGATGAAAATCGGTTCAAGATGTCCGCCGCCACAAAATGGCGGATTACATATTATTTTTTCACAACTCCCTTAATATGGGTATCAAATGAAAGTGCTTGACTAGTAGAATAGCACTATAGCAAATCCAAGATGGCCACCGCCACAAAATGGCGAATGTCGGGGGGTTTCTTAAATTTTTACTTTATACTTGTGTACAAACATTGTAGACACACTTTGCTATTCTTATACGATCAGTTTGCATTAAACCTATAACCAAATAACCATAGTATCTACCCGTGGACCGACGTTTACCGTTATGAATAAATCGTAGTCGAAACCGCACCATTCGCCGAGCATTCCGCCTTTAAAATTTCCCCACTTCATATTTCGGGTGTTTATTAATGATTTTGTAATTGGGCTGTCGCTTGCATTCGCATTCATCCGCTCGATTACTTCGCACGCCAAACGTGCTCAATTAAAATGGGATTAAAAATACCGAACACGCATCGGCACCTCAAGTACACCGCGGGAGTAAAAAGACTCCCGATGTCATTGAGTTCTGGATCATAAGAGACGCAAACCTCATACGTAAAGCGTCCTCAACTTTTTATACAAATTCTTAAAATTAAAATAACTGAACAACCCAATTTACAAATGACGTAATGAAAATTGGAACTTATAATTATTTTGAGGAGGTACACATAAATTCACGTAATATCTCACATAATCATCATCATCATCATGATCAACCCATTACCGGCTCACTACAGAGCACGGGTCTCCTCTCAGAGTGAGAAGGGTTTTGGCCATAGTCTACCACGCTGGCCAAGCGGATTGGCAGACTTCACACACCTTTGAGAACGTTATGGAGAACTCTCAGGCATGCAGGTTTCCTCACGATGTTTTCCTTCACCGTTAAAGCAAGTGATATTTAAATACTCAAAACGCACATAACTCCGAAAAGTTAGAGGTGCGTGCCCGGGATCGAACCCACGACCTCCGATTAGAAGTCGGTCGTCCTAACCACTAGGCTATCACAGCTAACTTCTCACATAATATACCATATATAATGGAGGGTCTGTACGATTCCCGAAGCGAAATCGCCATTCCAGAATCTTGAGACCCCAGCGTCTATTTCTAATTCTTCGAAAGATAAAGAGGCGCAAGTTCGCGGCGTATGGATCCTTACAGAAGCCTTGGGTAGATATGTCTCGCGGATGATGACAAAGCATTATATAAGTATATCTGTTCATAAATATTTATATTTTAGTTATATCACACCTACCATTTTACATTTTCTATAGAATACACTGGAAGAAATTTCCTGATGTTTCTTTTTAGTTTTCTTCCTCCGAAGACCGAAAGTGTTCACTTTCTAAGGAAGAACTTTTAATTTCTCGATAACGGTAGGCACATCCGGTAGATAATCGGGAAAGGCCCTTGTAATGTACCTAAACAAGTATAAATTAAAAATTAAAAAACCCCCGAGATTCGCCATTTTGTGGTGGCGGCCATTTTGGATTTACATAGTGCTATTCTACTAGTCAAGCCCTTTCATTTGATACCCATATTGAGGCAGTTGTGATAAAATATGTAATCTGCCATTTTGTAGCGGCGGCCATCTTGGATCGATTTTCATCAAACATAGCTAACAACACTCTCGACTAATTCACCTTTCAAACAAAAAAAACCGCATTCAAATTGGTTTACCCGTTTGAGCGCTACAGGGGAACAGACAGACACACACACACACACACACACACACACACACACCGTATAACACCCCATCGTTTTTGCGTCGGGGGTTAAAAAAAACGCAATAAAACCGGTCCAGTACCTAGCTTATCAAGCAAGTAGTATACATACAGATACACAAACAAACACAACACAACCTCTAACTCCAAGTACATATTGTGTACTCTATACAGTCTCTATTTCTTGGTAAAAATATAAAAATAACTTGGTGTTTAGAAGTGAAAGGGTGAGTTTTCTTGTAAATGGTTTAGCGAATAGAGCGCAAACTTCCGGTCGGTTTGACCTCACGAAAACGCGGCTACAAAAGAACCATTCTCAAAACACGGTACATACTGTATCGGCTCCCGGTTGGAGCAAATAAAGGAAAGTTTGCTCTATTGAGTCTTGACTCTTGAGTCTTTTTGTGGAGGATAATTCGAACGCGGCTTGTGTTTACCATGAACCAGTTTTAATACAAAAAGCGAGTAACATGATACAGACCTTATGTTATAACTATGACAAATCTCCGCTGCTAAACCATAACAGCGGAACTAAAGGAATCCTACTAATATTATAAATGTGAAAGTGTGGATGTTTGGATGTTTAGATGTTTGTATGTTTGTATGTTTGGATGTTTGGATGTTTGTTACTCAATCACGCCGCAACTACTGAACCGATTTGGCTGAAATTTTGAATGGAGATAGCTTATGCCCTGACTTAAAACATAGGCTACTTTTTTTTTATCCCGGAAAAGTATTCCTGTGGGACTAAAATAGATATAATCTTCCAAAAACGCCATAGAGGGCGCTGACTGTTCTTAGGTAAATCACGTTCACATAACACATTATTGCAATAGTTTGCTGTGTTGCATGCATTGGCAACACATAGGCTACTTTTTATCCTGGAAAAAATGCACAGTTCCCATGGGATTTTGAAAAACCCGAAGTCTATATCTACAACTATAGGTAGATTATTATAGCGAACTTCCTTGATAGAAAGTATAAAGGTTGGAAAAGGGATCGGGAACGGGAACCGGGAATCAACGATTCCCTCGGGATTTGTTCAAAACCGAAATTTACGCGAGCGAAGCTGCGGGCAGAAGCTATCACACATAATCACAATACCAATCCTACTAATCCTACTATCCTACTAATCCTCCTACTATCCTACTAATATCATAAATGTGAAAGTGTGGATGTTTGGATGTTTAGATGTTTGGATGTTTGGATGTTTGGATGTTTGTTACTCAATCACGCCGCAATTACTAAACCGATTTGGCTGAAATTTTGAAAGGAGATAGATTATATCCTGACTTAAAACATAGGCTACTTTTTATCCCGGAAAAATCTACAGTTCCCACGGGATTTTGAAAAAAACCGAAATCTCTAGCTACAACTATAGGTAGATTACTATAGCAAACTTCCTTGAAAGTAGGTGTAAAGGTTAGAAAAGGGAGCGGGAATGGGAACCGGAAATCCACGACTCCCTCGGGATTTGTGAAAAACCAAAATTCTCGCGGGCGAAGCCGCGGGTATTCTCTAGTAGATGCATATATTCAAATGTCTGCGTTTGGAAAGACAGTTTCTGTGTCAAAGTTAAGCGAAATCATAGCGAAACTGCCTGACGAAAACTGACGAAACGCGCAGATGTTTGACTATACCATCTATTCTTTTCGTTCCGCTGCACTGCTGATTTTGCGGCGGAGATGTGCTAACGGTCTCAAGGATGACGATTTCGTGTTAACAAAACACACAATGACTTTCTATTACATCGAACTATTACGCTTAGAATGGAAGTTTCTAACAAATTTCCGCTCGAAACGTAAGCTATAAACCAACCCATGTGTGCCCTGTAATTACATTTGCCGACACGCACACAAGCGCATGAGTACCTTGAGCACTGACGCGACGATAGCCTTTTAGGCTTGCTAAAAACGGCTTATCGCCGCGTCGACGACTGCCTTTCTTTACCTATTTATTCTAAGTTCTATTACAACAATAAAAGCTGTGTAGGCGAGTGTTAGACTTGGATAAAACTTTCCTTTTTGTGATTTTATTGCGACATTTTACCTTATAAATATATTGAAGCAACAATTGAAAACTAATTGCCTGATCTGGCAAGTCCCAAATTATACCGTTATCGTGTCGTAGGGCGTCAAAACGGAGGCGCTCCGGCCCTCTCGGGACTTTTTATACGCCCTTTCCCCTCACCCTGCTATTATATTGCCTCAATGACCCACTTAAGTATTTTGATAATGTCCTTTATTCAAGGGTTACCTAATTCTTTTGGTTGAGGTAAATTCATCCCAAAAATCTGTCTTATCACATGATCCAAATATTATTTTCATAGAAGGTGTAGATAGTAAGTACGTACCTCAAGAGTCAAGATAGTCTTCAACAATTCAATTAAATCTCAATATTACCATTCTCTAATTAAGTACGTATATCTTTCTCTATATCTACGAGCTCTATAATGTAGGTGCATACACCTATTATACTCGTACCTACATCTTTATGCTAAACCCACATATAAGTCAAGGGGAGAACATATTTTATTACTCCCATAAAATGATTTAAGTGCATTGGACTGGTAGTGAGGACTAGGGAGCCTAGGGACTTTTTATACACTCGACAACACAAAAAGCTTACAATTTCTTATTTGAAGCTAGAATCGCCTTAAAACTGTGATATTCTACACATAGCATGGTGGAAATAGTCCTACCGAAATTTTCGTTTGACTCATTCTATTTTAAACCAACATCGGCTTTAGATGTCGAAATAAAAGCAATGCTGATTACGACCAGTTGCGCAATTACCACCCACGTCGTCTATAGACATGTCACTGCAAATGCGGACCGACAACGTCATCAGTTTCTCTGACGTAAGTCATAGGCTTTAAAAGGGAAACTTAATATAGGAGTAGTCTTAAGTCACAACTGTGCTGTAGAGTTAGTACCTGAAATCACCAAAAAATAAACATAGATTGACAAAAATATTATGTTTGTGTATATTGTGCTTTTAGATCATAACATTTTGTTCCATAGATTAAAATATAATGCTTATTGTCAGAAGTGACCCTTATAATTATGTACCTTGATGCACCTTGCTCATAAAAATTGACTCAGCAGTACAGACAGATAGCCGGTGAGTTTCCAGCCTTATAAACGAGTAGGTAAATGGTACTTACGTTCATTGTGGTTAGACCACTGGCTCTGGTACCGGTTACACACCGATAAAAACATTACACACATTTTTTATTATTGTCTCATATTTTTACTATAAACCGTAGATATGTATTTAACTACTGTCTACTTCTGACATATTCATAACAAAGAGCTCAAATTCTTATTTGCAAAATAATATTCCTTAAAATAAAAAGCTAAAAAAGTCACGCGAATGTTATGAAATACCTATCAATAGGACGTATTGCTAACAACTGCACGTTGCATGCATTCTGCGGAAATTTCGTTCAATTAAAAACCCCCTCTTTTTTTGGAAGTCGGCTAAAAATCGAATGTTACAGAAAAATGGATTTTACCTGTCTTACCTTACCTTGTCTGTTTAGGTATAATAGGTATTTCCCTATTCAATTATGGAAGATTGCAGATAAAACCGTCCCCATCCGAATTAACCTTGGTTTTAAACTAATACTACGTTGGCTTGCACGTTTGCTGAAGCCTAGAGCGAGTCGAAACCACATTAGTGTGTCACCCGTGTTACCTATTTGCGTTCTCTCTTATTCGCCTTGTCTGTACAAAGTTTTACAGTCTCTTTGAATATAATGCTCCGTGTTTTATGTCCTACGAAAGTGCCGTATCGGAGCTATAATAAAACCGTATTTTAGGATGCCAACCTTGGACTTAGGTATACATATATTTATGTAGGTATATCTAGAGAATATTATTTTACGTTAATAAGTTTCACTCCTTATGTTTTCGACGCTTGAGAACTCCCTAAGTGACAAACTAATTGATGAGCCGATAATTAGAAACTTCGAAATTGTATGAGCTGTTTATATTTCTTACTTCTTAGCTTCTAAAAAAGCGAATAATTTAATGATTAATATTGCGGGATTGGGGGATATTGCTATTGCGAAGTCAAATCATTAATGAGTTCCGTAGGAGAACTAGAGTTACTGATGTAGCTGATTTAGGTAGATGATTTTTTTGTACTTATGGGGTCACCTGGATGGTTATTAGCTATAATTGGATCCGGTAGATATCGACATCCATGCCTTCAGAGTCCGCTAGTAGGTACCTTCATAATAATTGGGGCTATTGGCCATTGACCTTTTTACTACATGATATAAATTGATTATCATTAGGATTCCAAAGGGTAAAAACGGGACCCTATTACTAAGACTCTGCTGTCCGTCCGTCTGTCACCAGGCTGTATCTCATGAACCGTGATAGTTAAACAGTTGAAATGTTCACAGATGATGTATTTCTGTCGCCGCTATAACAACAAATACTAAAAAACAGAATAAAATAAATATTTAAGGCGGCTCCCATACAACAGACATGATGTTTTTTTGCCGTTTTTATAGGTAGGTAGATAATGGTACGGAACCTTTCGTGCGCGAGTCCGACTCGCACTTGGCCGGTTTTTTATGAATATATTCATCGCGTCGGTGATCAATGTTGTCATCAATGTGAACGTGTCAATAATGTTTTTCAAAAAGTTCGAACCTAAAGTTAAACAAACGCTTGTAAAAACGTTCGGATTGTTTGATAAAACAGAACATAATACAAGTAAAACAAAATCACCGTGTCGTTATTTCGGTGATTCAATTTTCCGTTCCTCGTATTCGCTCGACTTGGTCGTGCTGAGGTTAACAGTCTGTTTGAATAATGTTTTGCTAGTTTTATATTCTACGCGAGGGCCGCTGTATCCGAGTGATGCTAAATCCGTATTTTAGGACTACAACCTTTGACCTACATCTGACTTATTGCGGGGAAACTGAATTGTTTGAACCGGGTTCTGTGTGCGGGCTTTATTTTAATACGATTTTCTTCTTATACTTTTCGATGATTGCTTATTTATGCCCCAATACAAGAGCCGCCACCTGATGGTCAAGGGGGGAAAGGATAGGAAAAGTATCCATTTTAGCAGTGGCGGGGCAAGGCCTAAATTTTATGTGGCCAAGATATATTTTGCGAGGCCCTCTGCCCGCACAAGAAGATTATATAAAATGAAAAACAAGTGGCGCGAGGCCCTCCGGAGTGCGAGGCCGTGGGCCTGGGCCCACGTCATCCACGTCTTCCGCCGCCTCTGAATTTTAGGTACAGTCGAGAGGTTATAAAGCTGTAAAACAAGTGTTACGAGCTCTTACTTGACTGAAAACTTGTACACAGTTAATTATTCTATGTCAAGTGAGTGAATTTAGAACTTTGGTTGCATTTGGCTATAATTTTCAAATCTCTAGGGGGGGGGCAGCTGCCCCTACCTTGCACCCCCTTGGCGACGCCCTTGCCCCAATACGTGCTATAAGCTCATTCTTACGTTTCATTCCATTAGAACTTGGAGGAATTTACAGTTTGTAGGTACGAGCAGCAACTGCTTGGGATTGCAATTTGCGGTTTAAAAAATCGTAAGTGGTTTAGATAGTTTCCTTGCTCGCTTCCTTAATAATATATATTTCAATATATGTAAAATGAAGTGCTTAATAGGATTTATATGTCGACAACTGTCTGCATCGCGCGTGTGTTTGACGTGAGTTGTTTTACGATTCAGCACCAGTGACGTAGATAGGCGTGAGCGATGTGAGCCCTCGCCCACGGCCTCGCACTCGTGAGGGCCTCGCGTCACCTAGGGCCACAGGTGACCAATGATAAATCTATTAGATATATCTTGGGAATGAAAGAAATGGGGCCTCGGTGATGTGAATTCGCCCACGTAGTCCACGCTACGCTTCTGTTCAGCACTTTGGACTATGTGCATACTACATGGTCGCATATTTGTCATTTATCTAGATTGGCTATTTTCCGGTCAGCCCGAATTCCTCCGTTTTCTGGGGCGACCTCATTTGTGATATAAAATTTAGTGCGACGGTAACGCGTAAATACTTTTATGCCGACGGGACAATGACCCTTGAAGCTTGTATAGATTCGATAAATGTCGCTCTCGGAGCTTCAATTTAGTTCTTATTCGATTATTATTGAAATCGGAACACGAAAAGCCTTTATTCATTTTTCTTTCTCATGTATATTTTGCCGATGGGAACATCTTATATTCTCAATAGACAGATTTGATTCGAAACCGAAACTTGTAGTTAAGACCGATTTAGTTTAGAGCGGGTCTTTTCACAGGTGTCGCACGTTGACATTGTATGCTGTATAAACTTACCACGTTCTATTGTCGCACCCGTGACCCGTTCCCCATCAGGACTAGATTGCACGGCTTTGACACGGCACTGCTCGTGCACGGCTACTACAAATTGTACATCAATCTAACTACTATCTATCTATCTATAATAATACAAAGAGGCTTGTCCTGACTGACTGACTGACTGACTGATCATCAACGCACAGCCTAAAGCACTAAAGCTAGAAACTTGAAATTTACACAGTAGCTTCCTTTTATGACGTAGGCGCACACTAAGAAACGATTATTCACCCTTAAAGGAGTTCAATAGGGGATGAAAGTTTGTATGAAAGTCCGTCATTTTTCAAGTTATATCCATGAAAATCGGTATTTGAACTGTTAGTCAAGAATAAAGAAATATGTGTTTCAGGATTTTTAGAAATTCTTCCCCCAAGTACGTAAAATATGGGATGAAAGTTTGTATGAATGTCCGTCATTTTTAAAGTTAGATCAATAAAAATCGGTATTTGTACTGTCGGTTAAAATAAAGAATTACGTGTTTCAGGAATTTTGGCAATTCTACCCCCAAGTGGGTTAAAAAGGAGATGAGATTTATAAGAATCTAAGCGGACGAAGTTGCTGGCATCAGCTAGTCACTACATAGTATAAAACAAAGTCGCTTTCTCTGTCCCTATGTCCCTATGTATGCTTAAATCTTTAAAACTACGCAACGGATTTTGATGCAGTTTTTTTTAATAGATAGAGAGATTCAAGAGGAAGGTTTGTAAGTAGAAAAATTGGACCCGGTAGGTGGCGCTAATAGCAGGCAGGACGACGTCTGCCGGGTCCGCTAGTTAGGTATAATACAATAACTGGCTGTTCCCGGCATGCGTTGCAATGCCACGTAAAGTATGGTTTACCTACGCGTAGCGGACAAACATACATACGTTCATTTTGACATAGATTATTGAGCCAGGGTTCGCGGGCACGCGTCCAACCATTCCCTAAAGTTTCATCAGTTTAAAATAATTTAGACATACAGATAAATACTGATTTTTATTTATATATATTTAGGTAAACTGCACCAGCTCTATACAACACAATACACTGACGAGAAAATACATTTTCCAATTAACCATTCCGTTTTCGACCGTTTTGCTATCCGACGAAATCAAATATTTCCGAGTTGGCTCCGTGGCACAATCCGGCTGAAAGCCATCTCTGCTTTTTATTGTGCCACGATTTATTTCATCAAAAATATCCTGCTTACAGTTCGTTAGCTGCGCAATGATTTATTGATATAAATATGTATATTTATAGATATATTTTATTTTGTTTGCAGGTAAGTCGTCGTTTGGGTTTCAATCGTTCTTAATAGAGAAGACAGATTGGTAAGTAAAAAAATATAACGCATCTACTTAGTTAACTGTGTTATCTTGATATTGTAATTGAATCCTATTAAGTATGTTAAAATATAGGTATTAGTTGCTTAAAACATGTGGATGACAAAGTTTTTCGTTTAAAGAGCTTATTACACCTTTCTAAATTTAGTCGTCTAAATGATTCAGTTACTAAATTCAGAAAAGTGTAATCGCATACTTATAGCATCCTAAAAAGTAACCTAATTAGAAAAAAGTATGGTCGCTAACGTATTTAATCAATCAGTACCTAATTAGGAATCCTAATTAGGATACTTTTAGGAAGGTGTAATAAACTCTTAAGCTACTGAACTTCCTCTGTCAATTATAAAAAGAAAAAAAAGAACTAAATGTCTCTATAATATTTTACTGATAAATGAGTTGTCATCACAAAGCAAGACCCTCGTTATTTAATTTACTTACGAACAGTTCACTGTCAAATAGCTGTCCCAGAATAAAACCAGTGTGCTTAGTCTAAATCGGAGCACTCGAAAACGAACTCGAAAACTATTGATCGATTTCAGAGTAAAATAGACCTAAAATGGCTTGTATTAAGGTTTGAGTTCGCCAATACATTCAGCATTGTTCGAATGCTGAATGTATTGGCGAACTCAAACCTTAATAAAAGCCATTTTAGGTCTATTTTACTCTGAAATCGATCAATAGTTTTCGAGTTCGTTTTCGAGTGCTCCGATTTAGACTAAGCACACAGAATGGGTGATAACATCAGTTGAAGGCTGAAGTTCAAATTGCGGTCAACAACTGTCAAAATGACAGAAGGACGTAACTCTATGTCAACAGGAGCGTGCGTGCAACACAACAAAAACGCCGTGATCAGATAACCTTTATTGTCATCGTATTAAGAGCCATTATCAAGCACACCTATATCTCTATAAAATATGTGATTGTCACTGTAATCACCACTTGTAACACCGCTTAAACAGCACAAAATTGTTCAACGAGGTACCACCGACCCCTTAATAAGGTCCCACCGATTTTATCACACATTGAAGCAAATTATCTTTGTGGATGTCGTTGAAACGCTCGTAAAGGACCCACAACGGTTGTATTAGGATAATATCAGCGATCTCGGTCATGCGAAACGACTTTTCAGATCCGAGACATCATCTCGAGGGGACTGCGGTGAAAAACCAGCCCTAATCGTCGTAATGATGAGATTGTATCGCAAAAATTCCCGCAGCTGAGAAATTATGGCTTGTTTGGTTAATATATTACGTTTTAATAGAGTAAATGGTGTCGCTAGACCTATGGGTGCGTGAAATAATTTTCTCAATTTGGAGGTCCTCCCGCTGCCCACATGTACAATAATTACAGCCCCCGCACACTGGGCTACTAGTGGCGACGACTCACCAGTCGGCCACAAGTAGCGACATTTTTCATACATTTTCTTGTGGCTCGAACGCGGCCACTCGAATGCTCAGTATCCGGTGGAACCATGTAAAATGTATGAAAAATCTCTTCCGCGACTTGTGGCCGGCCACTAGTCATCGCCACTTGTGGCCTAGTGTGCGGGGGCTGTTAACATGTACAGTGAAAGAAAACTTATGTTACACCAAGACGAAATACATAAACAATTCACGTACCTACACTTCAATAAATTCTTGGATATTGATCATGAAACCCGCAAAAATTTTCGTTACCTAAGGCTAGTCTATCTTTTAAAAGAAATACAATGTCTAGGAGCCACGTTAGACATGATACCGTCGCAAGTCGTTTGTCCTACTCCTTCTTAACGTTCCTTCTAACGTTATGAAGGTTGGCAATCTTAGGGCAATTTCAACTTCAAGCAAGTTTGAGACCGCTGCACTAAATAATGATCCAGTGCTCTTCACAAACCACTCGAAAGTATAAGTTTATAAGCCACGATATTCTACTGTGGCCAGACCTCTTCCTACTTTCCAATTTATTTTTGCATGATCAGTTGAATAAGTTCACGCTCCCTTTTCCATTTATACTTACTTTCAAGGAAGTTTGCTATAGTAATCTACCTATAGCTGTAGCTATAGGTTTCGGTTTTTTTTCAAAATCCCGTGGGAACTGTGGATTTTTCCAGGATAAAAAGTATAGCCTGTGTTAAGTCAGGGCTAAATCATTCAAAATTTCAAAATCAATCAGGGCAAAATCACACACACACACACAAAATTTCTACTAAATTCGTAATCCTTTTCACTGTCTTCATCAATTCATCAACCGATAGACGTCCACTCAAGTGGGGGACATACATAATAATATCGATACCAAAAATTTCAATTGTCGTAAAGGACATGGGCAGGCCTGTCCTTTACGACAATTGAAATTTTTGGTATCGAGATGGTCTCTTGTAGGGACTTACGCCGCGATTTTGCGCTGCTCGTATGACTCCATCAATTTACTGACCCAATAAATATGGATAGTAAAACAAATTTAATTAACAAACCAACACATAAAAATGGTAGTCTATTTCCCCCGAAGGATATCGTCGGACGTCGTACCCTTGACCTCGTGCCCTGCTGATGTATTCGCAAAGCCTTCTAAGGCTTTTATCGCACTTCAGTTCTATTTACAGGCTTTCGTAGGTGAACCATTATTAGATTTAAGCTTCATCACACACACACACACACAAACCCGCCAAAACACGCTCTTCCCACGTTTCACTCCGACACCAGAGCATCCTCATAATTGCCAAGATAAATTAGAAAAATATTTATAAAGATATTATGTAGCTTGCTTTTTCTGCAAGTGTAGCAGCAGAAGAGTGGGCTGCACACAGCGCATTCTGCACGTACCTTATCTGTCTTGGCGGATTATAGTAAAACAAGTTTATTTTCCTTGTCGTCATGAACTTTCGCAAAATAGATACAAGTAGATGTCACGCCTGCTTCTATCTAACATAAATCTAAAATCCAAACTGAAATGTGCTCAGTAAACCCGCGGTTACTAGGTATCCTTGTAAAGTGTAAACAGAGGTCTGTATGCATCTCCTTGGGCAGGCCGCAGGTATCCCTGACCGCGTGGCCCACTTCGCTGTTTACAAAGCGGAGCTTCATCGCAAACTATACTCGTATAACGGAGGGTATAATACAATTATAGGTTTTCCGATAACGAAGAAGATTTTCTAGCTAGCGCGCTAGCCAGAAAATCTATAACGTATCTAATCCCAAATCTATAGATTGAAGAACGAAAAGGAGACAAGGACTGCTGGGATATTGTGTTAAATCGGAATATGATTTAAAAAAGCGTTAATGGTTTTACAAGGTATTATAATATTTGACACCACTTTCATCTTTTTACAACTAAAGCCCAAGGTTTCTGTGAAACCGTGTCTGTCTCCTTTAATTTAAATATGTAAGAAGTAAATTGCGTATCAATAATAATACCTACTTATATCCGCATAGACGTGTGCGCCGATGCTAAAATCTCCGGCGGCGCACGCCGGTCAAAAATCGGCGGCGGCGGCGTGTTTTCGGCGTAATTTCGGCGCGGATAATTTTAATAAAACTGTCTAACTTGTAGAATTATTTTTACTGAAAATCAGATAGGTACAATTAAATAAAACTTTTGCAATAACAACAACTTACCAAATAGTCCAGTAACTTTAACGTTTGCAAGTATGGGGGTACCTTGCGTTCAGATTTTGGCGATTTTGGCGAACCGTAAAGGACTAGTTTTTGATAGTACATTTTCAGGACGCTTACAATAACTTCCGTTTATGATAATTAAGTAAATGATTATGATTATGATGTAGGGGCCCACTAAAAAAGGATTATTGGAAATTCTACCCCTAAGGAGGTTAAATAGGAGATGAAAGTTTGTATGAAAGTCTATCATTTTTAAGTTATATCCATGAAAATTGGTATTTGGGCTAGCGATAAAAATAGAAAAAAAAAGAAATTCAGGATTTTTGAAAATTCTATCCCCAAGTACGTTAAATAGGGGATGAAAATTTAAATGAGACCCCGTCACGTTTTCACGTCATTTATCAAGTTATATCCATGAAAATTGGTATTTAGATTTTCGGTTAAAAATAAAGAATTACGTGTTTAAGAAATTTTGTAAAAACTACCCCCTAGTTGGTTAAATAGAAGATGGAAGTTTGTATGCCATTAAGAATCTACGCGGGTGAAGTCACGAGCATCTCAGTAAGTAATGTTAGATACATTACTGATTACAGACTATTACTGGAGACTGGATTACTGGATTAAATTATAGCAATTTTATTCTACTAGGTACTCAAACAATTTAAGGACAACAAGGCGCCAGGTGATGACGGAATCACAGCGGATTTCCTGAAAGCAGGTGGAAAACCGGTTCTTAAAGTCTTTCAGCGACTGTTCAATACCATCACAGACGAGGACATAACGCCAGAGGCATGGCACAGAGGCGTGGTGGTTCTTTTCTTCAAAAATGGCGATAATACCCTGCTGAAGAATTATAGAGCCATCTCGCTGCTGAGCCATGTCTATAAGTTGTTCTCGAGTCATTACGAATCATCTTGCTCGTAGGTTTGACGACTTCCAGCCTCCCGAACAGGCCGGATTTCGAAAAGGCTTCAGTACCATAGACCACACCCATACGCTGCGGCAGATTATACAGAAGACTGAATATTATAACCGGCCACTTTGCTTAGCGTTTGTGGACTATGAGAAAGCCTTTGATTTGGTGGAAACTTGGACTGTACTGAGATCACTGCAGAGATGCCGGATCGACTATCGGTACATCCAAGCGTTGAAGTTTTTGTACGAAAACGCCACTATGTCAGTCCGTATGCAGAACCAGACTACGAGGCCAATCCAGTTGCAGCAAGGAGTGCGTCAGGGAGATGTTATCTCCCCGAAGCTATTTACCGCTGCGTTGGAAGAGGTCTTTAAGCTTCTGGACTGGAACGGACTTGGCATCAACATATATGGTGAGTACATCACTCACCTACGGTTTGCCGATGATATAGTCGTGATGGCAGAGACTCTGGAAGACCTCAGTACAATGCTCAATGTTCTCAGCAGAGTTTCTCAACAGGTGGGCTTAAAAATGGACATGAGTAAGACGAAGGTCGTCTAATGCTCATGTTCCGCTCCACCCGGTAATCGTTGAGAACTCGGCACTCGAAATTGTAGACTAGTATATACCTGGGACACACGGTCCAGCTAAGTAGGTCCAATTTTGAGAAAGAGATCAACTGCCGAATCCAACTCGGCTGGGCAGCGTTCGGGAAACTTCGAGATTTATTTTCGTCCAATATCCCTCAGTGTCTGAAGACGAAAGTCTTCGAACAGTGGGTGTTGCCAGTGATGACTTACGGATTTGAGACATGGTCGCTAACAATGGGCCTCATAAGAAGGCTCAGGGTCACTCAGCGGGCGATGGAGAGAGCTATGCTCGGAGTATCCCTGCAGGATCAATCAGAAATGAAGAGATCCGTAGGAGAACCAGAGTTACCGTCATAGCTCAACGAGTCGCGAAACTGAAGTGGCAATGGGCGGGCACATTGCTCGAAGAACCGATGGACGTTGGGATCCCAAGGTGCTTGAATGGCGACCAGTAAACGAAGCGTAGGTAGACCCCCCACTCGATGGACAGACGATCTAAATGGAGTCTTATAATAAATCAGTTTAAAGCCTCCCTAGAGATAGTGGTTCAAGTCAGTATTATCTTCTTTTCTATAATTATTGACGTCATATTTCGTCAATAGATTGATACCAGTGGTAGATTCAATTGACGATTCAAAAGTACTTGTAAAATTTATTTGAATAAAAAACTTAGCTATTCTATTCTAATAAGTCTTTTAACCCCTCGTTAGATACACTATCGAAAGGCATGAGTGATCTGCAAATCGACAAACATAAATCCCTTGCGAGAGGATTCTCGGAAAGCCAAACTAAATGGATATTTATTTTGGCTTTTACAAGATGATGAAGCAGATGTTGTCGGAGTAAGTTTTTTAGTTAGGTAAGTTTATTAGTTAAGTTTCATTATGAATAGGAAGGTGTAACTTCATATCGATCGATTTTTTTTTGTAATTTATTGTATAGAAATATGGAATATGAATGGTGTAATCGTTAGGGTATGTGGTATAGAAGAGGATGAATAGAATAGAATAGAATAGAAAAGTTTTTTATTCAAATAAACTTTTACAAGTGCTTTTGAATCGTCGATTGAGTCTACCATCATGAATGTCATGAATGATGTTGGAGGGTGTTCTAAAACATTTAGAACTCGCGCCGATTTTACGCCGATACGCAGATCGGCGGCGGCGGCGTCGAAAAAATGACGGCGGCGGCGGCGGATCGGCGCGGCGCACACGTCTATATCCGCAATCCACATAATATTATGATTGCAATCTGTTTTACCAATTAGTAAACACTGAACATTGCTACATATAATTGGTACTTATGTGGATTAAATGTGAGTTTGGATCTTGTTTATATAAACTACGTCCCTTTTTAGGGTTCTGTACCCAAAGGGTACAACGGGACCCTATTACTAAGGCTCCGCTGTCCGTCTGCCTGTCTGTCTGTTCGTCTGTCACCAGGCTGTACCTCATGAACCGTGATAGTTAGACAGTTGAAATTTTCACAGATGATGTATTTCTATTGCCGCTATAACAACAAATACTACAAAATATAATAAACTAAATATTTAAGGGGGCTCCCATACAACAGACATGCAGATTTTTTACCGTTTTTAGGGTTCCGTACCCGAAGGGTAAAAAACGGAGCCCTATTAATGTCACTCGGCTGTCTGTCTGTCTGTCTGTCTGTCTGTCCGTCTGTCCGCCGGTCACAGGTCTCTAGCTCGCAGACGAAATGAGTTACAAACCTCAAATTTTGGTATTTAGTGTAAAACGTTAACCCAAAATCAAATATTGAATTAGAAATTGAATTAAATTATTTTTCAGGGGGGCTCTCATACATGAAAAAGGAGCCGGAAAAAAAAATTTTTTCTTTACCCTAGCTTGTGGGGTATCATTGTTTAGAGCTCATTAAGTAGAGTACAAATATATATTTTTTTAATTTTTATCTCAAAAAATAAGGGAATGGGAGGCCATCAAAGTTGTCAGTTTTAGACCATTTTTGTGACGGGGGCTATCTCAAAAACTAAACTAGTTGGGAATATGATATTTCAGTATATTATGTATTATATGCTCTATTTAAACAACAAATACTGAAAACAACGATTTATTAAATAGTTTATAAGCTGTGACCAAAATAAACGAACATTTTTTTGGGTTTTTCTTTCACGTTTTGTTGCGATGTCTAGCTCGGAAATTAAATATTTCTTAGACCCAAAATATTATATTGTTCATAATTATGTACGGAACCCTGAAAGAGCGAGGCCCGACTCGCACTTGGCTGATTTTTATAGATAATGAATGGTAAGGAACCCTTCGTGCGAGAGTTCGACTCGCACTTGGCTTGTTTTTTAAATATTTTTCGGGCTCATTATAGTTAATTGGATATGGTTGTGCTTTAGAGTTTAGATATGAAAATTTGCAATCACTACTACAAATAAAGTCGTGTTTGAAAATATATTAACATTCTTAAATTATTAAATTGTATACGTAGAGGGAAATAATGGAGTAAGATTTGTTTAACTTACAAAGGTTTGCGTGGTCGGTTCGTGGGCGTAAGCGATGCGAGTAAATAGCGCGGTAAATATTAGACTTAAATGGCATTAAAATAGGCACCAATATGGAGTAAAAGGGTTTAACATTTTAGTATCGCTTGATAAGCGTATCGTATTACGGCGCGAATAGATATATTTAAATTAATGTTATGTTAACTAAATTAATGCAGCTGAATAATTTGATTCAGCTGCATGAAAAGTATGTATATGTAAGTAGCTATTAGCTACATTTTTATTATTATTTATTATTGTAAACTTTTTCTCTATGACTGTAGAGTTTAGACTACCTACTTATGTAACTACCTATACCTACAAATCACGATGTTGAACAAGTATTGTAAAGCAACTGGCGCTTTCCTAACGCTTTATTCCTATCTAGAGAGGTATTTTAACAATTTTAAAACATCTTTAACTTTAACAGAATCTCGATAAAATAAACCATTGTACGTCGTAGAATTCCGTAACAAAGGATCTTAAAATATTTTATCGTCGTCAATCCGTTGAGCGCTGCAGCGCTTCGCTCGGTGTGACCGCTTCTACAAAACGCTTCCCGCGTTTTGTCCGCGCATGCGTCCTCCGTCATATCCCTCTCGAGTGAATTGCGCGGCAGTCTCCATTGCGCACTGAACTGCGTAGCCACGCGAGGTTCGCGATCGCCACCGAAACACGATGATTGCCGATTTGCCACATTCGCAAGCCATGGAATCGCAAGTTTACGCGAAGCGTGGCCTCAACAGCCACGCGCCATCGCCGGCAAACGGTACTACTGTTAGTTTTTGATGTATGCAAGGCGTATGACGTAGTAAGTTCAGACGTGGATGCATACTATATGTTTGTTTACTTGTGGGATTACCGAGAACTCTACGAATAGATCGCATTACCGAGACGCTGTAAATGATAACAAAATATTTTAGACATGAGACTTTATTTACTTAAATGCTCTAAGTATTTATATTTTACTACGCCATACGTATTACGTACATTTAATCAGGCCTTTATGAATAACGTCATATGTCATAGAATAATGAATAATGTATCGACTACAGATAGTAGAGATCGTAAAACGCCGGATGATCTCGTGAGGGACTAGAACTCATAGCGCCGAGCGACTTGTTGCGTTCTACTCAAGCCGTATTGTTTACAATGTGCGTTCCGGATACCAACTAGGGTTGTTAGATATCCGAAATATCCACCACCGTACCTGAATACGTGATAGTGTAACACGTCGATAGAATCGCAGTAATTTCAGTGTTTTTTTGAAATAAGCCGAAGGATCCATGAGTCCCTTATTATATCAAAAAAAACCCTACCATTATGTAAGTAAATAATGGAAAGAGGTCGCGAACATTAGGAATGAGGAGTATGATGCTGAGGAAAACAAGATTATAGGTATTTTCAGTTCCGCTTCAAATTAAGCGTATAATACTTGCAGTAATTAATGCAAGCGGGGAGATTTCAGCCGTAATTTTTTTGATTCCGCTATTTGCCCGTTGAGCTGTTGAGGCTCTATAAGTGGCTAAACCTCGTCTAGACGGATAGACTGCATTTGAACAGCAAGCTGACTGCGAAACTGCAGTTTGTATGCTATTGTAGTTGTCATAACTGCATCGCACCCGTCGACTGACTGTGCAGTCCGTTATACCTGAAGCACCTGAAGTGCGTAGTTTTTGGTGGGCAGTTGTGCTACGGTTATGTCAACTGCAAGAGAACTAGAAGAAGAAGAAGAAACGAAGACAGGTGATAGTACTGATGATTACTGATAAGATATCACTAAAAAAAACGTGAAAAAAAATTTTTTTTTTACAAAAAAAAAATTGCACTTTTTATGCAATACCTGTTTTGGAGGGTTAAACAGCCCTGTAATTGCAAAAAACTTATTTGCTGTATTTTGTAAAAGTTTGTTACGTAATTCTTGCGTGATTAAAATAAAATCAGCTGACGCTGGAGGTCAACGAACTTGATGTGACCTATTTACGTATCGTTAGATACCTACGAAACCGCGGTCGCGCCGACGCCGATACCTACCCTATAAGATTATGTTTAGGTAGTATAACAATAGCGCTAAGTTTTCGGTAGCGGTCTCCTTATACCCTGTATAAAACTGCAATTTTGCACTCAGCTTGCGGAGCCGCACGTTTCCTTCGCGCGTCATACTTGTGCAAGCTTTTATTGAAATTAAATGCATTTTACAGGAAACGTGTAGGCCGATCATTGCATTTAAAAACGTTCAAAAAGAGACGTGACAGTGACTCGAGTCATTTCAAAGTCGCGAGTTCAATGACAGGGATTTCAAGCAATTAGGATACATAAGTAGGTACGTGTACCTAATTGTCTTATTTGAGACGAATTTTAAGACGCTTTGTTTCAGTTTATTCCACTGCCTCGAGCTTACACATCTATTTTTAAGCCCATTCCGATGCAAAAAGTGAGGGGTTATAAAAACCATATTTTTCTATCAAAATCAAAATCAATTTCTTTGTTAAAATAGGTTAGTAGGATGATGGTAAAATTGTTAAATACAGTGCCGCTATTTCACGCCCTTGTTTTCGGGCGTCCAATATTTTTGTTATTTACTGTTATATTATATAATATTTATTATTATTTACTATTATATCTATTTTTACATCATATCGCTCAAATGGATGGACTGTTTAAATGAATTTCTATTTGTTGGAAACCAAGTTTAATCGCGAGTTTCTTAGTTATTTCTGAAAACTTGCTGCGCTCTTTTCTCGCCGGTATACCTATATATTAATTCATACACTGGTGTATATCGGTTATACAATGATATTTCTGTTACTTGCCCTTTTATAAGCGACTAAAAATTCCGAAGTGAAGTACAGGTAAGTACATGCTAATTTTTGTGCAAAGAAACAATTACTCGTAGTACAATTTGTATGACTTCAAGTAAGTTTCACAGAAACAAAGGTACAACTTCTCGAGTCCCACAACTTTTCTCTGATTAATAAAGTTAAGTGTACTTACATAAAATTGTTGTGTTAGCTACGTAAATTAAAGCGTTGATACTAATGAAATCATATCGTCTTGTTGTAATATTAATTTCTTTTAATTTTTTTCAATGAAATAGGTACATAATATATTTAATGAAGGAAGGAATAAAAACGAAAATAATATTTTGCCATTCATATTATGCAAATTCAAATTATGTTGTATCAGATTAACTAATCTGAAGACGCTGAGTAATTTTTAATTGTTATAACAAGTCATTCAGTGCAAACATAATAGACCAAGATCCCAGTGCGATCTGACATAACTTATTTTCGGAAAGATGAAACCTTAGACTCTCAGCAGTGTCTCATTTGCTTTGAATAACTGCGTAATTGTGGAGTTCGTAACTGGGGTACTTATGGAGATATCAAGTGTAGATCAAGATATCAACTGACATTTAATACGAAGGCTAAGTATTTCGAATCATATTTTCACGAAACACGAAAATGAATCGGTGTACATAAATACCCTATCGAACTTATTCGTTTCAATTGGGAAAGCATCGCACTTGACGTATTCCTTCTTACAATAGGATAGCAGATAACAGAAATAATAGATCGATCCTTCCTGCGTAATTTAAGCTGGCGAGTGACGTTCGTTTCTTAAAGGTCAGTTGGATCGCGACGACCTACAGGCGTCCGTTGCAACGTCTGCTACTTTGCCCTTTTTTACCTTAGTCTTAGAACTGTATGATATTTTATATTTATTAAAACAAAGAGTGAAAAAGAAATTCATAAACTTCCATACTCTTGCCGGTATCTTGAGTATCAGTATGTTGTGCGTGATGGTAGTATTTTCTATACTACCATCACGCACAACATACTGATACTCAGCTTAAACAAATAATAAATTATAATATATATACTTTTGAAGTAGTACCTGAAAGCTGCCTGAAAGGGACAAGTGCCGCCCATATATCTAGGCCTGAAGGATTAGTGATAAGGTATATTTCTTCGCAAGCATTCCCGAAAACAATAACATATTGACCTTTAAGTCTCGTAGGTGTAGCTGTCGCCCCCGCTTTTCTCTTTTCTGAAACACCCACGTGAATTCTAGAAACAGAGGCTAGTTACTAAAACAGATATATAATAGGTAATTATTGTTTTTACGCGTAGTCATTTGGAAACAAACTCCTCAATTGGCACAATTTTTTTTAATCAGCATGGTTACCTATCTATAGTTCGACTTTTAATTATCTGCAGTAATCTGACGTTTCCTAATGTCATTCCGTAAAATAATGTTGCCAGCCCCATTTCTATAGTGATGTGATACGTTCAATTCATTCAATTTCATTCACAAAAGTTTCGTTCAAAGTTACTCTTTCATTATCATCATAATTTTATTTATCTACTAAGTAAATCGATGGTTCCTACGTATAAAAGCCAAATTAACAATTTTGTCGACTTGACTTTTTTGTGGCAAACGCATCCTATTGGTACAATTAATAATATGAGCTTTAATTGAAAAAAAAAATTAAGAAGTACTATTTTCTTTTGCAGTATAAGGCCGGCCACACACAGCCGGAATGATTCAGAATCTGAATTTTTTATGTAGGTTGTCCCAGCGAGATAGTTGCATACCCTATTTTAAAAAACTTTGTATATTAACTGTACCTTCATTATACATCTATGAAACCGTTTTGTTTGTAGCAACTAATAAATATTTGTTTACAGAATTTAATAACCAAAGACAAAATTACAAATTAAGATTCCCATCACATAAAACCGCTTTTTTCAACAATAGTTTTAACGTTATGGCAGTAAAAATTGTAAACAAACTACCTTTAGAAATAAGAGAACTTGTTAATATAAATAAAATCAAAAGCCTTAAAAAGAAATTATTCGAATATTTAACAAAAAATATTTTTTAAAGTGTTGATGAATATCTAAGATGACATTTGCCTCTTTCTCTTTTGTTTGTAATCTACTTTGTAATAGGACTATTCAAACTATAAATCCCTTCAATAACTGCATATTATTAAAATCAAATAATGTACTGATAATTTTACTTTTATATTTAATTTTGTATTTAGTACGCTATTGTCAAAGATAAATGTATTTGCATGCCAGCTTGGCATGATACAGCTGGACTAATGTACTATTATGTATTCACACCTGTATGTATACCTGTATCAGCAAATAAATAAAATTGAATTGAATTGAATTGAATTGAAATCTTCAGATACTGAATTCCGGCTGTGTGAGGCCGGCCTCAGACACAATTTTGTCAGATCGATCTGAAAAATTAAGAATCTGAAAAAATCTGAATGTGTGTGGGGAACAGTGAAATTGTAAGCATTTCTGTGCTTTATGAATTCAGATTCTGAATTCTGACCCGAACGACGGGTCCAAGTCCAAAAGGGTCCAAAAAAAATGGGTCTTTCATTTTAACATTTCAAACACACAAATGTAGGCCTTTGCCCATAAGCCGTGAGACATTAAAAGGATTACCTAATTTACGTAGATACGCAATCATCCAATGAAATATCTGAGTCACTTCATGAAAGAATGTCGGCGTGAATAATAAACACTTTACGCTCAAGATCGCGGCAAAGGCTCGCATTAATAATCAAACTTTTGTTTTCAGCGAGCGAATTTCGCATTATAATATTTTGGGCCGCGAACTCGAGTTGTAATCTAATTTATCTTAATTAAGGTACACCGATTCTAAGATAAGCCTATAACGGTATGCTAATTCCGTTTTCCTTAAAAGTCTTGTATTATTTTGCTTTCAATTTTAAATTAGGAGTACCTGCCTACCTATCTATTCGTTTTCCTTTGATAAGTTAATTCCGATGATCGGTGCAAGCTAATAGCGTAACGTTTTAAATGATTTATAATGGATTTGAATATTAAAACGCTCGCTTTAATTTAATTCGGCGATCAGTTCAGGCCAACGATTGGTTCAGGCAAATAGTGATACATTTTGAATGACTAATAATGGAATGAAATAACAAAATTCATGATATCTGAACAATGGATTTTAAAATATTAAATTCATTTAGCCAAAGGAAAGTACTTACCTATTTGTTTAATTGTCGTAAAAAAACCCAGACACGTATTCACACGTTATGTATCACTAATATACCATTTGGTAGGGGAGTCCATGATGCTAAATGTGGATTTACTCGAGCGTCGTCGGAACCTGTTAGATTTTGTAGATTAGTTGATAGGAAGAAAAGAAGGTTAGGTATATGTATAATGTTTCCCCTTTCAGTGGTGGGGAAAGCGTCTAGCTGCACGCTCCCATCTTCATAGACGATTTTTATTACTTCGGCTTGTGGAAATCGACAGATTATACATTTTTTATTTTTTGTTATTTTTGCATAATCTCCTTCAAAATAGAAACAAGCTATAATTAAAAAATTAAAAAAACCCGACTGCCATGCTATAAAACGAACTAAAAAATTAATAAACTACCACCGTACCACTTACAGTGTAGTTGTTATTTATTTTGTTTTTCATGATTTGTCACTGCAAACTGATTTAAAACATATAGATTGTATACATTTTCGTACTGGCCATTTAAAGCCCTTTATTTTGATACCCCACTCGAGGGTCTTGAAGAAAAAAATTTTTTTCAAGCCGCACATTAAAGTGCATAAAATCCGCCATTTTGATTTTTTATAATTTTTATGTACTGAGTAACATTTGCGCCATCAATACAAATCTAATGACGTATATTTATCAAAATTGGTTGAGCCGTTAAGTAGTTACGAACTGACATAGGAAACGGTCATTTTATACGATTTATCACTACAAATTGTTTCCAAATATATAAATTGTATACATTTTCGTATTCGCCTTTTGTACCCCTTTATTTTGATACCCCACTCGAGGGTCTTGAAGAAAAATTTTTTTTCAGCTCGCACAATAAAGCGCATAGAGTCCGCCATTTTGATTTTTTTTTAAATTTAGGTACCCATTGTGGCTAATTCTGTTGTACACAATCTCTAAACCTAAACTAAAATGACAGGTCTAAATCTATTGCCATCCTTTTCCGCAATGAGCACTGTGAAAGAAATAGCAATAAATTTAGACCTGTCATTTTAGTTTAGGTTTAGAGATTGTGTACAACAGAATCGGCCACATTGACACTCGCGTCATCGAGACAAATCTAATGACGTATCATTTATCAAAATCCGTTGAACCGTTGGTTAGTTACAAGCGGACATAGGAATGGACATACATACACACAGGTGAAACACATATACCCAGTCGGGTAAATAAAAAACTCAACTGTGTAACACTTCCACTCTCGTACGTTACGTTCAAATAGTCTGATTTTCTGAATATACTTTGTTTACCTTGTTATTATTTAACCCACCATACCTTAATCTGACGTGCATAATTTCTGACCATCAGTTTTTTTTTACGCGCGGCCCTATAAAGTGCTTATACTTATATATATGGTAGAGGTTACTCAGCAGGATGCAAGATATCCTCCCTTATGTTAATCTGCCGCGTTCGAGTAAATCCCAAAATCCCCTCTTGGGCTCCTCTACTATTTTTGAATAATACGATTAGGTACAAAAGATTAAAAAAAACAACAGTACTCCATTGCAAGAAAGCTCCTCACAATGCGTGCCGTCGAGTACCTACTCAATTGATCTTTTGATACAAAAGCCAAGTAAAAGCTTCCTGAGGTGTTGCTCAAAGCTTTTCGTGAGGTATACCGTTGATTGAAACGTTTTAAAACAACATTATTAAAATAATTACCTACATTGCTATCTCTATACTTACTTGAACGCTAGAATATTTTTTCTAACTAAGAATAGTTTAAAAAAATAAAGTCGTCCGAAAAATGAAAAGCGTCTGAAAACCTGAAATGAAATTATTGTTTCAAAACGCGTCAACATCGGCGCCGCGGAAGCGCTAACGCGTTAAAAGTACAAAATAATTGTTATTCTAGCGGCACGCTATGATGGCCGGTTTGACACATTACAATAGTGATGTGGAATGTCAATTTATTCTCGAACAAAAAACAATTAAGTTTTGTTTTTGTACCTGATTAAATAGGTTTAATAAAACAAAAATGTATATGTTTATTTAATTTATTTGAACGAACTGAATATTTGAACGAAAATGAATATACATACTTTATATGCACACAAGAAACATATGAATACAAAAGATACCAAAAAAGGTGCCACAAAAGGCCATAATTAATCAGATTCGTCCATACTACTATTTTCACTGTCGTCACTGCTATCATCACATACATTAATAATTATATGTTCGTTTTCTATAATATTATCTATTTTCACATCTCTTTCATAATCTTCCCTTATTAATTTAACAGTTCTATTCACAACCTTTTCCCAGTCTCCTTTAGTCACATGTTCACAAGCTTCTTCTAATAATTTTAGCATTTTTTTTGTGGTAAATGGGGGTTCTGTATTGTGTCTTGCAGCATATCCCTTAATTTGAGCCCACACCAACTCAATCGCATTATACTCACAATGGTAAGGCGGTAACCGTATAACTCTGTGCCCATGTTCTAATGCTATTTCGTCAATGACGTATCGGATCTTGGTTGGTTTGTTTTCTTTTAAAAGACGTACTAATTCCGCTTTTAACATATTCATGTTTGCATCTACGCCATTTTTACTAGCCATGCGACGATATCAGCTTTCTTTTGGGATTGGGCAGGTGGCTTGTCAATTTGCATCGAGTGGTATGGGGCGTTGTCCATAATTATAATAGATGGTTCAGGGAGGCTACACAACATTGAGGTAAACCATTCAGTAAACTTTTCTCCATTCATGTCTTCATGATAGTCTCCAGTGGTTTTTGACGCAAAAGCCATGAGAGAACCTTCGACAAACCCGTTGATGGTTCCGGCGTGACAAATTATAAGTCGCGATCCTTTTCCTACAGGAACTTTGGAAGTAGATGCTGCTGTGTCATCGTTCCAAGAACGGCCTACAGTATGGTTAGCATTAAGCCATGTTTCATCCAAGAACACAACATTTTGCCAATTTTTGATTTCTTTCACTTGCCGTAAAAAAGTATACCTTGCCATCGCTATATCAAATCTTTCCATCAATATTTTGCGTTTGTTACATTTTTTGTATCGAAATCCAATGGTCTTCAAAATCTTCGTTAAAGAACTTTCCCCACCGAAGAATAATCCAGCTTCCTTCAGTGAATGCACCAACTTTTTTCTTGTTGGATACTCCTTCTGTAAATAGTAGCCGTAAACATGTCTTCGGATAGCATCGGCATCAAAGCTATCGATGCCTACGACTGGTTTTGCTCGTTTTCTCTTTTTTGGTGTGTGAAGTTTATTTTCTTCTGTGCCAGTCTCGCCATATTTTTTTTTAGTTATCCGTCTAACAGTTCGTTGTCCAATATTAAGCGCATCAGCTACGCGTTCAACCACTGACGTTATAGGTAAAATTGGCCCTCCATTTTGAGCTTCACGATCGAAATAGTTACGAAGGCGTATTACGAACTCACGTGTCTGACTATTTAGAACAGTTCTCTGCGTACGTTCGGTCATATCGACGAAATCCACAACAAAGGGCTTGAACAGAGTCCAAATTAACGAGCAAGGGTCAACAGTAATGCAGTATCAATATTTGAAATCCAAAGCCAGGTCAAAACTATATCACAATCGCATTGCACTGACAGTTTATACTTTTCGAAGCAACGTCAATTCGAAACTGCTTTGTTTTGCATTGAGCATTGACGCGAGTTTGCCGGAGGTAGTAGTTGTGCTAGCCAGCGATCCTATGTGACGATCGTATTAGATTCCATTTTTAAAAATTTATTGATATTTTTTTGCGATTTCAGAGGTTTGTCCACATAGTGAAAATTGTTCATATTCACAAGTACATTCACCCCTTAAATGGTGCAAACTGATTTTTCTACACTTGTATACATTTAAGAAATCAATTTAATAAATAAATTTTGAGTCCTAAACCTAAAACTACATTCGATAAAATTTATGAATCTCTGCACATCACTATCGTCAATAAAGTAATACAATTATTTCCTTCAAAGTCGTTATCAATTAATACGGAACTTCATGAGCGGACAAACGTCAAACCGGCCATCATAGCGTGCCGCTAGAGTACAGTAACACGAAACAAAAGAAACGTGCGGAAAAAACCCGCTGTTTTGAAAAATTTAGGCCACCAAGTGTGCTTTACGACACTCGTTGAATTACTCAGTCGGATTGTTAGTCCATTTTGCGGCCGTAAAAGTTTTTCAACGGGCGTTTTTGAATGTTTTCTCACCTTCCTAACCCCAAGGGTAAACTGTATACGAAACAAGGAATCTTTATACTTTGCTGTTTATAAGTCTTTGACTGTATTTTTATTTATTTATAACTGCTTATTTTGAGATAAATTTGCCAATTTTAAAATTATGAGTTCTTTCAAACTTGGGCGTCATCATTTAAAAATATTGCATGTGTAAAATAAAAAACAGATAATGCATCTGTATTGTGCAATTTACTCAAAAAAATAATGATAAAACGATACAACATAATTAATATTCCACCTGCTCATGTGATCAGTTAACTGTAGACTAAGTATGAACTTAATGAAGTAATTAGATGATTTTTTCCGTTGTCTACAGTCTAGGTGGCTATAACGCTGTACTATAGATAGATAGAGTAGATAGGTATATTCTGGTACGTATATATTAATCTGGAGTAGGTAGGTACTATTAAAGAGTAGTTCAGACCCCATAGGATACTAGACTGAACTGAGTATAATATATATATGTATAATATGTAATATGACGTGTACTGGTCTCCCATACGAAGTGAAAGTGGCACGATTGTCGATTGACTTTTCTATACATCCACTGTATCACACGTGCACACTATTTGGAACGAAACGACTAAATCTCTACTTTCTCCATAAAATGTGAAAGTTTGTTGGGAAAAGTTCTGGGGAATAGATATATGGACTATGGTGAATGAAAAAAAGTTCATTTTCAACTCTTGCAATTTTACCAACGACTACATCGATTCATAATTGTCTCGTTTCTATGTCGATTCATCAGTCGGATGCAGGCTTGGACGAAGAACTCTCGCCAACGTATCTCAGTTTGTGGGTTACCCAATTTTATCTACCCCTTTGGGAAGCTTGACAAATGTCAAGCTTCTGTATTTTGCGGATTTCTTGCAAATGGTCCTATATTATTTTGACAGAAACATCAAAAGCCGATGCTAGACTCAGTCGTAGACTGACTTGCTTCCACTGTCGTTTTAAAATTTTCAATTCGTCATTATCAACCTTGTGACTGTCCACGTGGTTCGGTTCAACCAATAACCTCCCTCGACGGCGATTTTGACGACCTCCCTGGCGCAGTGGTGGTGTGGTCTTATAATAAATGGGAGGTCCCGGGTTCGATTCCCGGCAGGGGCAATTTGTGATTTTATAATTTCAAAATTGACCTTGGTCTGGTGTGGTGGGAGGCTTTAGCAGTGGCTGGTTACCACCCTACCGGCAAAGCCGGGCCGCCACCTATTTAGCATTCCGGTACGATGCCGTGTAGAAACCGATCAGGGGTATATGCATACCTACCTCTTCCAAGTGTCAGATTATTGTTGAAATTCAATTAGAATTTTTAGAAATGGTTTACAGATTATTAATTTCATAATTGAAATATGTTAGAATGAACTGACATTTGATTCATTTATTGGCGCGCAACCGCCATCTTGAATTATTGGTATAAATACGGGCACTTCGAAGCCATGAATTCAGTCTCCACCAGACTCAACCGACTATTAGATGCTTCAGCGTCTATACTTCGACTTTTAATTGTATGCACTAATGTGAAGTTTCGTGGGTTGTCACTTTTTAACGAAAATAAAATAGGGATGGGGTCCAGGTGATTGATTTGAATCATTCAATTATTTTATTCAAATTAAAGTTTATATTTTAAGTAATTAGTATATTTTATGTACAAAGTGTACCTATATATTATATCTTCTTCTTCCGGTCCTTATCCCACGTTATGTGGGGTCGGCACAACATGTATTCTTCTTCCACTCACTTCTATCATACGTCAACGCATCATTTACCCCTTTTATGCGCATATCCTCTTTCACACACTCCATCCATCTTTTCTTTGGTCTTCCTCTACTCTTTTTTCCCTCCACACGCATGTCTAACATTCTTCTACCAATATGATTCTCTTCCCTCCGCATTATATGACCATACCATGCCAACCTATTACTCCTCATCTTTTCTGTCACTGGCGCTACTTTCAAACTTCCTCTTATATATTCATTCCTTATCTTATCCATTCTTGTCACACCACACATCCATCTCAACATTCTCATTTCGGTCGCATGTACTTTCTTTTCATCCGTTCCTTTTACCGCCCAACATTCTGAACCATACAGTGTGACAAAACAAAGTCTGTGAAAACAAAGTCTGTGAAAACAAAGTCTGGTTTGTTCGAACACTTATAACTCGAGAACGGCTGGACCGATTTTCATGGTTTTTGATTTGTTGTATTTGTCTCCGTCCTGAATAGCAGAATAACTGTTAAAAATATTGGAAAATTGACGAAAAAATAAAAGAAAAAACATTTTCCCATACAAAATGTTCATGGGTTTCGTAACTGTCAAACATTGAATGTTCATCCCGTCGATACGGAACTCTCTCACCCGTATGATGTGGTGACCATGGTCCCGCATTAAAGACTAAAGTTGAAAAAAAATAAACAAAAATCAGATTAAGTTCATAATCATCATCTATTTTTTTTATTCAACTACAAGCGGACACCCGCGACTTCGTTCGCGTGGATATTGGTTTTCAAAAATCCCGTGGGAATCATTTTGTTTTTCCTAAGCTCCTTTGAGCTCATACCTTGCTAAAAACTGTTAAAAGTTCACTGGCGGATGTTTAGGTAAGTACATCAAAATGTAAACATCCGCCAGTGAAACTCCCATCAAAATCGGTCCATTAGAGATTAGTCAGTAATCTTTAAAGTATTTCCTTTCTAACAAAAAAAGAATGAATGAAATCGAACCACCCGTTAACGAATTATAGCTAAGTACACATTTTGACTTTCATCCCCTCTCCCAAGGGAACCGTGCTGAATTTCGGGATAAAAAGTATCCTATATGTTACTCCATAGTATGAACTTAAATCGTGCCGAGTTTCATTTCAATCCATTCAGTAGTTTTTACGTGATGCGCGCACAAACATACAGACAAACAGATAAACAGACAAACAGACAAAAATTTCAAAAATAGCTTTTTTACGTTCTATTACTTATCTCTAACATCCCCCAGTTATTATTTTGCAAAAATCTTCAATGTACAGATACGGCAATTCTACGATTTTATTATATGTATAGACAAGTTAGCCCTTGACTGCAATCTCTGATGATAAGTGATGATGCAGTCAAATACGGAAGCGGGCAAACTTGAAAGAGGTAGGTATGCATACTCCTGATCGGTTTCTACACGGCATCGTACAGGAACGGCCGGCCGGCACAGCTTTGCCGGTAGGGTGCTAACCAACCACGGCTAAAGCTTACCACCAGACCGGACTAAAGACAATTTGGATATTATAAAATCCCAAATTGCCCCTGCCGGGAATCGAACCCGGAAACTCCCACTTATAAGACCAAAGCGCTCACCACTGCGCCAGGGAGTTCAAAATCATCTAGAAAATTATAAGTAGATTCCAAAAATATGTAACACTGTTCAATATACTTTTTTCTGAATAACTAGTAGGTATTCTTTTAAAAGTATATTTTTTTTTAAATAAAGGGGTAGCAGCAACATAGCATGTTAACTATGACAGATATCGTCCTTATTTACAACATAGTGTTATATTTGTATATGTTAGTTTTTCTTTTACTGCACTTTGGCTCTTGTACATTAGTTTTTTTTATATTTATTTTACTCCAAAAACAACCTAATAAGGCCAATGTGCCAAAGTGGCCGTTAAAATATGTAATTTTTTTATATTTTTACTCATCTTTATAAAAAAAGCATCTCAAGAAACCAGTACACTAACGCTGAGTTGTACACTAATACTGAGTTGTACAAAGGAAACTTCCATCCCCTCTTCCAAGAAAATCGTGCTGAACAAGATACAGACAAACAAGAATCAAAACAAGTAGTTTAGGCTTAACTATCGATTATATATTAATTGGAAGTAACAACACGATAAAAAAATTATGCAGATTGGCCGGAAGCATAAACAAGTGTTAGTCTAAAATTACCATTTATACTTCGCATGTCTCCCAAAGATAATTATGCTTGTTTACGAGCAGCAGACGCCAGTCTGTGCCATCCTTGTCACACTTTTAGAGTTATTTTATAATAAATTAATTGTTTTTTTTTTTTTTTTTATGTGGGCTCCCCACATCCCCACCCGGCCCCGTCACGCTGAGCAGATCTATCGTCATTACGTTATTTTGTGTTGTCCGAGTCACACGTCGTCCAAACAAAATTTAAAAAGTGAAACGGGAAAAAGAAAACGTGATTTAGTTGAAAAAGTTAGAAGTGTATCACCCGCGGATTTTAATCATCAGTACCAGGAATCGCTAGCGAGTATCAATGCAATCACTCATCATCGAACGAGCGAAAAAATTCAAGGTAAGACTAGATTTATTTATTAGTAAGAAGTTATATAAATTAACATTTTTACCCAGTGAATAAAATAATTATTGTTAACTGTTCATTGTTTTTATCTGCGTACCGTCTTCTGTTTATGTTGACGGTTCAATTGGAAATCTCAATGAGTTTCCTGTTAGACAGATATAACCTGTGGAATTTGCGCTCCAAACAAAAAGTTGAACAAATAAATTTTTCCCTTGTAAAGGGCTGGAAGTTGCTTTGTCTCGTTCTCACCTACATAAATAGTGTGTGAGGTATATAAAAACTAAAGAGAAAGAATAGCCTAGGTGAATGACCTTGTCTTCACTAAAATATTTAAGGCGCCAGCTTCAGTGGCATATAGAATATATACTTATAACCTTGGTTTCCTGTATTATTGACATGTACCTTATCCCGACATAAAATGTGTGTGGAAAATATATATCCCGACCTATATGGTGTGTGGATAAAAATATAGTGATACCTGTCAAATAAATTTATCAATCCCGACGTAAAACGTTTGTGGAAAATATATGTATGTATATCCCAACCTATATGGTGTGTGCAAAATATATGTATATCCCGACCTTTATGGTGTGTGGATAAAATATAGGTATACCTACCACCTAGTCAACTACTCCGACGTATAGCGTGTGTGAGATTTCTTTGTAGGGTCAAAAAATAAATACCTACCTACATTTTCATCTTACTTTATTCTTATTGACATCTGATTCATAAGAATGACGAATTAGATCTTGAGATTTTACAATTATTATTGGGCTCAGATCCAACAACAAAAACTATTCGGAAATTTGGCCATAAAGATTTGGCCACACGATGGAAACATTATACCCATCTATATATTATTTTTGACTAACGGGTTGTTTATGGAAGATCGATATTCTAAAATAATATTTACCAAAAAGATCAGTGTCAAAAGACGGTTGCTATGCGATACTCATTACAGAAACTTAGCAAACAAAAGCGAGATATATTAAAAAATATGAAAATCGACACCTTTGGTTCGGTTTAAATCTGTCGAAGTATCTGAAATCATCTAAGGCCACTTCAACCTCCGCTTCAAAGTTGGTATCTAACCAATTCCGCTCACAACCGAGTACTTCTGTACCGAAAAACTCTAAACGTACGGGGGGCATCATTTGTGCATACCCGCATACCCGGGCCGACATCAGCATTCGCTACCGCCGCCGCACCAACAAGCGGCCGTGTCATGCAACTATCACTGAGCGCACGCACTTAAGCTTACGACTCAATGCTAAATGCTGTGGCTAAATGTCACACGCGCAACCGTGACAAATTGACAATGCTACATAAAGCTAATACATGCTATGACATGCTTCGTCGCCGGTACATAACACCGATACGTTTTTTTGCGTATCATTGGCAGACCAATTTTTATTCACGAGTGGCTTCATATTTTTGGGCCAAAGAAAAACAATTCGTCTCACCAATTTTTTGCAGTCCCTCAGCCTAAAGGAAAACATCGTTTTATTTTGAATTTATATGATTCAAACTTTATTTGTGTCAATAACTTCAAACACATGGAAGATATGAAAGTAGCGCATTAATAATAATTAATATGTACTGTACTGTATGACAACCGGTCTGTTTTTTGATTCGGTGAAATTCTGAAAAAAGTCATTTTAAAAATACAATGAGTTGTTTGTATGAATAACAGAGTTAACACATAAAGTTAGATTTTACACCAAAATTGATTATCTTTTTTGTGGGAACTGTCTTATGTCTGTAAATTGTCATTTTATGTCTGTATAACATTAAGAAACGTTAGTTTCGCGGAATTAGAAATCCTTAGTAGGAATCAGACTGTAAAAGATGCATATTTTTTTCTTTTTACTGCCAGTGGCCGAAAGTGATATGCAGAAGCAAGTAAATAGAACGGTAAATTTTCTGAAGTTAACGTTTTACCATTTGGACTTTGCAACGTCTATGCCTATACAAAGGTTTTAAAAACCGGTCCTTCACATTTATGTATGTTCATCAGTTTATTTATCAGTTAATTTTCTTGACGATTTATTATGCATCAGAAATTCGGTTACAACTGTTTGGATAATGTAGAAGCGATCAACAATTTACTTTTGAAATTAAGATTTTTGATCAAGAATCACTCTTTGCCCACAAAAAAAGGATTTATCTTTTATTCGTCTAAAAGTGAACCTTACCTTACCAAAAATAAAAAATAAATAAATAAATAAATAAATATATAAAAAAATAAATATACAATACATATAGTTATTTACAAACAAATACAGAAAAATGTATGGAAATCAGGAAACTAGCTAGTTATGTTGGTTTGTCGATGTCAGCGTGCCCGGCCTTCAACGACGGATTGGTTTATACGAAAATGTATAGATTTTCGAAGTTCTTGAAATTCTTGGCAATTCACTACTTTGATAATCGTAAGAAATATATGATCTGTATTGTTAACAACGATTTCATATGCTGGAAGAAGTGGAGAAATTATATTGATCCTGCAAATTGTTCATTTAAAATATGAAGAATATTCACTAGTACTAGTGTTTAGTGATGCGTCACGTTCGGGCTGTGGTGCAACCTGTAACGATGCGATAGCTTACGGATCACTCGCAACTGTCATTGCTCCACTCAAGCACCTTGGGACTCCAACTACCATCGGTTCTTCAATTTACTTGCAGCCTTTTATAACCTCAGTCTTTCACGACTTAGAAATTATAATATTTTATCAAAAATAAACAGCTATTGTCTATATCAATGTTTATAAAATTTTGCATCATATATTTAAATAAATACGAACATTAGTTGCAGATTTGGAATCTCGTCAAAAGTTCAACATGGACACAGAAATGGAACTTACTGTTTATGCGTATCAACAGTTAAAGGTTTACTTCGGCAGATCTGACTTTGGTTTATTTGCCAGTAATCAAAATAACAAATGTCAGAGGTACGCATCATGGAAGTTCTGAGATTTGTTGATGCATTTACATACAAAAAAAAAAAAAAAACCTAAATTTTATAAGCCTTTCCATACTTAAGCCTTATTTCAAAATTTGACACAATTAAATGTTACATGGCAAAGGGCGTTTTCTCCAACTCCAACGCATCGCTCAACAGAGCAATGGTTTTTTTCTCTAATAATTCCAAGAATCAATATAACACATCATTAAAGTCAAAATGACTGTTCTGCAAGAAAAAAGGTTATAATGATTGTGATTCCAATATTATACAGCTAATTGAATTTTTCACACAAAAATTCAGATGCAAGTTAAATTTCTATAATTCTCACTATCCACCATAATTTAGTATTAAATTCAGTATCACCAATGATTTCATCCCACAAAAAGATCTATCTTTAAAAACTCACTTTTTTGGCATTAACATCTCCATTAAGAAATACAGACACTTGGTCAATAAATACTTTATTGGAATCCGATAAAACTAAAATAGATGATCAGAACTTCAAGATCAAATAATGTTTTTTCACCCAATTATTGTGTTGCCATATATTAAAGAAAATCCTTAAACTCTGTCCAAGCTTATTTCAAAAGATATTTAGAAAGAATTGATCCCTTACGTGAACAATGAGATTTTTTCAAAATCAAATCAAAATCAATTTATTTGTTGAAATAGGTTAGTACAATGATAGTAAAGTTGTTAAATATAGTGTTACTATTTCATGCCCTTGTTTTAGGGCATACACATATTCTTGTTATTTAATAACCTACTTATTTACTTAATATCTTTGTTCATCAGTTTCCAAAAACCACTCTTTATATCCCATTGAGTTACATCAATTCAATGGCAAACATAGCACGCGACACGCGTTGACATCAGCTGCCCACAATGTAGGGCTAAAACTTAGAAATTATTTGAGAAAAAAATAGTTTGGTCTGAATCTTCAAATGTATTTTTAAAGAATCTTTTATTATAAAGATTTATTAAAATCAGATCAAAATTGTGGATATATTATTTTGAAGCTAAAATTTTTTTTTATGCCTATAAAAATCTATATTCTATTCTATACAAGTACGATTAGCATATCTGACATGCTACTTAACAAAAAATTAATTAATTAAAAATAAATAATAAATCACCTTTAAATTATGGTTTATGAAGAAATATTGACTTTGTTTAATCACATATTGCAAATGATTATTTTCTTTTTTCCCTGTTATGTTTTGCCTTCATTTTAGTTTTAAATATTTTTATTGTACACAATAAATAATATTGTAGTATTTTTTCGATGCTCTAAACATCTGCTCGTAAACAAGCATAATTATCTTTGGGAGACATGCGAAGTATAATTAAGAATCAAACGAACTTACCTTGTGAAGTTTGATATCTAATTATACGAGCGTCTCGACCAAAGATAATTACAAACCCACCCACCCTGTTTTTGTCAAAATCCCGAAACATATCGAAAAAATAAAGCTCTGAAAAATGACGATAGATCTGCTCAGCGTGACGGGGCCGGGTGGGGATGTGGGGTGCCCACATAAAAAAAAAAAAACAACAATTAATTTATTATAAAATAACTCTAAAAGTGTGACAAGGATGGCACAGACTGGCGTCTGCTGCTCGTAAACAAGCATAATTATCTTTGGTCGAGATGCTCGTATAATTAGATATCAAACTTCACAAGGTAAGTTCGTTTGATTCTTAATTGTACGTGTACATAGGCTGATATACTGTAATAGAAAATAGCACTTCTTACTTTTTAACCGACTTCAAAAAAAGGAGGTTCTGTATTCGACCCGTATGTATGTATGTATGTATGTATGTATGTATGTATGTATGTATGTAAGTATGTTCACGATTATCTCCGCAACTAATGAACCGATTTTGATGATTGTTACACTATCGTAATCTACATACTTTCAGGAAGGTTTTAGTATATAACACATCGAGTTATCATTCTTACGTACGAAGTTATAACCATAAGTGTATATATATGTCACTAAAATGTTCTCTGATATTGCCAGACCTATTGCTGAAGTCTAATATAGCTATTCTGTACAAAGACTTCACTTTGCTACGCCTACGTAACATTTGCAAAAAAATTTGGGCTGAAGTCATTACAGCTGTACTATAGGTATAGAGTGATCCCTTGGAGTTTGTGCACGGTTACGTGTATTTCCATTCTATACCGCAAGGGTGTGAAACTGGTCGCGTATAGATTGTAAATTACTTTTTAATCAAGGTCTTCTACATTATACAAGAGTAGTACGCATACAAACTAATCTTTTATAGATCGGAAGTTAGGTTAGGTTGGGTTAGAACATTATAAAACCATTCATCTATACTTAGTATGACACATAAAATGTATGTAATATGTCACAGGATATTTAATAATAATTAATAATATATAGGTATTAATCTATTTCACATAGTACTCATTTATATTATTATTAATATAAAGAAAACAAATCACTAAAAAGTATAAAATAATTTTTTTCAAAGAAAAATGAACCGACTTCAAACGATTCGAACTCAAAAGTTTAAAATAATTTTTTATTCATTTAGATTGACGATTAAACTACCTAACTCAAATAATATATAATTTTTTGGAGTCGGCGCCAAACCACATTCAACTCGTCTTAATAAAATCAGAGTAACTATCCACTTTTGAATGCAAGCGCGGTGAACCATAATAGTCGCAGAGGGTGAGGCTGTCCGGGACGCGGGGAGCATATTTTTGACTTGAAAAGTATGAGTCATTTGGCGCCGACTTCAAAAAATTATATATCATTTGAGTTAGGTAGTTTAATCGTCAATCTAAATGAATAAAAAATTATTTTAAACTTTTGAGTTCGAATCGTTTGAAGTCGGTTCATTTTTCTTTGAAAAAAATTATTTTTTAATTAAAGCTCATATTATTAATTGTACCAATAGGATGCGTTTGCCACAAAAAAGTCAAGACGACAAAATTGTTAATTTGGCTTTTATACGTAGGAGCCATCGATTTACTTAGTAGATAAATAAAATTATGATGATAATGGAAGAGTAACTTTGAACGAAACTTTTTTGAATGAAATTGAATGAATTGAACGTATCACATCCCTATAGAAATGGGGTTGGCAACATTATTTTACGGAATGACATTAGCAAACGTCAGATTATTGCAGATTATTAAAAGTCGAACTATAGGTCGTGATATTTGATTGAGGGTTGCGATAGCAATCACACCCTAATCGAATAAATGCTGCCATTTTGGACTTGGCTGAGTGTAATTAAATTAATTAGTATAAAATAGATTTTGAAAAGAGATCTCAGTTAAACTAACCTGTGATTCGATATTAATCAAGTTTGTGCGGGTGATAAATAAAGATATTTTAATATTAGTTTGATTTAGTTTTAATATTAAACCTTATCCTGCTTCTGTAATGATGTGTTTACACAAGTTAGCCCGCTTCCATCTTAGACTGCATCATCACTTACCATCAGGTGAGATTGCATGTCAAGGGCTAACTTGTAGTTGAATAAAAAATAATAAAAAATATCGGAATTGTTCGTACGTTGGTAATACATAATACCTAGGTATATTAGACGCCATAAATGTCATGTACAAATATTACGTGCCGTAATTTGTTTTTATTCAAATAAAGTTTTCAAAGTGTTTCCGAATCGTCAAATGAATAATTTACCTCGTGTTCGACATGCTCTTCTTCCCGAGAAGAACGAGCAAAATTGCTTAAACTATTAAACTTATGTGTATGCCTTAAGAATGCTCTCCGTGGCAGCGACAAATCGTTGGTGGGTGGAGTCTAAAACAGTGATTTCTGCATTTAGAGAGCGAGGCATCTTCAGTAAAGAAGAGTACTAAAAATAAATAATAAATTAATCAAAATAAATTTTGCTTGGGATATCATGATTTTTAATGAAAAACGGCAAAGTAAAAAGATGCAAATCTAGGTTTGGAATTACGCCTATTTTAGCAAATATTTGGCAATTTTTTACATGAACTAAAGATATTTGAAATTATTATGAAATAACGTATGACAAGACTTTGGTCGTTTTTCAATTTTCTAGTTTCTTATATATAGTTTATTTACGCACGAAGTTGCCTCAAAATTTGCCCAAAAATAGTGATTTTTCAAGCGTCATAACTTTCAAAATAAATATAATTTTACAATTTTTTTTATTTTATGGCATAGATAATGAAGATATAAATTGATATCTGGCTTAACTTTAGATCTATTGCGACAAATATTAGAATAATAGGCGTAATACGTTTGTATAGAGAAACACGTGAGGAGAGCAACCTTAAGGATATCTATACCTAAATATGAAGCCTGAAGCTTTTACAATTAATCAATAAATACGTCCATTATGCATCGGATATTTTAGCTAAACCCCTAAACGGAAATTATTTATCATTATCAACCAACATTGCTTTACCCGCGCTTCACTCTAGAGACCAATTTAATAATAATATGAAAAAGATAAAAATCACAAAACGGATTCAACGGTTCAATTATTTATTACTTGTTCCAATGCCTACATTGTGTACATACAATATACTTAGTGTATATAATTAATTATAATATTCCTTGATGTCTAATTAGATACGAATAAGTACCTACTTACAATATTTCTGAAACGAACGAGCCCAAATTAGACGGTTCATTTTTCGAGATTTTTGCTTTCATTTTCGACGCTTCATCGATGAGTCATCGAAAATGAACCGTCTAAACACCAACCGTTCATCGTTCACAGGCACTGTGCCATAGCAAATATCGTATCGTGCATCGTTCATGGCAAAAATGAACGATGGACGGGATGAACAGTCTAATTTGGGCTTAACCGGCGTCCACGTTTTCTGCCACTTATACAGTAACAGTATCTGTATACCTACTTAACTTGAGTACGTACCTTCCAAACTTCTAGGCAAGTGCGCTCCAATCAAGACCTCAAGTTGCTTTTCTCCAGCCATGATTGTAATTAATGAAAACCTGTCTTCAATAAATAATAAAATAAATATTGGTACATACCTACATAAAAAATAGCGACATTGCTAAAGCTCTAAGTAGGTAATTAGCACAAAATAGAAAGGTATTTTGTTTGGTTAGGCATCTCTGCTCTTTTCTACCTCAGATTGTTCTATATAAACATTGCGTGAAATAGTTTGTTACGACTTTGTTTAGGTATGCCGCTATAATTTATGGAAGAGAATGTATGTATTTCAGTTTTCACCATAAAATAAAACATAAGTATTAAATTAATCAAGAAGAAGGGTCATATTAATATACCCTAAAACATAATTAGGTAATTCGTGTTTGGATTATGGTACCTATAAGTACTTATACCTATTATTCAAATTCATATTTAGGGGGTCATATTAAGAATTAATTATTAATTAATATTAAGTCATATTAGAGGTACTGCCTCGTTGGTCTAGCGGTCAGCACGTTCGACTGTGGATCACGAGGTCCTGGGTTCGATTCCCGGGTTGGGCCAAAAAAATTATGAGGTAAGTAAGTATAGGGTTTTTCTGTCAAGAAATTCTCAGTGCCAGCCCGGATTTGGAAGTTGGCGGTGTTAGATACACCCCCGTGCCTCGGAAAGCACGTAAAGCCATCGGTCCTGCGCCTGATCGCTCTCCGGTCGTGTCGTATTGGTGTCCCATCGGACTATGAGAGTGAGGGAATAGAGGCTGCACCTGTGTATGCGCACACACTTGTGCACTATAATATCTCCTGCATATATGGATAGTTTCCGCCTCGGTTGAAATTGGCCGCCGTGGCCGAAATTCGGTCGGGAGGACATTAAGGGGTAAGTGTACCTAGGTACCTCTCGAAATCGCAGATAGATTTTAATTCTATAGATTAATTACGTTAGATTCCATCAACAGTTGGAAAGCTTGATGAAAAACTACTGTAAATCCAATATTCAAAAAAGATAAATCGCACAGTGCAATAAATTATTATTAAATTCAATCTTCTACTTAAATAATTACAACAGTAATCTTTGATCTCATCGACATCGTCATTATAAGCTTAATAAAAATAAAAATACGTAGACACGGACGCCGCGGCCGCGCCGAGTGCGCGGTGGGCGGTGGACGTCACTGCCCGCTCGCCGCACCCCGCGCGCCCCGCCGGGCCTCCGCCCACTAAAGCCTCGTGCACACCGCTGATGACGTTTCAAGACTACAATTTAAGTAGGGTGGATGCTCCTTAGCCCGGCACCCCCCCTTAAGTCGGCCCTTCGTTATATTTCTGTCGATATTATCGTTTTGATGCCATTTAATCGCAATGGGTATTTTTTTTATTTAGTATTGCTCCAATGGGGAAATATTTCTAAAACAAGGCAGTACTTTTTTGCACCCCTTTCGTTTGTTTTGCGTAACATTTGACATCGTGTTATAGTGATTTAACTCAATTATTTTGCGTAGTTAAAGAAAAAACAGGGGTGCCGGGCTAAGGTTTTCCTTAGCCCAGTAGTATGAGGTGCCTGACGCCGGCAGGGGGTGCCGACTTAAGAATTTGGGTTATTCCTAAGGTCGGCCCTATTAAATAAACTTGATATTATCTATATAAAAATTGTTTGATTGTTTGTCAAGGTTGTTAAAAAAAATTATATATCAATTTCTTCAAAAATTCTATTAATTTCGAAAAAAATTATATTTTTTTTGGCGGGAAAATGAAATAAAATGAAAACGAGGAAAGAGTTCCTATAAATATTAAAAAAAACATAACTTTTCTCGAACAAAATAGGGCGTTAAAGCTAATTTTCTAATAAAAACATGTGGGCCGACTTTGAGAACTCAAATGCCGGAGGAAGGGACAAAGGTGCCGAGCTTAGGAAAATTAGTACTTTTTTTAAATAAATTAAAAAAAATACTTCTTTATGCTAAAAGCGGGTATTAACAATTGAATCAAAAAGTCAAAAGTATGAAGTATTAGAAGAAAAAAACATTGTACTGAAATTGTTTCATTTGACACGTCTACGAATTTTAAACATGACATAACCCTTAAAGTGCCGACTTATAGAACATTCACCCTACATGCTGTGAATGTTATTTTATTCAACAAAAACAAATAACGCGAGAAAGCCCATAATGTGTGATTAATGAAAAGGGGATCACGACACTTTTCTTTGAGGAATAAGACGCAGAGATTTAATTTTTGTGCGTTTAAAGTCAACATTATAAGTACCTAGGTAGATACCTATAATTATGAAATTCCTTGCTAGCAATTGTTTTTTTTTTTTGAAAAATTGGACTTATAGAAAAAAAAACTACAAAGAAATTGCAATATTTAAAAAGGAACTGAATGATTTGTTAATAAAAGTATATTTTAGTTTCGATACTCTAAGTAGGTAAGTAATTTGAGCGCTACGGTAGAACAGGCACACACACACGCACACAGACACGTCAAACTTATAACACCCTGTCGTTTTTGCGTCGGGGGTTAAAAATACCTTGGGGTAATAAATAACCTTTGACAATTATACGAGTAAAATGAGAAAAAGTTAAGCACGGTAAGAAGCATGCCTTACATCAACCTCGCAATACTGTATAGCTTCGTTTCGCCGAGGAAAACTGCACTGCCATAGCTTCCAGGTGATTCATTTATGCGATATTGCATTCAAATGCGCGATAAATATGACTTAAAACTTTCCTAACACTATTTTGTTTGTTTTATCATTTACCTCGTCATTCTGTCGAGAATCCAATTATTTAAAATTTATTCAACGTAATTTTCTCAAATAACATTTCAGAAAGATAATATAATGTTATATTATTTTTTATACTTTTACCGTACCTATTATTGAATTTTCATACGATATATATCTACCTATACATATGTTTGTTAAAGATTCACGTGTTTGGACACTGTTATAAGATTTGAATAAACATTACGTACTTATACTTACAATGCTCTGCAATACAATGCTCAATGATCTCAGCAGAGTTTCTCAACAGGTGGGCTTAAAAATGAACATGAGTAAGACGAAGATCATGTCTAATGCTCATGTTCCGCTCCACCCGGTAATTGTTGAGAACTCAGCACTCGAAATTGTAGACGAGTACATATACCTGGGACACACGGTCCAGCTAGGTAGGTCCAATTTTGAGAAAGAGATCAACCGCCGAATCCAACTCGGCTGGGCAGCGTTCGGGAAACTTCGAGATGTCTTTTCGTCCAATATCCCTCAGTGTCTGAAGACGAAAGTCTTCGAACAGTGCGTGTTACCAGTGATGACTTACGGATCTGAGACATGGTCGCTAACAATGGGCCTCATAAGAAGGCTCAGGGTCACTCAGCGGGCGATGGAGAGAGCTATGCTCGGAGTATCCCTGCGTGATCAAATCAGAAATGAGGAGATCCGCAGGAGAACCAGAGTCACCGACATAGCTCATCGAGTCGTGAAGCTGAAGTGGCAATGGGCGGGGCACATTGCACGAAGAACCGATGGACGTTGGGGTCCCAAGGTGCTTGAATGGCGACCTCGCACCAGCAAACGAAGCGTAGGTAGACCCCCCACTCGATGGACAGACGATCTCAAGCGAGTCGCTGGCAGCCGCTGGAATCAGGCGGCACAAGATCGTGTGCTGTGGCGATCCTTGCAAGAGACCTATGTCCAGCAGTGGACGTCCATTGGTTGAAACGAACGAACGAACTTATACTTTACTATACTTAGGTATATGTTATGACAAAAGCCGAAGTATCTACAGTTACATCTAATTTTAGCCGACTACAACTAAGGTGAGACCGGTAGCAGTTGGTTCTTGAGTAATGGTTATAACTTCTATAAAAAACATAACAATATTATGTATATATAAATACTTAGTAAATACGTTACACTAGGTGGTTATGAGGTATCAAAACATTCGTAATTTGCAAGATCTTAATGCGGGTAATTTTAAAATCCGACGGGACTTACCTAGTACCATAGACTACCTAAGTAAGTAATGAAAATTATGGGAAATTAGATATTTTGAAAAAAAATAAAATCATCCTGACTGTGTTTTGATACGGGCCACCCGCCAGCTGTTGTATAGTTTGTAACTAGGTATAAGTAATGAAAATTATGGAAAATAAGATTAAAAAAAAATCCTGACTGTGTTTTGTATGGGGCAGCTGTTAGCCATTTAGTTTGTTGGTAAACTTAATAATGAAAAGGGCAAACTTTGAAGCCGGTTAACCGGTTATAGGTATAAAGCTAGAGCAACGGAACGAACGAACACTGGATTTTCCCATTACGCGTAAACTCGGTCAATAAACTTGGCTGTTTAGACTTTACAGAGTGGATTAGGGGTGAGATTTTGTTCAACTACCGTACCTACGGTGAAACCACGGAATGATTTTGATTTTGGCAGCTTATCTGGTCACTGTGCTCGTTCTAATTAGTAAATTACGAAACTGAGAAAAGCCGATGTCATTACATTACATAAAATAAAGCCCCCGCCGCATCTGTCTGTCTATCTGTTTGCGATAAACTCAATAACTACTGAACAGATTTTCATGCAATTTTCACCAATAGATAAGAGTTTGTATAAATTGGTTGAAATATGAAAATAATTGTTAAAAATGTTGGAAAAAGTGAAACCGCTTGGAAGCTTTCATCCAAATCGTATTTTTATGGTAGCGGGTAATTACCTACCTTGCCAGTGCGAAGTCGGGACGGGTCGCTAGTATCATATATAGTCAGTCATATATAGTATAATCAGTCGCTCATTATAGCTTCGTAATATAAATAATGAGTGCCACTTGCTCATAATGCGGTTAAAGATAGGATAACGTTGAAATTAAAGACCACTAAATAAATTCACTTCGAGTTGCAGAAGTCAGGGTACCGTCGATGCCACTTGATTTTTTCGTCTTCGTCTCATAGACGCCCACTGCTGGAGATAGGTATCTTTTAGGATCCCCATGCCGCTCGAGTCACCATTCACTTCGGGACCTTTGGGATCCTCCCAGCTGTGGCTCGCACGTTAGAAGTTAAGCTTTAGATACACCTGAGTGCTTAGTCTAAGATCGGAGCACTCGAAAACGAACTCGAAAACTATTGATCGATTTCAGAGTAAAATAGACCTAAAATGGCTTGTATTAAGGTTTGAGTTCGCCAATACATTCAGCATTCGAACACAACGAGCGCCCCAAGCAGAAATGTTGTAAAATACATATTCGAACTATGGAATTACGACTTTATAATACGAGTATTTGAGTTCATTTTGCTCTGAATTCACTTGTGATTCGATCAATAGTTTTCGAGTTCGTTTTCGAGTGCTCCGATCTTAGACTAAGCACACTCGTCGATATTTTTTAGTACCCACAAAGAAACTCTTGTATCACAATTGGGATTCAGCATTAATAGAAGCCTATAGATTATAGGTATTCTATTTCTAGTCCCTCGCCCCGATTCATTGTCGAGATCTCGAGCTCAATCGGTTACGGTATCGTATAGATTATGTCAATAGTTCAACGATAAAAAGGGCGGTCTTAAATCCGTTTGTCCCCTTTACCGTACCTATATACATCGCCTATTTACACAAAACTCATCACATGAATAGAAAGCATAGCAAACCAAACGATCTCTAATCGAAATAACTCTAGATACCTACTCAAGAAAATATGATACTAAAAAAATAGCTATAATTATATTTTAAAGGTTTAATTTTTAAACTTTAAAATAAAACTAGCATTGGGTTTTCCATCTACGTTAAAAGCAGAGCCTCGGTCAATAACTTTAAGATTGAAAACTGTTGTTTTTTTGTTTATGTTCATCTGGTATTATAAAGTGTATCTATATTTACCTATATCAAACTAATCAGAAAAGATTATTAGACAAACTGTCAAAACTTGTAGAGGTGTAAGGTTAAAAAACTTTTTTTTCATATTGAGCTATTCTCTACTATCGTAATATATTAATTATTACCTAGGTATTATCTAAAAGACTAAGAGAATCTTAAATCATTTAAGCATATTGTTCTAAGCTTTGAATACAAAAAATATTCTTGGAATGTAAAAACGCGTCATGAAAACTCATAGTGTTTAACAAAGAAAAGCTAAATTTTAAACCGCGCCTCAAAGAACAATGGACAAAAAAACAGTAAATGTAAGGCTGAATCTCCAGCCTACAGCATCTACCTACATAGTACATACTACATCTCGAGAATCTAAACCGAAATGTCAAGTACAAGACAAAGAACGTCGTCGAGTTGCCAAAAAGCTGAGCTCGCTAACGATACCAACGGTACCTAGACTTTTAGGCTGGCCGCACATTGGCTACTTATTGCGTGTGCCTGTGTACCTACTCGATGTGTATCGGTTCCGCAAATTAACAAAACTAACGGTCGCGTCTAAAAGTAAGCTCGGCGATTTTCATCATTGTTGCTTTCCCTTCGCAATCAAGTTTGTAGTTGTTGTTGCTTCAATCATCGGTAAACATGTAGTAGGTACAAGAATAGTATAGTTATTAGAATACTATGGTTCAAGTTATTTTCGCCAATGTGCAGCCAGTCTTATGCAAATTTCGATATTTTGGCGTGAATTTTGTACGACTTTAATTTTATTACAATTTACAATGTTAATTATAACCTCGACGACTCGTTTGCTTTGAATTTTGGCTGCATTTAAATTTTAAAACATCACTATTACATAAATTATTATGTATTTTTCATAAAACTACAGGCTACTAATACTTCCATTAACATATTAAAAATACTACCGATGTGCACGATCAAGTGATTTAGAGTACGAAAATTAGTAGAGTCTCCCTCTGAGAGCCTGACTTCTGTACTCTTCTGTCCTCTACCAAGTACTCTTCTGTCCCCCTACCTACTTCCTTTCGGTGAGAAGTCGGATCCTAATCTTAAAACATCAAGCAATCTTATCAATCTTCATCTGCACTAGATACTGAAGAAAATAATTCTGTATTTTGTTTTTATAATACTTAGGTATTAATTATTTTATGTGATTGTGATTCGTCTACAACCCGCTATTGTATCTGAACTAGTCTAAGAGGAATGCAGTGCTCAGTCAAGCCCTCAAGCGCTTACGAGCACGAGGAACCCAATAAGTATTATGTTTATACAAACTTTGTTATTAAATAAAATAAATAATAATAATAATAAGAGTCCTGTGCTGTCTGTTCTATATGTATGTTGTATGATCAAATCGATCGGCGAAAATTTTTATGTCTCATGAAAGAATTTCCACGATCTACCTACAATCTTGTAACGTTAACTTGTTTGATGTCAGCTGTACCTACATATTTAAATTAAGGTTTATCAGAAAAGCAACCAAAATAGTGTTTCCATTTTATCAAATTGAAAATAGGAACTCAACATTCTGTTGCAGCAGCTTTACGTACTATTGGAGGGTAGTTAGACGCACAACCGCATTAATTATTAGGTACGTTTCTATTATGCTCATGGCTATTCAATTCAAGGTAACGCTTGACTAGTCATACACATCTGGCGGAAAACAAATATATTATACCTAATCGATACATAATACTACTAATACATATACACGTAATAATAGTAAGGGAGGTAGCGTACGTGAAAAAGTTATAGTTTATCGGCGGTATTTCTTAAACAATGGTTTATCATCACTCGTCATTCATCTTATGACAGAAATTGAACCTGCTACCTAAGTAAAAACAAAATATAGTATAGACATTCTAAAGCTAATCTTGAAGAAAATGAAAATGTTAAAGCTACAACCTGGTAGATAGGTAACTGATGAATAATCCACCACTGCCTAGGAATGACTGACGAGTTTTTTCTTATTGTATACCCAGTTTGGAGCGGTATGAACTTTACGATCTATTTCATTTTTTACCAGTTCCACGCTCTATTATTAATTACAACACCCATTGCAGTTGTGACGGCTGACAATAACTTCCGTTATCCTTGTTACCATTACACGCAGCTCTTCCGGACAGATTCCCGCTAGATGGCGCTATTAGCGTGTTTCACATGTTTTTATAATTTTTGCCTAGTTGCTACGTACAGTTTTTAAAAATATTATACGACAGAACATAATACAATGCCTATTATTTTATCACATCATTAGTTTACTTTAAAACGGAGCCATTTAATCAAACAATCAAAAATATATAGCTTTCATATCAATTACTGTAAAGACGAAACACTCACGCACACACTGACATAATGAATGTTATCAAAGTTTAGTGGTTCCAATATAAACTACAAATTGTTTACTATAAAATTGAACTAGATGGCACTAATACGTGCCTCGACTGTCTTAACTAGATGGCACTAAAAACGTGCGTCGCTCGACTGGATTTATATTTTTTTATTCGTATACAAATTAAACCCTTGATTGCAATCTTACATATTGGTAAGTGATGATGCAGTCTAAGATATGAACAGGCTAACCTGCAATGTATACTTATGGCAGTTTTTATTAAACCCATAAATACATGCCCCTTTGGTTTCTACATGGCATCGTACCGGAACGCTAATCGTTACATTTATTTTTAGGCGCCGGGTAAGGCACGGGAAGCATTGCATATACACAGACTATCGATATTGGACTATCGATATGCCTTCATTATTTTTTTAGGCACCGGGTATGGCGCGGGTAGCTTTGTCTATAGATAGACTATCGATAAATTATCGATATTGGACTATCGATTTTTTATCGATATATTATAGGTACCTACATTTATTTCAGACGCCAGGTATGGCGCGTTCTACCTATAGGTAGTTTGCCTATAGGTAGATTATCGATATTGGACTATCGATACACAATCGATTGGTTATCGCTAGTCTATCGATATCGGACTATCGATAGACGTTGCTACTCGCACCGCGCCTAGTCACAAGGTAACTAACTATTGTCTCTATCTATCAATGTATTGATATTTACCGTAGTCAAGCCTGTTGGACCTTAGTTGAACTTTAAAGATGGTAGGTAGGTACCTACACAAGCCTGCAGAGCTAATAATGCGCCACGAGAAAATTTTGAATAAATACTCCTGCAGCTAGGGTTGCCAATTTTTTTTTTTTGGAAAATAAGCTACTATAATATACCTACTGAAAACGGACAATTGTCCATATCTTGAAAACTGTTGAAACGATTTTAATGAAACTTGCAAAACATAATATGTATATCATGTATGTCTGTCCATGCATTTCTCCAAAAATATTTGCCGGATTGCGACTAATCTTATTTTACTTGCTTACATTTACTTCAACTTAGGGAAACTGTTCCCTTATGATTGTTTTTTATTTCGGCCGGTTAAAATTTCTTTTTTTTTTCAAAAATTGTGAAAAGATAGTAATTCTGTAAAATTATATTATAATATTACAATTGTTTTACGAATCAAATACGATTTTTTCGGGATAAAATGTTTGACGACTTTCAACCAAATCGGTTCCACAGTTGTGGCGTGATTTAGTAACAAAGTAAGATTCCCCGTCAGGTCCTTGGTGAAATGATACACATACTTCATTTTAATTCGTTTATTTCGTCTGTTTGCATTATTTTTCCCCGTTTACTCATTAATGCGAGTTACTCGTAACCATTTTTTTCGGACAGAGTGCCAGCTTATAATTCAATTTTCAAGAGATGTACTTAATCACTACTAAGTATCGCGCGAAACTCAACATTATTAAATTTTAGTGAAATCAAGTTAAATATTTGTCAAATAAACTTCCAAATATAATAATAGTTTGTTGTGGGCTCTTCTCAGACCAGGGAACCTTTGAAACCCTCGTAGCTTTCGTTTTTGGGTGATTAATTATCACCACTTCAACAATTGACAATCAAAAAGTGTACATTTGTACCAACTACCAACTAAAATAAAACCTAACAGCTCGGCTGTCCTGGTTACACGAGTTCTCGCGTGAATCTACCACCGGTTCGGAAACTACACTCTGCAGAGAAGAACCGGCAAGAAACTCTGCAGGAAAAAATCCACGTAAATCCATGTAATCCGTGTAAATCGGAAGTTACGGCGCCTATCCAGCTCCGTCATGACGTCTTAACTCGTAGGGTCCATCCAGTCATCCATGTCGTTGATAGCGTGAAGCATCATCATAATATTGTCTTCATAGCGTGGCAGGCTCATAACATCAAATTTCTCCTAAAATACGCGTTTTCGTAGTTTAGGTACTGGGATTGTTATCATTTTTCTTACAGAGCATGAGAAAATTAACATTTTATTGACCTGAAACACACAAACGTAATTTAACTATCACATTCAAATATAATTTATAAACCTTCGCATTAATAACAAGAGATAAAGTTCGTAAACTAAATCCTTAGTAATTTAATTTAGTATAAAATAATAATTTAGCGTGCAGAACGCGGGGCAAATAGCTAGTGAAGCCATCTATTATGTCTATCCGAAACTAAATAATATATTACTTTTGCCGCTCGGACCTCGCTTCTCGATTTTTTTCGTATATAAAATGTAGCCTATGTCATCCGGACCATAACAAAGAATTAATTGACACCTCATACGTCAAAATCGGCCCAGTAGTTTAGGAGCTACGGTGGTACACACATAATCTCATACAAAAATCGGCCACAAACATACATACATACATACATAAATACATACATACATACATACAAACATACATACATACATACATACATACATAGACTGTTAAAATCATAACCCTTCCTTTTGTCTTTGCCGTAGTCGGGTAAAAAATAGGGTAATGCGGGTGGCAACCCTACATGCGGCGTAAATAACAAGCCACGCGCAAGACCGACATTATCACCGCGATATTATAGACCAAGAGGAAACGAAATGTTTTGATGTGAATGTAATGCTGAATTTGAAGGACAATTTATAATAAAACTGTAACCAATTCTGGACATTGCAGAAATTGAATATTTTTTTTTGAGGGCATATTTGACTTCAGTTACTTCAGTATCTATATATTATAGTCGATACTGAAGCCGTTTTGGCTTCAGTATCGACTATATAGATTATATACTTATTTTTTTTAGAATTTTGTCTGTTTTTAGGGTTCCGTACCAAAAGGGTAAAAATGGAGCCCTATTAATGTCACTCAGCTGTCTGTCCGTCTGTCTGTCCGTCCGCCGGTCACAGGTCTTAGCTCGTAAACTAAATGAGTTACAAACCTAAAATTTTGGTATTTGGTGTAGAACGTTAACCCAAAACCAAATATTGAATTATAAATTGAATTAAATTATTTTTCAAGTGGGCTCCCAAAAAAAAAGAAAAGTAGCCGAAAAAATTTATTTTTTATTACCCTAGCTTGTGAGGTATCATTGTTTAGAGATCATTGAGGAGAGTACAAATATATATTTTTTTAATTTTTTCTCAAATAATAAGGAAATGGGGGGGCATCAAAGTTGTCAGTTTTAGATCATTTTTGTGACGGGGGCTATCTCAAAAACTAAACTAATTAGGAATATGATATTTCGGTATATTATGTACCATATGCTCTACTTGAACAAAAAATACTGAAAACAACGATTCATAAAATAGTTTATCAGCTGTGACCAGAACAAGTGAACATTTTTAGGGTTTTCTTTCACGGTTTGTTGAGATGTCTAGCTCGGAAATTAAATATTTTTTAGACCCAAAATATTATATTGTTCATAATTATGTACGGAACCCTAACAGAGCGAAGCCCGATTCGCACTTGGCTGATTTTTTGGTTTTTGCACGGCACGTAAATATTTAAAAATTATGAAGAATTAGATAGCCGTCATTTTATCCAAGTAAATCGAAGAGTTCCCACGGCATGTCTCAAAATTTAAATCCGCGCTGATGATCCACGCTGGTATCAGCTAGTCTGTAATACAAAAAAGGTAAATTTTATTTTTGATTCAATTTGAAATCAAATTTTAATGGGTACTCGAATTAAAGGTTCGAAGTTGAAGGAAGATTTGATTCTGTAATAAAAGAATATGCTTAACACTTGATTCAGTTTGCCAAAGAAATAAAAGTTATTGTTAAAAATATTAACTAACCAGTCAATTCATTCTGCAATCAATATATAATGGGCACTCGAATCATAAGCATGTTACGACTCATACCGAAGTTGAAGGAAGATTTGATTCTGTAATACAAGAACATGCTTAAACTTGATTCAGTTTGCCAAAGAAATAAAAGTTTTTGGTAAAAATATTAACTAACCAGTCAATTCATTCTGCAATCAAATTATAATGGGCACTCGAAATATAAGCATGTTATGACTCATACCGAAGTTGAAGGAAGATTTGATTCTGTAATACAAGAATATGCTTAACACCTGATTCAGTTTGCCAAAGAAATAAAAGTTTTTGTTAAAAATATTAACTAACCAGTCAATTCATTCTGCAATCAAATTATTATGGGCACTCGAATTATAAGCATGTTACGACTCATACCGAAGTTGAAGGAAGATTTGATTCTGTAATACAAGAACATGTTTAAACTTGGTTCAGTTTGCCAAAGAAATAAAAGTTTTTGTTAAAAATATTAACTAACCAGTCAATTCATTCTGCAATCAAATTATAATGGGCACTCGAATCATAAAAATGTTACGGACTCATACCGAAGTTGAAGGACGATTTGATTCTGTAATACAAGAACATGCTTAAACTTGATTCAGTTTGCCAAAGAAATAAAAGTTTTTGGTAAAAATATTAACTAACCAGTCAATTCATTCTGCAATCAAATTATAATGGGCACTCGAATTATAAGCATGTTACGACTCATACCGAAGTTGAAGGAAGATTTGATTCTGTAATACAAGAACATGCTTAAACTTGATTCAGTTTGCCAAAGAAATAAAAGTTTTTGGTAAAAATATTAACTAACCAGTCAATTCATTCTGCAATCAAATTATAATGGGCACTCAAATCATAAAAATGTTACGGACTCATACCGAAGTTGAAGGACGATTTGATTCTGTAATACAAGAACATGCTTAAACTTGATTCAGTTTGCCAAAGAAATAAAAGTTTTTGGTAAAAATATTAACTAACCAGTCAATTCATTCTGCAATCAAATTATAATGGGCACTCGAATCATAAAAATGTTACGGACTCATACCGAAGTTGAAGGACGATTTGATTCTGTAATACAAGAACATGCTTAAACTTGATTCAGTTTGCCAAAGAAATAAAAGTTTTTGTTAAAAATATTAACTAACCAGTCAATTCATTCTGCAATCAAATTATAATGGGCACTCGAAATATAAGCATGTTACGACTCATACCGAAGTTGAAGGAAGATTTGATTCTGTAATACAAGAACATGTTTAAACTTGGTTCAGTTTGCCAAAGAAATAAAAGTTTTTGTTAAAAATATTAACTAACCAGTCAATTCATTCTGCAATCAAATTATAATGGGCACTCGAAATATAAGCATGTTATGACTCATACCGAAGTTGAAGGAAGATTTGATTCTGTAATACAAGAATATGCTTAACACCTGATTCCAAGGCTCGGAACCGGTTAAAAATTAACCGGTTAATAACGGTTATTAAAGGTTAAAGTTGATTTTATCGTTCGGAGTGTAACCGTTAAAAGAGCTTATTGAAAACCCATATTAACCGGTGTGCTTAGTCTAAAGCGGAGCACTCGAAAACGAACTCGAAAACTATTGATCGATTTCAGAGTAAAATAGACCTAAAATGGCTTGTATTAAGGTTTGAGTTCGCACATACATTCAGCATTGTTCGAATGCTGAATGTATTGGCGAACTCAAACCTTAATACAAGCCATTTTAGGTCTATTTTACTCTGAAATCGATCAATAGTTTTCGAGTTCGTTTTCGAGTGCTCCGCTTTAGACTAAGCACACTGTTTACACCGCAAGAGGAATAGGGGAGGGGGCGGTCGGCACGCGCGCCGAGCTGGCCGCGGCGCTATACCTACCTAATAAATAAACAGAACGGACGTCAGACATGCACCTACTTGCTTTCGCGTTTGTGTTTAACGCTTTGTTAAATAAAATTCTTATTCTATTTATTAATTGGCAATACTATATTTCATGTAAAAAAAAATTTTAATATTATTTTTGTTTTATGCCAACTCCACATTGGGATAGGGTTGATGTTCCATATGTCGGCAATTTAACGGTTGTGTCACGTTTAAAAATTCGTAGACGTGTTAAACGAAGCAATTTCAGTAAAATAATTTTTTTTTCTAATACTTGATGCTTTCGACTTTATGTGTCCTATTAATACCTGCTTTTCGTACCCATAAAGAAGTATTTTATTTTATTTATTAAAAAAAAAGTGCTAAGGTGCTTGGCACCTTTATGCCTTTCCCCGGCATTTATGTTCCCAAAGTCAGTCCTCATATTATGTTTGATAGAAAATTATATGTTACCCGCAACTTCTTAAAAATAGGAACTCTTTTATCGTTTTAATTTTATTTCATTTTCACGCTAACAAAGACCCTTCTCCAAAATTTAAAAGAATTTTCGAAGAAATAGATATAGATTTTTTTACAACCTTGACTTGACAAACAATGAGGCAATTTTTTTTATAGATTATACGAAATTTATTTCTTACCAAACGACGGAAACCGAACTTGGAAGTAGCAATTTTACAAGAAATCCAGCAAATTACGCTCTCGCGCTCGTTATAAGCGATAATTGAAGGATACAGGGTACGGAAAAATGCTGCCTTATTTAAAAAAAAATCCCATTGGAGCAAGCTATATAAAAAAAATTCCCATTATGCCTAAGGACAACATGCATTATTTATTCATAATCACTTTCATTTCTTTTTTTTTGTTTGTTGAGACATTCAGTATCAGAATTAGCGGTGTTTAAAACTTGTATCATATAATCTTCATCTTAGGCCTGTCAATTAATTTGACTCAAAAATCACTAAAATCGCAATCAAACGGCTAGTTCTGATTTTTTTATGTGTTGTTAATATCACTACCAGTAGTTTAAATCAAATTTTGCAGTTTTGAAAGACCTGTGCTAACTTCGCAGCACTTGAAAAACCGTGAAATTTTTGCACTCTTTTTGGTTAGTAAACTATATTATAGCCTAGAGACATCGTACTAACTTTTAATTAAAGCTAATTAGATTTTTTACAACATTTTTACCTATAATTCTACCCGTAAAAAGAGTATTATCTCTAAGATCGCGGTCGAAAATTGACCAAATCTTAAAATTTAACGTTTCTGGAAAAAAGTTCAATTTTAGGAGAGCTGTATCGCAGCAATAGTATTAAAGCTACAGAGTTGATTCTGGTTTCAAATTGTAGCAATGTTAGTCTACTTTAAAAATGTATATAAAATGAGAAAATGTTAACAAAATGCGTAGTTTACGACTTATATTGCTCGGCACTCTTATTGTCCTTATAATGCAAGTTATTATAAGTTATATTTTTCATAAAAATCAATAAATATCAATAATAATATAAATAAATTTTTTTCTTGAATAAATAACATTATAAATACTTAATAAAAATACTTAATAATAATTTTAACATATATTTCTTGTCGAAAGTTGACCAATTCTTAAAATTTCACTTTTTTGGAAATAATTGTAAATTTTTGGAGAGCTGTATCTCAGTTAGGGAATGCAATCTCGTTAAGAAAGGCTGAGATCTCGCGAGATCTCGGCCTTTTTTAGCGAGATTGATCTTGGATGAAAAAAAGGCGAGATCTCGCGAGTTTAACGAGATTGCACTCGAGCATATAAACGTCTTATTCGAAGCGCGGACTGACATGGAGTGGACGGAGTTGCGATCTGTTGGTTTTGTTCGGTGCGTTTCCGTTTAGCAGATGATTCTTTGGGCATTTTGTGCTTCTCAAAGAGCTACTTTCAAAATAATTCGTAATAATGACTTGTGATTTGAACTGAATAAATCTTTCATTTGATCGATATATTTTGTTAATTAATCTGTAATTTCTAATAGTCTGACTAGGTAATTGGTATATGTTGTTAATTAATCTGTAATATCTAATGGATCTACTGAATAGATATAGTTTCATTTAATTGATAATATTATCTCAGTTTAATAGTCAACACAACTTAGATAATAAGTTTCATTTTTTTGACTTCTCGTTGTTTTGTTTGTTATAAAAAAAAACTGTTTTATTAGTAAAAGATTTTTGTTTGATATTAGAAGAGAAGACTGGTTGTTTCTTTCATTTGTTATTCATGACATTTTTGATAGATGTCAGAGTTTACTACTTAGAAGTTTATAAAAAAATTATAGACAGATACGTCAAACAATGTTTGATGCATACAAGTCTATTGAAAAAATTCGTGAAAATAAATGTTTATCTTGTAATGCTTACAATATTTATAATTTTTTTCCTAATTTATTTAAATATTGTGATTATTTATTTGCAAAAAAACACATCAAACTGCTAATCTCGCGAGATCTCGAAATTGGCGAGATCTCGCAGTATTGTTATTCCATAAACTCGCTGGATCTCGCTTGAGCCCCAATCTCGCGAGATTTGCGTTCCCTAATCACAGTTAATATTGTATTGAAAGAACTAGTTCTGGTCTTAAATTGTAGCAATTATAGTATACTTAAAAAAATTACAGAAAATATTTTTTTAAGAAACGCGCAGTTTAGGACTTATATTGAAAAAACCAAAAAGAGTGCAAAAATTTTGTGGTTTTTCAAGTGCTGCAAAATTAGCACAGGTCTTTCGAAGCTGCAAAATTGGATTTAGACTACTGGTAGTGGTCCTAACAACATATAAAAAAATCAGAACTAGCCGTTTGATTGCGATTTTAATGTACATACCTAAAATTTGACTGGCCTATCTACCAAATATGTGCTTGTAATTTTTGGTACCTAAGGATTAGGGATTAGGATTAGGGATTAGGATTATTAATAATAATTAATAAATGATTTGGTATATAATAATTTTATTGATTAAGAATCATCTTCATCAGAATTTTCAACTTGTCTTTTGAGAGTCACCTGTAAAGATAATATATTTATAGAAAGTACTTGCAATAAACGACCTCCCTGGCGCATTGGTGAGCTCTGTGGTCTTTCTTATAAGTGGGAGGTCCCGGGTTCGATTCCTGGCAGGGGCAATTTGGGATTTTATAATTTCTAAATTGTCTCTTGTCTGGTCTGGTGCGAGGCTCAAGCCGTGGCTGGTTACCACCCTACTGGCAAAGCCGTGCCGCCAAGCGATTTAGCGTTTCGGTACAATGCCGTGTAGAAACCGATCAGGGGTAGGTATACATAGATATCTCTTCGAAGTTAGCCCGCTTTTATCTTAGACTACATCATCATTTACCATCTGGTGAGATTGCAGTCAAGGGCTAACTTGTAGTTGAATAAAAAAAAACTGATTACGATCCACATTTCTTTTTTTCATCATGACAAAATCTATACCTATACATATTCCACACTGTCACATTTTACTCAATCACATATGTACATATAAAAGCTACATATACACAAACTTAGCCTGCAATCCACACTCATTCATCCATGCATGCTTACACATACACACACTACACACGCATACACACACACCACCAGGAGCATCCACCCTACATACATAGATATATCTTACGAAAATATTTCTTTCCATCACTATAACATTGCTCACTTTCCGGAAAAAGCGGTTGACTATTGGGTAGACAATCAATGAGATCGTGTTTGGAGTGATGGGTTATTGGGTACGAATCTGTATAAGTAGGTACGTACGTAAACATAAATCAATTATTAAAATATATAGGTACTTAAATAATCTAAAAATACATGTATTAAAATAACAAACCATACTTACATACCATCTCATAAAATAATTTTGTGTCTCCCTGCGCGTTGACGTAATGCGATATTTGTTTTCGACTGAACGCTGAATAGGTACCTAGTAATTTTATTTTTACGTACCTACCAAATGGCTGCGCATTGAAAAAAGACGGCAAAAACCGGTTAAAATAGGTTAAAACCGGTTTATTCAACGAAACCTATTTAAGAACTTTATTTGCCTCAAACCGGTTAATTTTGGGTAAAGGTAGAACAAAACCGAAATGAAAAGTTCACTATGTACTTAGGCCTTAACCGGTTCGGATTTTTTACCGGTTTCCGAGCCCTGCCTGATTCAGTTTGCCAAAGAAATAAAAGTTTTTGTTAAAAATATTAACTAACCAGTCAATTCATTCTGCAATCAAATTATAATGGGCACTCGAATCATAAAAATGTTACGGACTCATATCGAAGTTGAAGGACGATTTGATTCTGTAATACAAGAACATGCTTAAACTTGATTCAGTTTGCCAAAGAAATAAAAGTTTTTGGTAAAAATATTAACTAACCAGTCAATTCATTCTGCAATCAAATTATAATGGGCACTCGAATCATAAAAATGTTACGGACTCATACCGAAGTTGAAGGACGATTTGATTCTGTAATACAAGAACATGCTTAAACTTGATTCAGTTTGCCAAAGAAATAAAAGTTTTTGGTAAAAATATTAACTAACCAGTCAATTCATTCTGCAATCAAATTATAATGGGCACTCGAATCATAAAAATGTTACGGACTCATACCGAAGTTGAAGGACGATTTGATTCTGTAATACAAGAACATGCTTAAACTTGATTCAGTTTGCCAAAGAAATAAAAGTTTTTGGTAAAAATATTAACTAACCAGTCAATTCATTCTGCAATCAAATTATAATGGGCACTCGAATCATAAAAATGTTACGGACTCATACCGAAGTTGAAGGACGATTTGATTCTGTAATACAAGAACATGCTTAAACTTGATTCAGTTTGCCAAAGAAATAAAAGTTTTTGGTAAAAATATTAACTAACCAGTCAATTCATTCTGCAATCAAATTATAATGGGCACTCGAATCATAAAAATGTTACGGACTCATACCGAAGTTGAAGGACGATTTGATTCTGTAATACAAGAACATGCTTAAACTTGATTCAGTTTGCCAAAGAAATAAAAGTTTTTGTTAAAAATATTAACTAACCAGTCAATTCATTCTGCAATCAAATTATAATGGGCACTCGAAATATAAGCATGTTACGACTCATACCGAAGTTGAAGGAAGATTTGATTCTGTAATACAAGAACATGTTTAAACTTGGTTCAGTTTGCCAAAGAAATAAAAGTTTTTGTTAAAAATATTAACTAACCAGTCAATTCATTCTGCAATCAAATTATAATGGGCACTCGAAATATAAGCATGTTATGACTCATACCGAAGTTGAAGGAAGATTTGATTCTGTAATACAAGAATATGCTTAACACTTGATTCAGTTTGCCAAAGAAATAAAAGTTTTTGGTAAAAATATTAACTAACCAGTCAATTCATTCTGCAATCAAATTATAATGGGCACTCGAATTATAAGCATGTTACGACTCATACCGAAGTTGAAGGAAGATTTGATTCTGTAATACAAGAACATGCTTAAACTTGATTCAGTTTGCCAAAGAAATAAAAGTTTTTGGTAAAAATATTAACTAACCTGTCAATTCATTCTGCAATCAAATTATAATGGGCACTCGAATCATAAAAATGTTACGGACTCATACCGAAGTTGAAGGACGATTTGATTCTGTAATACAAGAACATGCTTAAACTTGATTCAGTTTGCCAAAGAAATAAAAGTTTTTGGTAAAAATATTAACTAACCAGTCAATTCATTCTGCAATCAAATTATAATGGGCACTCGAATCATAAAAATGTTACGGACTCATACCGAAGTTGAAGGACGATTTGATTCTGTAATACAAGAACATGCTTAAACTTGATTCAGTTTGCCAAAGAAATAAAAGTTTTTGGTAAAAATATTAACTAACCAGTCAATTCATTCTGCAATCAAATTATAATGGGCACTCGAAATATAAGCATGTTATGACTCATACCGAAGTTGAAGGAAGATTTGATTCTGTAATACAAGAATATGCTTAACACCTGATTCAGTTTGCCAAAGAAATAAAAGTTTTTGTTAAAAATATTAACTAACCAGTCAATTCATTCTGCAATCAAATTATAATGGGCACTCGAATCATAAAAATGTTACGGACTCATACCGAAGTTGAAGGACGTTTTGATTCTGTAATACAAGAACATGCTTAAACTTGATTCAGTTTGCCAAAGAAATAAAAGTTTTTGGTAAAAATATTAACTAACCAGTCAATTCATTCTGCAATCAAATTATAATGGGCACTCGAATCATAAAAATGTTACGGACTCATACCGAAGTTGAAGGACGATTTGATTCTGTAATACAAGAACATGCTTAAACTTGATTCAGTTTGCCAAAGAAATAGGTAATATAAATTTTTGTTGTCATCAACTTACCGGTTATTGCACTCAAATCTATACATTTTTCATTTTTCTGTACACGTCTCAAAATTATTTCTGGGAGGCAACAATTTTTATAAAAAGTTACTAGATTTGGTAACATATCGGCAATAAATTCCTCATCACGTGAAACTTCGATAATAGTCAGGGGGTGTGAGACGGAAATAAAACAAATAAAATAACATTTTTCCATGTCACATACTCTTAATTGTCCCTGTACCTGAAATAATAGTAAGTATTAAATTTATATGCATGTTTGTTGTGTATTAAAAAGGTATACAAACGTAATTCAATGACTGTTATTTACTTGATAATAATAATGATGCTTTTTATTCATTATAAGCTTGTTTCCTTCAATCATCACAGGGAAACCTTTTTTTTCCTTTGCTGCTTGATCTATCGTTTGAGATGTTCTTACGAGTGATGGAAAGCACTTTATTTCGATTAAGGCCTTTTCATTTTCGATTACACCTATAAATAATTGAGTTAAAATTAATAAGTTTCACAGCACTTATGCTGCTGAGCTGGCTACTCAAAATATAACCGTTGATAAGAATAATAGTTGTTAATTTGTTAATTAATCGGACTCTAACTCCTAATTCAATGTAAATAAGTAAATGAAGCTGTGATAGCCTAGTGGTTAGGACGACCGACTCCTAATCGGGGGTCGTGGGTTCGATCCCGGGGCACGCACCTCTAACTTTTCGGAGTTATGTGCGTTTTAAGTATTTAAATATACTTGCTTTAACGGTGAAGGAAAACATCGTGAGGAAACCTGCATGCCTGAGAGTTCTCCATAACGTTCTCAAAGGTGTGTGAAGTCTGCCAATCCGCTTGGCCAGCGTGGTAGACTATGGCCAAAACCCTTCTCACTCTGAGAGGAGACCCGTGCTCTGTAGTGAGCCGGTAATGGGTTGATCATGATGAAGTAAATGAAATAGAAGTATGCAAAGAAGTTTTAGATAAACCTACCATCTGGACTTGCAGCCAAAAAACCAAACTCCTTATCAATGAAAAGACCTGACGGCCTAACAATTTTTTGGTTTTGTTGCATAAATATGCTCTTCGCCACATTTTCATTTTGCAGACCGTACATCATATCTTTCGTGCAAAAGTTCTTTTTATAAAGAATTTCCTTGACATGGTTGTGGCAAGGAGTCGATTTACGGCGTTTGCAAACCTGTGAAAATATAAAGAATTATAGTACATATAACCAAACTTTAAAATTTTCTTGGAATAACTTTTGAATTTTTTAATTTATACTATAATATGTAACGCTCACCATTCCAAACTTGCTAGCAGTCAGACGGTCACACCTGTAACTATTATAAAGGTCATTATCGTGTTGCCCTACAGTAGCTAACTCAATAGATGCAATCTCTTGCGGAGACTTCCGGAATTCCTCCAATCGATGTGAACATTGTTTTTTTAATTCCTGTTCATCAATGTCGAGAGGGTCAGAAGCTGCAGGGCCGTAATGCTTGTCTGGTTTATTCGTCGTTGATGGAGCAAATAATCGTTTTCGAACCGACGATTTCTGGAGTAATCTGCTCTTTTCTTGTTTATGTATGAATTTTTTAAAATACTGCCCTGGGCTCTTCAAGATTTGCTTTTTCCAAGAATTTCCATGCCATTTCGGTCCAACAACTTGCGACAAACCTGAAATCATCAAGAAGCCTTCAATACAAATGTGTAACCTTGTGCTACATCGAATGACACCTTCCACCTAAAGGTTTTGGAAATTGACAAAGTGTAATACAATTGTATGTTCTGAAACTGATTTACCTGCTATATGAACTCGTCTTTGATAAGATCCTCCTCTTCCAAAATTTATCCTTTTTCCACAGTTATATTTATTGATGACGCTCATTAAGTTTTCAGCCACATTTGTGGTCTCATTGGAGAGGCGGCCAGCTTTCAAAGCAACTCTTTCATTAGCCGCATATATCAACGCCCAAACCTCAGGTGCAGTTGTTTTTAATTTTTCCATCAGGTTTTCTTCTTTTTCTTTTAGCTGTATAGAGTTTATTGGTTATTGTATTATTTTAAAATAAATTGCATGTGTTAAAAGTAGAATTTCTGCATCTCTCACGCCGGAGTGCTGCGCTAATATAGCTAATTTAGCCTTGCCCGCCAATGGCCAAGGGTCGAAATTTTTTAATGTATTTAAAATTCCTTAAGTTAGGTATACACTATAATAAAAATTATATTATATTTTTGTTGATGTTTTTATCCAAACTAATATTTTTGTAATTTAGAGAATAAAATGACACTATTTTAGTGTATTATTAATGAACATAAGTCAAGACTCACATTATTGCAATAGTAATCCTTGCATTTTTCATGATTTCCAAATACATGTAGTGGACCATTTCGCAAATCTTCTGCCATGGAAGCAGGCTGACTACAGTTGTTCATAATCATTTTACGTGCAACCGCTGTTAGCCTCCCTAGCTTCGCCTTCAATATATTCCTCCCATAAAGAGGAAGTTTGGTGTTGGCTATAATCTAAAACATTGTTACTTTAATTTAAGACTCAATAATAAATAATATGGTTATTTGATATATTTAAAAAAATTAAATTTTTTATTTACCTTGTAAAGAGCACTAGTGTAGTTTTTGATAACATGGTTCTTGCATTCAATTTTTTTTATTTGAGTTCCATATGATACTTTTTCTTTTAAATTTGCATACACTGAAGAATCTCCATCACCAATGAAACTTAAATAACGAAGATGATGTATCTCTTCGCTTTTTTGAAATCCTTCTACAACAATTTGTGCCTCCATTGCCGTAGATGGTCCAGTATAATTTTTGCAACAGCCATGCTCTTTTTTTTCCAGGTTTCTGCGCTCATAATACTGACAGGTATAACAATATTTATTTTTGACACCAAGAAATAAACATTTCTTTGTTTCCTTTCCTATAATACAAGCCTGAAATAAAGTAAAAATTAAAGTAACAATAATGATTTCAAAATTAAAATATAAAATAATTTTGTTTTCCATTTCATACCATTCCCGATGATGAGTCGAAGTTGTGTCCGTATGACCTTTTCAACCATCCTCCATCTACATAGACAGTAGTGAAAGGAACACCGTCAGGAGACACATTACCTTTTTCAATGGCAATCGCCCTTTCTTGTTCACCTGCTTTTGCAATTTCTTCTGTCAAATGTTCCGACCAAACTTCTCCCAATTTTTTTTCAATTTTTTTGAATTTTTGGGGTGACATTATGGGTATATCCATAATGCTCATCATTTGTGCAGCTTGTGTGTAAAAGCTGCCTGAAGTTACTGTTGCCCATACAAATGAGGTATTAATTTCATTACTCTCACTCGTCTTATATTTCCAAGTTTTATTGCACATGCTGCATTCAAATTCCAATTCACTTGAAAATCCGTCTTTTTTTTCATGCACGAATTCGATTTTTGATGAATCGCACGCGCTACGATGCCTTTCCAAATCAAAGGCCCACTGAATTACATGTTTAAGGTCTACAATGCGGCAGCCATTTATCCCAGATAAACCATCGTTTGTATCGACTTCCAAATTCAGTTCATGCATCTCAATTTCATGATCAGGTTGTGGCCAATGGATGTCTAAAGGTTCTTGTACAGGTTCTGGATCACCTGTGACCGTACTTGAACTAGGTACATTGAAGTCAGATTCCACACGGATTTTTGGTACACGTGAATATGTTTTTATCCCGCAGGTTTTCTTCTGAGCACTAAATCACAGAAAAGTCTCAAAATAATGTGTTCATAAAAAACCGGCCAAGTGCAAGTCAGACTCGCGCACCTAGGGTTCCATACTCTAGAAGTAAAAGTATTCAAGTAAAACGATAATATTATAATACTAATTTGCTTATTCATATTTTTTTTTTGTTTTACTAATCGTTAACTTTGTTTGTAGTTTATTGTTAATATTAAAAAAAACTGTGCTAGTTAGATCGTTAGTTTTATTTATTAGTAAACTTCGGAGATTTTATTTTTTGACATTTTGCACGAATAATCAAAAACTAGTATGTATAAAAAATAAACAAAAACCTGTTTTAGAAAGTACGACTTTAGGTAATGCTGTTTCATGCGATACCCTACACGGTATAGTTTTCCTACTTTAAAATTTCAAGCCCCCGATTTTCCCCTTTTTTATAATTATCGATTTTTTCAATGGGCCACATACAACTATTCCAAATTTCATTTCGATAGCTTTAATAGTTATTAAAATAATAGACTGATAATCGACGGACGGACGGAGAAAGTGGCACCATAAGGGTTCCATTTTAACTATTTTAGTACGGAACCCTAAAAACCAATTAAATACATTTTTAAACATAAAAAACTCCAAACTTACGTAAAAAACGGAAAGTTGTGAATTATGTTATAAATTCTGATACCCATTAAAAATGAAATAATTTCGTTTCTATATAATATTTATCTAATTTTATTATTTGTTGTTCAAGTACAAAATATAACTGAAATTATACACAAATTTCAGTTTCTTATATATATGTAGCCGTTTTTGACATTTAGTGTCGAATTCATTATCCACTTTGAAAGCGCCCCATTTCGTCAATTTTAAGAGAAAAATTTAAAAAAATATATTTTTGTACTCTGTTTAAAATCGTTTTTAAAAAGATAGGTATGTCCAAAGTCTATGTAACGCAAGAAAAAATATTTTAATTCGTATTCGCTTCTATGAAAGCCCCCTGAAATAAAGATTTTTTCTATTTTTTTATGCAATATTCAGCTGAAGGCCATCAGTTTACATATTATGTTAAAATTTGAAGTAGGTAATTACGTTCAGTGATTCAGAAGTTACAAGGCTAAATTGAAAATTCACTCAAGTAGACTCACGAGACCTCCCTTCGCTCAGTCAATAATAAGATATAATACTTTTACTAAAAAAGCTGTGATAGCCTAGTGGTTAGGACGACCGACTTCTAATCGGAGGTCGTGGTTTCGATCCCTGGCATGCACCTCTAACTTTTCGGAGTTATGTGCGTTTTAAGTATTTAAATATCATTTGCTTTAACGGTGAAGGAAAACATCGTGAGGAAACCTGCATTCCTGAGAGTTCTCCATAACGTTCTCAAAGGTGTGTGAAGTCTGCCAATTCGCTTGGCCAGCGTGGTAGACTATGGCCAAAACCCTTCTCACTCTGAGAGGAGACCCGTGCTCTGTAGTGAGCCGGTAATGGGTTGATCATGATCATGATGAATACTTTTACTTAGCTTTACACAAAGAATATAATTATAGTAGATACCACCAAACCCTTGTTTTGGTGATATCTACTATCTACGGAATACTGAATGCACAAGTTTGACCGACTCGCAGTTGACTGGTTTTGATTGACAGCTGGAAAACTATATTTTTTACACATTTTATTAGTTCTTAATGAGTTGAGCAAGTTTAATGCCAGAAGCTAGATTTTTTATTAATTTCCTGCTGGAATCCCAACCCTCCTCCATGGTACGGTACAACGGAAGACGTCCATATTAGAGATAGGTACGGTACCTATTGCATGCATAACTCATGAAGAAACTTAAAATAAAACAGGAGGAAATGATCAGAAAGTACCGCTGCCTCTCGGACTATAGAGGCCGCTTCGGCCAGCGAGGTGATGCGCGATAATGAATTCCATTCGAGCTAGTCGACTTTATCATTTCATCATTCATCATTTTTCCAAAATAAGTAACTAACTTCAATAATGTTGCACTACTAATTCAAGACTAATTCGAGTTGATTAGTTAGTAGGTATAGGTACTAACAAAAATTCGGCCGGCCGCGCGGCGGCACGTCTTTGATATGCTTTTATTATCAAACAAGCTGATCGCCGCGACTTCGAATCGGATCGGACCCCATAATTCTTTTTTGTACCTAAACTAAATGTAGCCTAAGTTACTCCTTATAACATCACCTATCTGCCATTGAAAGTTCCGTCAAAATCGATCCAGCCGTTTCGGAGATTAGCTGGAACAAATAGACAGGCCGACAAACATAAATTTAAACGCATGCCAGTTTAAAATAAGCCGTACGTTCAAAGATCCGGGTCCCAAGTTATTTGAACACAATGTCTGTCTTTTCTGAACTAAGAAATCTATGACCTTGAAATATTTACGGGACAAAACTTAAAGTACTTACTACCTTTGTAACAACAAAAAAGAACCACCAAGGTACAGACAGACAGACAGACAGACAGACAAAAATGAAAAAATTACAGTTTTGGCTTCAGTATCGATTATAGTGCCCTCCAAAAGAAATTTTCAAAATATCTTCAATGTACAGAATTGGATCTGTCAGTTTTATTATAGGTACATATTATACATAGATAGCGCGCTGCGCTGTGCGGCGCGGCGACGAAAAACTTTGTTTCTTGATCTTATCTTGACTTGGGTGATGAGACTTTACTTACCCCATATGATGACTGCTACTTTCTTCAACCGGCACTGTCTTTTTAGCTAGCCAACCGGCTGCGAGGCGACTGTTTTTATCACAAAATGCACAAAAAAAATATTAGTAAGTAAATAAATTATTGTAAAGTAGGTTTTGCCCGCGGCTTCGCCCGCGTAAGGTTTTTCACAAATCCGATATTCCAATTACGTAGTGAATTTCCGGTTTCTGTTCACGCTCTCTTTTCCAACCTTTAGGGACCTTTCAGACAGACCGGCGCGGAGAGCAGAGCAAATTTTAATCGCATTTAAAATAGAATCTTAAGACATTGAAATAGGCTTTATTTTTACATGTTAACTCTTTTATGATAAGAGGATGCTCGAGCATGCTCCCAATACGCTCTGTGTGAAATATATGAGAGCAGCCGGTCGGCTACTCGTCGAGCCGGTCGGCTGCTCCATGCCCGTGCCCTTTCGCGCTCGAGCATCCGACCGGCTCCGTTCGCGTGCTCTTTCATGCTCGCACAGCCGACCGTAGGCCGAATATGCTCTGCCGTCCGGCCCAAGAGCGTACGCTCGGCTCCGAGCGCATCCGCGTGTCCGTTCACACAGACCGGCGCGGAGAGCAGAGCAAATTTGAACGGCCGGTCTGTGTGAAAAAAAAAATGCTCTCCGACGCTCTCCGCGCCGGTCTGTCTGAAAGGTCCCTTATACCTACCTACTTTCAAGGAAGTTTGCTATAGTAACTAATCTACCTATAGCTATAGCTGTAGATTTTTATAGCGATTTTGGTTTTTTCAAAATCCCGCGGGAACTGTGGATTTTTCCAGAGTAAAAAGGAGCCTGCCTATGTGTTATTCCAGGTTATAAGCTATTAGGTACCTATGTTTTAAATTTCAGCCAAACCGGTTCAGTCGTTTTTGCGTGAAAGAGTAACAAATATCCATACATCCATACATTCATTCATAGAATAGAGTAGAAAAGTTTTTTATTCAAATAAACTTTTACAAGTACTTACCTACCTACTTTTGAATCGTCAATTGAATACATCCATACATACCTATAGTCTGTTCGTTTTCTTACGGTCACCTTTTGTGTCTAGCCGCCTCCACCGCGCGGTGTTTTGCCAGACACCGCCGTGACTTCCAAGCATGCCGCGAGGGGTGTACAGGCACAAGGGGTTTTGGCGTTTTATACCTACTCATATTTTTTCATTAAAATTCTCTTTCCTTTTTATATTTTTTTAGATTCGTATTTTATTACAATATAACCCTAAATATAAAATATAATATTCTCATGAACACGGGTCTTCTCTCAAAATGAGAAGGATTTTAACCATAGTCTACCACGCTGGCCAAGTGCGGATTGGCAGACTATTCGGAGATTCTGTTAGAATAGAAAAAAAATCACAAACAAAAAAAAAGTAATAAAAATAAATGCAGAATACTAAGAGCACCTGCGCCTGTACCGACACTAAGTTACCGAACGAACTATACAAACTTTCGCGTTTATAATATTAGTAAGATTAGATGAAAATATCAATAAAACAATGGGTAGGTAGGTATCTACCTAAAACCTAGGATAGTTCGATGCCTAGGTACCTACCTACCTACCTGTTTGCTATTTTAAGAAAATCCTAAAGACACAGTAGCCTACTGTGTCCCTCTGTCAGTAGGTATACAGATGCAACGTAATGATGTTGTTTGGATGACACTACCTACCTAGTGGTCGTCATCCTCAACCGATAGATGTCCACTGCTGGACATAGGTCTCATGTAGGGACTTCCACACGCCGTGGTCTTGTGCCGCCTGTATCCAGCGACTCCCTGCGACTCTTTTGATGTCGTCGGCCCACCCGGCCTGGGTCTGCCAACACTGCGTTTTCCGGTGCGAGGTCGCCATTCTAGCACCTTAGGACCCCAAAGTCTATCGCTAAGTACACTACCTACCTACCTACCTAATATAGGTAATAGATAGGTAGGTATTATAAATGCGAAAGTGAGTTTGTTTTGTCCTTCAATCAAGTCGCAACGGATCGACGTGATTTTATTGGAGGGTGACTGACATAGGCTACTTTTTATGTCGGAAAATCAAAGAGTTCCCACGGGATTTGTAAAAAAACAACATGAAGACTAGACATTGTATCTATAGGTAGTAGGTATATAAGCACAAATACATAGGTACAAGTTGATGTGCCTACTTACCTAACAAAAGTTTTCAAATAATTTTATTTTACGTCAGCTTGTATTGATTGGATCATTGACCCATAATAGGTAGACTAGTAGGTATACTAACGAATTCACTTACCTAGTTTTACCAGTAGTTGCTAATAGGGCTGATCGTACCCTTTTCCTGGATTTATTCGACGCATTTGAATATTGACGTTTCCTGTAAGCTGTCTTGTTTATTTGGTTCATTATGAACCCAACAAATCCTAAGTAATTACTTAGGTACTTAAGTATATAAAGTTTTTATCACAATTCACAAATTTCACAGAACTTCGAAAAGTAGTGGAAAGTTCGTTAATCGTTTGATAGTTTTGATGATGGGTTGCCATGACAAAATTTTAAAATGCTAGGAGAGTCACCGCGCCGTTCCGTGAAAATGGCAACTCTGTATCCTTGTGCTTAGGAAGGAACCTCATGATAAGTGCGAAGTACTTTTCAACTATCATGATAGATGGCGCCAAAAATAGTTACCTGTTTCGTGCTCAGATATGACCCTCATACTCTATAAGTGCGAAGTATTTTTATATTATAATGATAGATGGCGCTACAAAATTCACTCACACATGCGTAAATTCGCCACTTTTTGAATGCTGTTTTTATATTGTATATAATGATAACATTTGCCTGACATGATAAACCCATCTATAGAAAGCCCTAAAGAACTGATAAAACAAATTAAATTAAAGAAAACATGTATACATTTCAAGAATAATCAATAAGAAAAATGTATGAAAGTCACTCTCCGCACATGCACCTTAGCTTGAAATTGATCGGTATAAAATTAATTTCTAATATGCAACGCTACCCTCCGTAGTATGTGCTTACTAATACAATGAAATTTTTGGGTACTTAGATAAGTACCTACCCAAAAACTTATTATCTATGTGTAATTGTGTAATCTGATTAAGTGAAATTAATTTTGAAGTTGAAATTAATCTAATAATAAAATCCAAGACACTCAGAGAATACAGATAAAATTTCAAGCATCTCTGTGACAACCCTAAATTCAAACTGTTGTTTATTTACATTCAGTGTAGATTTATTTCACTTTACGCACTGTGCGACAGCACCGACAGCGATTGTGACTTATACAACGCTATCACGTCATACAGGGTGACTGGTAACAGGATACATTCCTTGCAGGGGCTTAAAGTAGAGCTCATTTGCAACAAATTTTTTCATATAATGTCCTATCCGAAACTTAGTCGTTTCCGAGTTATTGAAGATTTAAAGTTTTTAGCAAAAAATTCCAGTTTTAAAGTTAAAATTAGTTGCTAAAGAAAATCATACCCGGTTTTGTTGTTTTTTTTATTGTTTTCTGATAGAAAAACGTTCAGAAACTCAATCAAAATCAAAATAAGCTAGAAAATACCGTTAACTTTTCAGTTAAGGCCTAAAAACCACGTATTATTTTTAAGAAAAAAATCGAATTTGATGAAAAGCAATAGTATTTCTAAAAAAAAATGTATGGAACGTTACGTACAAATTACTGAAATAACTTCCTTGATTCATTAGCTATCCAAAAAGGTACAGATGTCTACAACTTTTTTCAAAACCTCGATTTTATTAACAAAATTCTGAGGACTGACGAGTCTCAATTTGACCGGGATGGAATCACAAAGTATCATAATTTACATTATTGGGCGGCAAAATGAGAAAACCTAAAAAAGAAAAAGAAAGGGCACATCAACGGAGGTATTCTGTAAAAGTATGGATAGGATTAATCAATTAGACATCTAATTGGCCCGCATTTTTCCCTCAGAATTTAAAAAATACGAATTAGGTGAAAATAATATTATTTCTAAAAAAAAAATGTATGGAATGTTACGTAAAAATTACTAAATTAACTTCTTTGATTCATTAGCTATCCAACGAGGTGAAGATATTTACAAAAAACTGCAAGAACGATTTTTAATTCAATTTGAAACTTGTAGTAGTTTAATGACTAATTGATTAATTTTAGGAATAACAATAAACTAACTAATAATTATTAGTAATTACATATTTTAGGTTCGCAAAAGAAAAACTAGTTATGATTTTAATCTAAATTTTAATCTTTATTTTATTCTAAATCTTAGTGTTAATCTTAATCTTAATCTAAATCTAATTTTAAACTTGCTCTAACTGTGAACCTCTTTGTCTGATACAAGCCCAAAACCTTTTTCGTATTTCCGTTTCAGTGACTCTTGTTGGCTAATTCTTACGTATTTCATGAGCTGCACGAAGAGTACTCGCGAAGCTCATCTGTGATAATGGGGTAAGCGTACATCAAATCATTCATGTGGCCCCAAAGATAAAAGTTTCAAGGCGTTAAATCTGGACAAGGAATAGGTTCACCTATCGTTATTGCAGTTTTTTGTAGACATCTTTACCTCTTTAGATAGATAATGAATCAAAGAAGGTAATTCAGTAATTTTTACGTAACGTTCCATACATTTTTTTTTTTGAATTAATATTCTTTTCACCTAATTCGTTTTTTTTAAATTCTGAGGGAAAAATGCGGGCCAATTAGATGTTTAATTGATTAATCCTATCCATACTTTTACAGAATACCTCCGTTGATGTGCCCTTTCTTTTTCTTTTTTAGGTTTTCTCATTTTGCCGCCCAATAATGTAAATTATGATACTTTGTGATTCCATCCCGGTCAAATTGAGACTCGTCAGTTCTCAGAATTTTGTTAATAAAATCGAGGTTTTGAAAAAAGTTGTAGACATCTGTACCTTTTTGGATAGCTAATGAATCAAGGAAGTTATTTCAGTAATTTGTACGTAAAGTTCCATACATTTTTTTTTAGAAATACTATTGCTTTTCATCAAATTCGATTTTTTTCTTAAAAATAATACGTGGTTTTTAGGCCTTAACTGAAAAGTTAACGGTATTTTCTAGCTTATTTTGATTTTGATTGAGTTTCTGAACGTTTTTCTATCAGAAAACAACAAAAAAACTAACAAAACCGGGTATGATTTTCTTCAGCAACTAATTTTAACTTTAAAACTGGAATTTTTTGCTAAAAACCTTAAATCTTCAATAACTCGGAAACGACTAAGTTTCGGATAGGACATTATATGAAAAAATTTACTGCAAATGAGCTCTACTTTAAGCCCCTGCAAGGAATGTATCCTGTTACCAGTCACCCGTATACAAGAGCGTCGCGTCGAGTCGGTGTCAGCGCGGATTTTACGGTTAGTGTGCAAACGCCTTTAGTTGTCCGACTGAATGTACGGAATGCATTATTCATACGTTTCACTCGTTCACTAAACTCTTGAGTTACGATACAATCAACAGATTTATAAACCTGTACGAGGGATAACGTTCATGTTCATGGATTTTCATAATTATCACCATTACCTCGCTACTGTATCATCATACCTATTATGTACTTGTAAAGTTGAATTCTTGACATTCAAAAAGTGTACAGTAGAGTTACCTACAAAAGGAAAAGGTGATTGACTGACTGACTGACTGACTGATCTATTAATGCACAGCTCGAACCACTGGACGAATCTGGCTGCAAAGTGTGAAGATAGCTATCGCGGGCATCGGCTAATTTTGAAATAAATCCTCGACGACTCTACAAACCGGCACAAAGTTAACTCCTCATTCATAAATTGATTGCCAATCGAATCCAACATATACATAGCAAATAACTAAAATTATGCCTTAAATTGAGCATGATTTATACTTTAACTAAAACTATAAATTCAATAACCGAGCAGTCAAAACGAGGAACATCTACTAAATTACATAAAATGCTTTAATTGAATGCTAATTTAATCATTACTAACAATGTAAAAATTCAAGTGACTGAGCATTCAAGTGCTATCCCTCCCACCGGTGTCTTTGAGTTCCTTTGACGTGTTTATTTTATAATAATAATTAATTGATCTGTGGCTTCGATTACTTTTTTATGTGGAGAGTACCACTACATGATAGTGTTAATTAAAAAATATATGTAGGTACCTACACATGATCATTAAATTTGTTTTAGGGTTGTTTACAACTAATTTTACTTTTTTTTAATAACTTTATTATGAACTAAAAAAGAAAAACTATTATAAACTTAAAAAGTTCCACCATAACATCAACCACGTACCGATACGACGGCTCCTATGTACCTTAACTATTCTGATGTATAACCCGCAAAAATGCGAAATTCACTTTTCAACTTTTCTTAGGAATAAAATTTTAGAATATTTATACTGCTCTCCTGTAAAATTGCAAAATGCGAAATACTTATGATCTTTCAGCTTTTATCAAGCACCTCGATATTTCAACGCCCACATCTCGAGCCACAAGTGCCCAATGAAATACAGAGAATCGATTAAAATATGTCATTCAAAAGAATTTATAAAGCCGAGCAAAATTATTAATACGATTATGGTGGAAAAACGATCTAAGAGACAGTTCAGACGAGTTGTACAGAGTTAACGTAGAGACCATTCATTGTTCCGTTGCCGAAGCAACTGGGTCAATCTGAGTGGTAATTTATTTGGAGAGAGCTCGCAAATCTGTAAAAAGAAAAAAGCGATATTTACTCTCGCGCTGAGCCGATAGCGATAGAGGTGTCTGACTGTCTGACTGTCTGTGATGTTATCATTTTATACCAACTTTCGCAATTCGAGATTTCCTGTTGACCATTACCCACTACTGTTACCTCGAGTCTAGTCCTACTCTATTTCTTTTCTTTTGATATACTTACCTATATTATAACAAAGAAAAAGTTTGGTGCTTGCTGGTTCTTAGCAATAGGTATATAACTGTGTATACCTACCAATATTATAAAATGTGTTAGTCTGTCTTTGTGCTACCTTTTAGTACGTCACCCAGATCAGCGCTATAAGCGGTGTTTGCACAAGGCATACAGGCATGTTACAGGCACACACAGATGTTGTGGCTCTTTAAAAACGGTTTGTATGTATGTATGACTAGTACTACCTACCAGATATTAGTAGTACCTACTAATATACCTACCTACAAGGTTTTAAAAAGCTCTCTTGCTCTCTCAAGGTTTTTGACTCTAAACACGACTGGATACAATCCATATTATATTTTTTAAGCACATTATTTTCTTGTGATTTCGCGAGCAGTTTGATTATATTATCTTTAAGTTAATTTATAAGTTACGTTGAAAGCTCAAAACATTATGCTGAAAACCCTGTATATTATGTTCTAACCGGTTTTGTGTATTTACCTACGTTCGTTTGAACTCTCGGATTTAAGCACGATTTAAGACAACGCGAGCGACGCGGCGAGACGGGACAATATTTTAATTTATTTATTTTATAAATATTTCATTCGTCATATCTATCAACCTGTAGACGCCCACTGGTGGACACAGGTCTCTAATAGTGATTTACACAATTCATGTGTTCTGGTTGTATTTATCTTCAATTTCTGGTATAGAATCGCAACTCGAAAACTATGAGACTCCTAGTGTTCTTAATAATGTCTTGCTGTTAATGGAGTCTACCAAAACTGCGAGTCTGATACAAATCGCCACTTCAGGACTATGAAACTCCCAGTGTGCATAGGTCCTTCAAGCTGTGTGCCAAGCATTACGACTTTTCAGTGGTAGTGCAGAACAACTCACCAGAGTTTCATCATAATCGGATGAATAGTTTAGGGTAGGACATACAGACAAACATTGATTTTTATCTATAGATATTTATATTATGTAGATGTAACATATCCCGTGTGACAAAGCTTTAGGATGTCACAATTTAACAGAACGTCAAGCCTCTACGCACATGAACAGAGTAAGCGAGGTGGATTTGGGAGTGAACAGAAAGTGGAATTAAATCTCTTAACCGTTGCTTTTATTTCACTCATATTTTAATTTAGATTACAGCCGGTCATGATCAGCTGATCGCCTTAACCGCGAAGATACGAGTGTGTGTACGCCTCCTTGTTTTGTCTATGGTGTGTGTATGATATTATAATAGAATAGTCTAATAGAAATAGAGTATTAAGAATATAAAATGCCTTCATAAAATTCTTGCGGACTTTAAATCTGTATTTAGATTTAAGGTTTTATGTCTTTATTTTATACGTAAAACCTTGGGATGGATGAAAGGCCGCTTTTGTTAGAAACAGGATTTTTATTAGGGCATAAAATGAATACGATGTTAATGCACTTTGAAACTTTTAATACATGGCAATGAGAAAGTGTCGTAAATCCAAGGTATTATAACGGTTTTGATATAATATTATGTATTTCATAGAGACAGAAGCATTAAACTTCATTAGTATCGCGAGGATGACTTTTCTGTAGACAGAACTCTTGTTCTAGACAGAACAAAGACAGCGGCAACGATGCGCGAAAACAGTAGCAAAGTTAGCACAATCAGTGCGATACAATTCTATCTCTTCGCATCTCGATGAAAAAGCCGCGAGAAAGCCACGCTTTGCACTGAAAGTCTGAAAGCATACATACGCTTTTTATCTAACTGCATTTAAATTTTAAAACATCACTATTACATAAATTATTATGTATTTTTCATAAAACTACAGGCTACTAATACTTCCATTAACATATTAAAAATACTACCGATGTGCACGATCAAGTGATTTAGAGTACGAAAATTAGTAGAGTCTCCCTCTGAGAGCCTGACTTCTGTACTCTTCTGTCCTCTACCAAGTACTCTTCTGTCCCCCTACCTACTTCCTTTCGGTGAGAAGTCGGATCCTAATCTTAAAACATCAAGCAATCTTATCAATCTTCATCTGCAGTAGATACTGAAGAAAATAATTCTGTATTTTGTTTTTATAATACTTATTAATTATTTTATGTGATTGTGATTCGTATACAACCCGCTATTGTATCTGAACTAGTCTAAGAGGAATGCAGTGCTCAGTCAAGCCCTCAAGCGCTTACGAGCACGAGGAACCCAATAAGTATTATGTTTATACAAACTTTGTTATGAAATAAAATAAATAATAATAATAATAAGAGTCCTGTGCTGTCTGTTCTATATGTATGTTGTATGATCAAATCGATCGGCGAAAAATTTTATGTCTCATGAAAGAATTTCCACGATCTACCTACAATCTTGTAACGTTAACTTGTTTGATGTCAGCTGTACCTACATATTTAAATTGAGGTTTATTAGAAAAGCAACCAAAATAGTGTTTCCATTTTATCAAATTGAAAATAGGAACTCAACATTCTGTTGCAGCAGCATTACGTACTATTGGAGGGTAGTTAGACGCACAACTGCATTAATTATTAGGTACGTTTCTATTATGCTCATGGCTATTCAATTCCAGGTAATGCTTGACTAGTCATACACATCTGGCGGAAAACAAATATATTATACCTAATCGATACATAATACTACTAATACATATACACGTAATAATAGTAAGGGAGGTAGCGTACGTGAAAAAGTTATAGTTTATCGGCGGTATTTCTTAAACAATGGTTTATCATCACTCGTCATTCATCTTATGACAGAAATTGAACCTGCTACCTAAGTAAAAACAAAATATAGTATAGACATTCTAAAGCTAATCTTGAAGAAAATGAAAATGTTAAAGCTACAACCTGGTAGATAGGTAACTGATGAATAATCCACCACTGCCTAGGAATGACTGACGAGTTTTTTCTTATTGTATACCCAGTTTGGAGCGGTATGAACTTTACGATCTATTTAATTTTTTACCAGTTCCACGCTCTATTATTAATTACTACACCCATTGCTGTTGTGACGGCTGACAATAACTTCCGTTATCCTTGTTACTTAAGCAATTAATTTGCTAGAACTTGAAATTGATCGGTATAAAATTAATTTCTAATATGCAACGCTACCCTCCGTAGTATGTGCTTACTAATACAATGAAATTTTTGGGTACTTAGATAAGTACCTACCCAAAAACTTATTATCTATGTGTAATTGTGTAATCTGATTAAGTGAAATTAATTTTGAAGTTGAAATTAATCTAATAATAAAATCCAAGACACTCAGAGAATACTGATAAAATTTCAAGCATCTCTGTGACAACCCTAAATTCAAACTGTTGTTTATTTACATTCAGTGTAGATTTATTTCACTTTACGCACTGTGCGACAGCACCGACAGCGATTGTGACTTATACAACGCTATCACGTCATATACAAGAGCGTCGCGTCGAGTCGGTGTCAGCGCGGATTTTACGGTTAGTGTGCAAACGCCTTTAGTTGTCCGACTGAATGTACGGAATGCATTATTCATACGTTTCACTCGTTCACTAAACTCTTGAGTTACGATACAATCAACAGATTTATAAACCTGTACGAGGGATAACGTTCATGTTCATGGATTTTCATAATTATCACCATTACCTCGCTACTGTATCATCATACCTATTATGTACTTGTAAAGTTGAATTCTTGACATTCAAAAAGTGTACAGTAGAGTTACCTACAAAAGGAAAAGGTGATTGACTGACTGAATGACTGACTGATCTATTAATGCACAGCTCGAACCACTGGACGAATCTGGCTGCAAAGTGTGAAGATAGCTATCGCGGGCATCGGCTAATTTTGAAATAAATCCTCGACGACTCTACAAACCGGCACAAAGTTAACTCCTCATTCATAAATTGATTGCCAATCGAATCCAACATATACATAGCAAATAACTAAAATTATGCCTTAAATTGAGCATGATTTATACTTTAACTAAAACTATAAATTCAATAACCGAGCAGTCAAAACGAGGAACATCTACTAAATTACATAAAATGCTTTAATTGAATGCTAATTTAATCATTACTAACAATGTAAAAATTCAAGTGACTGAGCATTCAAGTGCTATCCCTCCCACCGGTGTCTTTGAGTTCCTTTGACGTGTTTATTTTATAATAATAATTAATTGATCTGTGGCTTCGATTACTTTTTTATGTGGAGAGTACCACTACATGATAGTGTTAATTAAAAAATATATGTAGGTACCTACACATGATCATTAAATTTGTTTTAGGGTTGTTTACAACTAATTTTACTTTTTTTTAATAACTTTATTATGAACTAAAAAAGAAAAACTATTATAAACTTAAAAAGTTCCACCATAACATCAACCACGTACCGATACGACGGCTCCTATGTACCTTAACTATTCTGATGTATACCCGCAAAAATGCGAAATTCACTTTTCAACTTTTCTTAGGAATAAAATTTTAGAATATTTATACTGCTCTCCTGTAAAATTGCAAAATGCGAAATACTTATGATCTTTCAGCTTTTATCAAGCACCTCGATATTTCAACGCCCACATCTCGAGCCACAAGTGCCCAATGAAATACAGAGAATCGATTAAAATATGTCATTCAAAAGAATTTATAAAGCCGAGCAAAATTATTAATACGATTATGGTGGAAAAACGATCTAAGAGACAGTTCAGACGAGTTGTACAGAGTTAACGTAGAGACCATTCATTGTTCCGTTGCCGAAGCAACTGGGTCAATCTGAGTGGTAATTTATTTGGAGAGAGCTCGCAAATCTGTAAAAAGAAAAAAGCGATATTTACTCTCGCGCTGAGCCGATAGCGATAGAGGTGTCTGACTGTCTGACTGTCTGTGATGTTATCATTTTATACCAACTTTCGCAATTCGAGATTTCCTGTTGACCATTACCCACTACTGTTACCTCGAGTCTAGTCCTACTCTATTTCTTTTCTTTTGATATACTTACCTATATTATAACAAAGAAAAAGTTTGGTGCTTGCTGGTTCTTAGCAATAGGTATATAACTGTGTATACCTACCAATATTATAAAATGTGTTAGTCTGTCTTTGTGCTACCTTTTAGTACGTCACCCAGATCAGCGCTATAAGCGGTGTTTGCACAAGGCATACAGGCATGTTACAGGCACACACAGATGTTGTGGCTCTTTAAAAACGGTTTGTATGTATGTATGACTAGTACTACCTACCAGATATTAGTAGTACCTACTAATATACCTACCTACAAGGTTTTAAAAAGCTCTCTTGCTCTCTCAAGGTTTTTGACTCTAAACACGACTGGATACAATCCATATTATATTTTTTAAGCACATTATTTTCTTGTGATTTCGCGAGCAGTTTGATTATATTATCTTTAAGTTAATTTATAAGTTACGTTGAAAGCTCAAAACATTATGCTGAAAACCCTGTATATTATGTTCTAACCGGTTTTGTGTATTTACCTACGTTCGTTTGAACTCTCGGATTTAAGCACGATTTAAGACAACGCGAGCGACGCGGCGAGACGGGACAATATTTTAATTTATTTATTTTATAAATATTTCATTCGTCATATCTATCAACCTGTAGACGCCCACTGGTGGACACAGGTCTCTAATAGTGATTTACACAATTCATGTGTTCTGGTTGTATTTATCTTCAATTTCTGGTATAGAATCGCAACTCGAAAACTATGAGACTCCTAGTGTTCTTAATAATGTCTTGCTGTTAATGGAGTCTACCAAAACTGCGAGTCTGATACAAATCGCCACTTCAGGACTATGAAACTCCCAGTGTGCATAGGTCCTTCAAGCTGTGTGCCAAGCATTACGACTTTTCAGTGGTAGTGCAGAACAACTCACCAGAGTTTCATCATAATCGGATGAATAGTTTAGGGTAGGACATACAGACAAACATTGATTTTTATCTATAGATATTTATATTATGTAGATGTAACATATCCCGTGTGACAAAGCTTTAGGATGTCACAATTTAACAGAACGTCAAGCCTCTACGCACATGAACAGAGTAAGCGAGGTGGATTTGGGAGTGAACAGAAAGTGGAATTAAATCTCTTAACCGTTGCTTTTATTTCACTCATATTTTAATTTAGATTACAGCCGGTCATGATCAGCTGATCGCCTTAACCGCGAAGATACGAGTGTGTGTACGCCTCCTTGTTTTGTCTATGGTGTGTGTATGATATTATAATAGAATAGTCTAATAGAAATAGAGTATTAAGAATATAAAATGCCTTCATAAAATTCTTGCGGACTTTAAATCTGTATTTAGATTTAAGGTTTTATGTCTTTATTTTATACGTAAAACCTTGGGATGGATGAAAGACCGCTTTTGTTAGAAACAGGATTTTTATTAGGGCATAAAATGAATACGATGTTAATGCACTTTGAAACTTTTAATACATGGCAACGAGAAAGTGTCGTAAATCCAAGGTATTATAACGGTTTTGATATAATATTATGTATTTCATAGAGACAGAAGCATTAAACTTCATTAGTATCGCGAGGATGACTTTTCTGTAGACAGAACTCTTGTTCTAGACAGAACAAAGACAGCGGCAACGATGCGCGAAAACAGTAGCAAAGTTAGCACAATCAGTGCGATACAATTCTATCTCTTCGCATCTCGATGAAAAAGCCGCGAGAAAGCCACGCTTTGCACTGAAAGTCTGAAAGCATACGTACGCTTTTTATCTAACTGCGCGACATCAAAGACAGTATTTCGCCTCCCGCGCACTGGGAGTTACCTAACCAGCAGGGTTATTCTGTAACTTAGACGAATTAGTTCGATATACATTGCTGTTTTAATGTGTGAAATGAAATCACTGTTTATATTTCACACAGTAAAGCAGCAATGTATATCGAACTAATTCGTTGGCAACCATTTTCAGTTGGTAACTAAGTTACAGAATAGCCCCGCAGGCTAGTCTACACATTGCCATTGCTACGCACTAGGGTGAATATTCGCCTTTAGATTACAAACTTCTACTAACCGCGTTGGACACGCTTTTATCGCTTTCAATCGAATCCGAATCGCGATTCGGAATTTAAGCGTTTTAAGTGTGTTTAAAATATGTAGAATGTTTTGTAACATATTTACCATCATGTAAAATCCACACTAAAGACTAGTTTTCTGAAAATAAGAGAATGAAAATATTAAAGCTTAATTTATTTTACTATACAGACGCATAAAGCTCTGCCGCGGCCTTCGATCAGGTGCCTATATTCTTGTCAATACATTTGCGCCTGGACGGGAAACATAACATCACACATGACACTGAGTTTTAATGGCATTAAATAAATCATCCCTAGGGTTCTATTATAGATTAGACGGTAGATTCTGCATCAGTCAATTTCATCAATCAAGATTCAAGAGGGATGAATGGCTGATCGAGAAGAAAAATGTACCGGATTTTTGTCATGTTAAGATCAGTCATCGCGTTATTTACATCCGTTTTTAACCGACTTCAAAAAAGGAGGCGGTTTCTCAATTCGACCGTAAGTATATAGGTACTTATGCTGTTTTTATTCGATAACTTCGTCGTTTATGAACCGATTTTGATGATTATTTTTATGTTGGGAAGAAGATAGTTCAAAAGTGGTCCCATGATAAGCAAATCAGGGTTTGATGATGGCAGACCAGAGAAATCGAGGGGACCTTCCGAAAATCGTAGGGGCGACTAGTGCGGTTGTAAGTTTTATTAGCTTACATTTACTCGAACATAGAGAACAGTGAAAGTTTCATCAAAATCAGCTTACTAGTTTTCGAGATATGGACTTTTAAGTGCGTGGTGAAGTCGGTTTAACTTTCAATCTTTTAGTCTTTGTCTATATTCAATCTCTCTTTGAACTGTCGATAAGTTACTTAGCATTTAGCAACATCGTAGGTATTACATTTGATTGAATTAGAGATAAATTGAATATTAGGAATGGATTAGGTTGGTTAAATTGCGGAATATCCATCATTCACACTGGCAAAACTGACAGCGAAACCTCAATGGTGATCGAACGCCTTATGATTTCAACCTGGTACCCGTGAAATCCAGCGCTGCAACTTACTGCGGTATGAGTTATGACACGGTTGTTCAGTGGGACACTGTTTTTCATTTATTTGGCTCAGTTATTCCTAACTATATATAGCCTATAGATAAGCTGTGATAGCCTAGTGGTTAGGACGACCGACTTCATATCGGAGGTCGTGGGTTCGATCCCTCTAACTTTTCGGAGTTATGTGCGTTTTAAGTATTTAAATATCACTTGCTTTAACGGTGAAGGAAAACATCGTGAGGAAACCTGCATGCCAGAGAGTTCTCCATAACGTTCTCAAAGGTGTGTGAAGTCTGCCAATCCGCTTGGCCAGCGTGGTAGACTATGGCCAAAACCCTTCTCACTCTGAGAGAAGACCCGTGCTCTGTAGTGAGCCGGTAATGGGTTGATCATTATGATGATGATGATATGTAGATATATTGTGAGTGGCAAAATAAAATATATTCTTTCTTTCTTTCTTTTCTATCATGGTGGTTTCAAACAAAGATATAGACCAAATATAATGTACCTATCACAACAAAAGCTATAATGAAATACTTAGATATGTTTATTTAATATTGTCCATTTGTTTGTTTCGGAACTCCGTGCGCAACTAAATTAGACTCACAGTGGGAAATGAGCGGTCCACTAAAACAACACTGAGCGCATTAAGTATAGAGGTACCTACCCCACATCAATGCGGACGCTTTTATGATCTCTATTTCATAAACCAGAAGGACTGTTATGGTCTAAAAATAATATCTCTCCGTTGCCCATCATTCGGTTTACGGCCCTCTCTATATTGTGCCTTGCAATAATTCTTCTGTATCTGAAGAAGATATCACAATAAAACATTATTGAGGACTTATATCGTGTTGTAATAAGCTCTAATTATGATAAACACGTTTCATTGGCGCTTATATCAAGAATTAGTTGAATGAACTGTTTTTTTATTGCAATTAAGCCAATTGCTTCTTATTTATTTTTAGGAACAACATTTTTCCGGTTGGCTAGTACTTACTACCTAACTACCTACATTTTACCGGTTTTTCATTCCTATTGGTTCGAAGGCTATAATCAAATCAGGTTTATGACGGCTCATGATGATAATACTAATATAGCACATTAATTGCATCAACTTGTACTTAACGGGTCACGGAAATAGATACCTACTCAAGTTAAAAGTTTTTAAAGTCTAAAAAGTTTTTTGTTTTTTTTGTTTTTGTTTTTAAGGGTCACGGACCACGGTTAAACAGTTTACGTAATATGTTAGAGCCTTATCAAGAAGGCGCCTTAAAACAGATGCTCCACGTACCTACACCATAATAAAAAGATAGTATCACTGCAAAAGCTCAATAAATAACTGGAATAAAATATTCACCACACAGCATCTTGTAATGTACAAACAGAGCGTGAGAACAACATTGCAGTTGTTTCTCTACGATAATATCTAGTCCAACCCCTCTGCTTCACAATGGAAAATGATCCTTACCTCCCACTAATAGGACTCGAAAGCTAATAAATATTGTATAATGCAGTCGACCGGTGTCGTCTCATCACATCTCAATTAATACCGAATGACATGGTACAATATGACGTTGATTGTTCTCGTTTAGCTAAGCATAATATCACAGTCACTGTCGTCTGTCCAGTATATTATTATTAGCGTACTTACGTCATAAGCATGCTTGCTGCCTTTATGGGCAATTGAAGTAGGTACTCGTAGCTAGGCTATCTCTGTGATTTTAAATCAACTGCATTTTATTAAGCTCGTTATTAAATATTCGTTATAAAATCACACAAAATATACTTATATATATTTTTTATTTTATTTTTTGGGTTTGACTTTACATTCAAATGCAGGGATACTATACTTCGACTTTTAATTGTATGCAGTAATGTGAAGTTTCGTGGGTTGTCACTTTTTAACGAAAATAAAATAGGGATGGGGTACAGGTGATTGATTTGAATCATTCAATTATTTTATTCAAATTAAAGTTTTTATTTTAAGTAATTATTATATTTTATGTACAAAAGTTACATATATATATTTATATATATAGTATATATATAAATACGTATATCTTTAATATATAAAACAAAGTCTCGTTTGTTCGAACACTTATAACTCGAGAACGGCTGGACCGATTTTCATGGTTTTTGATTTGTTGTATTTGTCTTCGTCCCCAATAGCAGAATAACTGTTAAAAATATTGGAAAATTTACGAAAAAATAAAAGAAAAAACATTTTCCCATACAAAATGTTCATGGGTTTCGTAACTGTCAAACATTGAATGTTCATCCTGTCGATACGGAACTCTCTCACCCGTACCGTACCGTATAATTCTTCTGTACTTTTTCCTAAAGGGCTGGACTGATTTGGATGAAATTTTGTGTGTATATTTCAATGGGTTCCTGGATAGTTTGAAAACACTATTACCCGCTAAGTACAGCTAACCTATTGGGTCTTGGTAGGTGGCGCTGATATTGGTATGTCACCAGGCAGGACGACGTCTGCCGAGACCGCTAGTATATTAGCTATATATATATATATATATATATATATATATATATATATATATATATATATATATATATATATATATATATATATATATATATATATATATATATATATATATATATATATATATATATATATATATATATATATATTAGCGGTCCTAGTTATTAAGGTAAAATTTAAGGTATTTTAATTAAGGTAAATTCAAAATGAAACAGAATAGAATAGAAAATAAAAGTTTTTTATTCAAATACACTTTTAGATATACTTTTGAATCGTCGACGACGACGACGATGTATGTCCATTCCTATGTCCGCTTGTAACTAATCAATGGCTCAACGGATTTTGATAAAATATGATACGTCATTAAATTTGTCTCGATGACGCGAGTGTCAATGGGTACCTAAATTTAAAAAAAATCAAAATCGCGGACTTTATGCGCTTTATTGTGCGAGCTGAAAAAAAAATTTTCTTCATGACCCTCGAGTGGGGTATCAAAATAAAGGGATTCAAAAGGCAAATACGAAAATGTGTACAATTTACACAGACAATTACAATTTAGACAGGACCAAAGACAATTTAGAAATTATAAAATCCCAACTTGCCCCTGCCGGGAATCGGACCCGGGACCTCCCACTTATAAGCGCTTACGAGCACGAAGTAATCAATGTAAAAATATTAATATTATGTATTGTAAATAAAATAAATAAAAAAAAGACCAAAACCACTGCGCCAGGGAGGTCAAAATCATCTAGAAAATTATAAGTAGATTCCAAAAATATGTAAATATGTTATTATAATGTTAAATATATTTTTTTCTGAATAACTAGTAGGTATTCTTTTAAAAATATATATTTTTTTTTTGTTATAAAAGGGCAGTAGCAACTTAGCATGTTAACTATGACAGATATCGTCAACACACATAGGCTGTTATTGCAATAGAAATAGTACTTCTTACTTTTTTTTTCAATTAAAGCTCATATAATTAATTGTACCAATAGGATGCGTTTGCCACAAAAAGTCAAGATGACAAAATTGTTAATTTGGCTTTTATACGTAGGAGCCATCGATTTACTTAATAGATAAATAAAATTATGATGATAATGAAAGAGTAACTTTGAACGAAACTTTTGTGAATGAAATTGAATGAATTGAACGTATCACATCACTATAGAAATGGGGTTGGCAACATTATTTTACGAAATGACATTAGGAAACGTCAGATTACTGCAGATAATTAAAAGTTTGACTATAGGTATGCCTGGAGTAATTTCTTTACTGTGGAAACAAAAAATATTTTCAAAAGTACCTACCTAGATTTATAGGAATATTTCGAGAAATTTCGACCTGCTGCGAAAATAAAGATGAAATTAATAGATAACAAACATGAAAGCTTTTTATCTCATCAGACATAAATGGCAAGTAATTTCGCGGCAACAGAAATCTGTCACGTCTCGAGATCGATGTGAAAGGCCGCCTTAATAATGCAGATGCGTCTCTATTGATATCTTGTTTCGTGTGTTTGTCTATTTTGCCGCGCATTACTTCCTATCAGAAACCTATGTACATATGTACCTACTCGTATTTCTCATTTTTTTTTTTTGAAAATGTGCTAAGTTAAATATTCGCATTATATATTTCTAAATCTATTATACCTAGTTATTTTACAAACAACTATGAAAAATTTAGGAGGAAGGCCACAATCCGTCTAAAATATAACAGGTCCCCATAATATAATACTTTCTGAAGGATCCTGAAGCACACCTTAAGTTGCGAAGTAACTTTCATAAGTCTAGAGTAGCGAGTTGGCGAATCTTTGAGATATGGCCAAGTTTCTTGGAGATTTTAGCCTAAATGAGAAGCGAATATAACTTTCGTTATCAGCCTCTAGCTTTAATAACATATCAGCGAATAGGTCGAACTGGCTAATATTTATTTATTATTTAATCAATCTATATATATAAAACAAAGTCGTGTTAGTTCGAACACTTATAACTCGCGAACGGCGGGAGCGATTTTCATGGTTATTGATTTATTGTATTTGTCTCCATCCCGAATAGCATAATAACTATTAAAAACATTGGAAAATTGACGAAAAAATAAAATAAAAGAAAAAACATCTTCCCATATAAAATGTTCACGGGTTTCGTAACTGTCAAACATCCCGTCGCGTGGATACGGTAAACTCCCTCACCCTCTCACCCGTATTTATACTTAGTTATAATTCTTCTGTACGTGTGTTTGTTACTTCTCTTAAACGGCTGGACCGATTTGTATGAAATTTTGTGTGTAGGTATATTTCAATGGGTTCCTGGATGGTTTTAAAACACAATTACCGGGTAGGTACAGGTAACCTACCGGGTCTCAGGAGGTGGCGCCGATGTCGGTATGTCACCGGACAGGACGAAGTCTGCCGGGTCCACTAGTTACTTATAAAAATATACAGTCATTGACAATTAAAACTTTATATCTATTACTCTAAAACAACTGTGCCAGCACTTCATAATGAGTTTTTAAAAATTAATAACTATACGGAGTTATAATTATTAATCATTATATGTTATTGTTAACTATTTATCAGGATTATCAATTGTTCGTTTAAAATTGCAAGTGACATAGAATAGATAATCTGTGCCTCCTGTGACAGGTGATACAAGTCAAAAATCACCATTTTACAGGAGAGCAAAAACAAGATTTAAAAAATTCTAGTTCGCGATCTAATTGGGCTAGGTTAAACTTGAGTGCTTTCTTTTGTAGATAAAAACATTCACTTTCACCGTGTATTTAAATTTTTGCGGTAAATATTACAGTTTTAAAGTAATTCTTGAAAAACCTGTGAGTTGTACCTTTTTTAATTTCTAATCAATGCTAAAATTACGTGATAAATGATACAAATACAGTTAAATTACGTTACACCTATATATTGTCTTCGTGTAAATTGATATACATAAAGTAAAAATATCTAATAACTCATTAGAATATATTCCCAACCCAATGGTGCTCAAACAAAGGATAAATGTAATATCTCAAAGATGAGATTTTTTTACTTATCAGTCCCCTATTTTAACAATTTAGCTGAATTGTATCAGTTTGCTTAAATTTTGGTCTTCTGAAAAATGTGTTAAATAATACAACTCATGTTATACCCCTCACTAAAATGCATTTTTATGGTGCAAATAAATACAAGTTTTACAAAAATAAATCAACGTTTGTGAAACTTCTTCTAAACCAATAATTCACTAATAAAATACTAGCTGATGCCCACAACTTCATTTCGGGTGTATTCTTAGAAGTATCTTATATCGATTTCCAGGATGTAAACTGCAAAAATATAAAGGTTTTTATCTTCAATATGATGGACTCCCACACAAAGATTTAACCCCTATTTCAACCCCTTCAAGCCTTTATTTCGCAACAAAAGATAACTTATGTTGGTCTCCAAAGTCTAATTTATCTCTGTTCCAAATTTCATCAAAATCGGTTTTGCGGTTTAGGCGTGAAAGCATAATATAGAGATAGACAGAGTTACATTCCCATTTATAATATTAGTATGGATTAAGTCCTTACATATTATGAAACTGGCGTTTTATCGAACTGGCTACTATGATCTCATATATCTTGGCGTATTCCAAATTTAAATTATGTATTTGTTTTTTGAATCTAGTGATTCATTTGTTTTCGCTCAATTTGATTTTTCTTTGACATCGATCTGTTCAAAAAATGGAAAACTTATCGCATTATTTACGAATACGAGTTCCACAGTGGCACCAGTACTGCAAAAACAATTCGAAGGATTAATGATGAGTATGGGGAAACCCTTACTGTAAAAGAAAGCATGGTACGATTTTTGTTCCAACGTTTTTGTTCTGGAAATTTTGACCTAAAAACAAACCCCGTGGACGGCTGGAAACCCTAGTTGACAATGAAGAAATAAAGATGATTGTGGTAGCGGATCTATCGCAAACTATGTTAGAGTTAGTAGCAGGCTTCGGTGTGAGTGATATATTAATATTAATTCACTTAAAACAAAGAAAAGTGAAAAACTCGAGAAATAGGTACCTACCGCATGAATTGAGTGGAGCACACTAACAAACACGCATTAAGTGCTGCGTTACATTACTCAATTGTCACAATAACGACGGAATTTTGAATCGTATTGTTATCAGTGATGAAAAATAGTGTACGACAGTCGGAAATGCTCATCTCAGTGGTTGAATCCAAGAGAACTGGCGAAACCCAACTGGTGAAACTGTCCCAAACGAAAGTTGACTCAGAAAAAACTACTGGTGTGTGTTTGGTGGACCAGTGCTGGTATCATACACTATGGCTTCCTAAGATCTGGCCAGACAATAAAGATAGATCAACAATTTCAAACCATGATGGAAACGTCAGCAGTTAAACAACCGAAACTGGTCATTTCTCTTGCCCAATGCTGTTAACTTAAACCAACGCTAGACCTCATACTTCACAACAGACAGTCGCTAAATTAAAGGTGCTGCGATTGAAATATCTCAAACAACCATCACTCTCTCCGGGAGTTTGCTTCAACAGATTACTACTTTTTTCGGAATTTAGTCAATTTCTTGCAAGGAAAACAATTCAATAACAAAGTCCTAATATTTTAAAACTCTGTAAAACTCATAATCGCGCTCCTGAATAAAGCATAGCAAAACAGATATTACTTCTTATCGGTTGAAACAGTAATCTTGAAGTGGTAGGCTATTGGTACTGTCTTTATTGTAATCGTAATAGCGTAAGCTTTACCTCGTTTCAAACAATCCATAGTCTTCAACATCCTTGAATTCATTTTGTGTAAGAAAAACGGGGAATATTTTCTTTGGTATGCAAAACAGATCGAACATCACACCACATCAACTTTCCAATGCAAGAGTAAGAAATTGCTTGAAAACATGTTGAATCACAAGTCATTTAGATAACAGTACCTACCTAAACTTTGCTGTTTTGTTTGAAGCTGTACGCACTAGTTGGTACCAATCTCTTTGCAAGTGAATAACCATACTCATGTGCTTCTTCTTACGCTAAATTAACGCATGGTTGGTGTCAATCTCCATAAGAGTATGACTTGACGATTTCACTTGTATCATTTAGCACGTCTCCTTCTTCATACATTTTTTCTAGATTTGGTTTGAGTTTTAGGTACAATTCAATTTATATTCGTTTACACAGATAATGTTGATTTGTACACAATGATGCAAGTCGAGATGTATCACTGATCACAAATTAGGCATAAATTTAGATTGTGATTATTAGGTATATGTTTAATTGTACCCTAATCAGTTTTGAAAAAAATCTGTTCAAAGCGATATAACTCTAATTATATCAATATTCACGATAAATATACTAAAAATAAAATGTGAAAATTAATATAATCGCACTTATACCACGAAGCACGAAAAATAATGCATGCAGAAAATTACTTATTGAGGTTACAACTTGAAATATATCTATATGCACGATATTTTTGCAAAAATGCTGCCACTTATATCACTTTGCACAAAATTATCTCTGAAACTATAATAGTTAGAAGAACGTGGGTTAGACCAAAAAAAAGCTAATTTTTTTCTGATCATTTCTATGTAAAAATCTCAAAAAGGGTACAACTTGACTTAGATCACTCATCACAGGAGGCACAGATTTATTATTCCTCTACAAGCGGATAGATAACAGTGCAATGGGACAGCTGTGTAGAGATAAGCCTTATCTTATCAGTGATTCTTGAAACAGCACAAAGGACGGCGGACCTTTCCATGGATCATATAACGTATACCACCATGTATACCATTACTTTTTTAACCCCCGACGAAAAAACGACGGGGTGTTATAAGTTTGACGTGTCTGTGTGTGTGTGTGTGTGTCTGTCTGTCTGTCTGTTCCCCTGTGGCGCTCAAACGGGTGGACCGATTTGAATGAGAGTGTTGTTAGCTATGTTTAATGAAAATCGGACCAAGATGGCCGCCGCTACAAAATGGCGGATTACATATTTTTAACCCCCGACGCTAAAACGACGGGGTGTTATAAGTTTGACGTGTCTGTGTGTGTGTGTGTGTGTGTGTGTGTGTGTGTGTGTCTGTCTGTTCCCCTGTGGCGCTCAAACGGGTGGACCGATTTGAATGCGGTTTTTTTTGTTTGAAAGGTGATTTAGTCGAGAGTGTTGTTAGCTATGTTCGATCAAAATCGATCCAAGATGGCCGCCGCTACAAAATGGCGGATTATATATTTTTTCACAACTCCCTTAATATGGGTATCAAATGAAAGGGCTTGACTAGTAGAATAGCACTAGTGCAAATCCAAGATGGCCGCCGCCACAAAATGGCGAATGTCGGGGGTTTTTTAAATTTTCAATTTACACTTGTATCACAACGCCCTCAATATGGGTATCAAATGAAAGGGCTTGACTAGTAGAATAGCACTATGCAAATCCAAGATGGCCGCCACCACAAAATGGCGAATGTCGGGGGTTTTTAAATTTTTAATTTATACTTGTTATTTGATTATTATACGTTGATAAGATTTTTTTTATTTGACCATGATCCCATTTGCTGGTAGCCCAGGAACGCATAAAGCTTTTACACGTTTTCTTTTCTTTGCTGTACCTAGCACGTTTCCCTTATTGCCCAAGCACAACATTCAGTGCGACAAAATGCGCGGCTCTTAATTGGCAAAGTTTCGCAAAACAGATGTAAAGTAAGCACGGGATTTGTTATAAACCTTAAACTACGAGAATGAAGTCGCGCGCATCAGCTATTTAAAACTAGATCTCATTTGACCGAGCTGAAAATTGAAACGAGTTTTTCTTATTTGCAAAAATACCTTCAAGATCCACCTGGTTATTAAGGAGCTTTGGGAGCTTCTGCTAAATTATTATTACGTAAAAGGCATTTATTCTTATTGCGTGCAATCTCTCAACTATATACCTATGATCTTCTCCACGAGGATGCGAGAACATTACGAAAAGATTAACACTATATTTAGAACTTTTCATTACTTAAGAGGCCCTCATAAGAAGGCTCAGGGTCACTCAGCGGGCGATGGAGAGAGCTATGCTCGGAGTATCCCTGCGGGATCAAATCAGAAATCCCTGCGGGATCAAATCAGTCGCGAAGCTGAAGTGGCAATGGGCGGGGCACATTGCTCGAAGAACCGATGGACGCTGGGGTCCCAAGGTGCTTGAATGGCGACCTCGCACCAGTAAACGAAGCGCAGGTAGACCCCCCACTCGTTGGACAGACGATCTCAAGCGAGTCGCTGGCAGCCGCTGGAATCAGGCGGCACAAGATCGTGTGCTGTGGCGATCCTTGCAACAGACCTATGTCCAGCTGTGGACGTCCATTGGTTGAAACGAACGAACGAACGAACGATTAATTAAGAGATAGTGTACAACAGAATTAGTACCAATAATCGTATACTTTAATTTAGGCACAGAAAAAATTCTATACACGATCCTTACAAATATACCAAATATTCTTATTCTTCCAGTGTGATAGCACCTATTCACCAATCTTCACTAGGAGATATCCTAAGCGGAGATTGGCAAAAACATTTCTATGTTAGCAACAAATAAAGCTGGACTTTATTCACCGCTGCCCTTAATAGTGACCTAGAGCTCAAACCACTGACGAAAGTTACAATGTCTTCGTTTGCCTTTTACAAAAAATTATAATAACAAGAATATTCAAATACTTATAATTCCCAGCCACTGTTACAAATCGCCGATATTATCCGATTTCCAATAACAAATCACGTCAAAATAAACATCTCCGTTTTCAATCGTCTGTAAAGGAGCTCGGATGTGGAAGGAGGAGGGGGGCGACAAAAAAGCTGCAAACAAAACGTTAGGTGAAATGAGCGCGAGGGGATGATGCCGGCTTTTATTATGGCGATTGCTCCGCGCGGATGCTTTTTAATTTACCTTTCTGCGTATAATTAAAACTTGTGGCGTTTTTTGAGGACTACAATGGATTTAACTACGGATTTATCAAATGGACCAATTGTTATCATCGACTAATTAACGTTGGAACCTTAGATTATAGATTTTTGGAGCTGCAATTCCTCTTATACCCACATAAATATGTTCTTAGACATGACTGGTATCGCCTGTTGAAAGACCATCTCTCTCTCTTTGCATCGTCAACCTCAGTGCTGAGGGTCGCGATTTTTGTCATGGATCATCTTATCCCGCACGATGGTCTTCCACTTGGATCTGTCTTCGGCATTGTGGAGAGCAGCGTGGACAGATGTACCGAGTGTATGGCGCTGACCTGCTGGGTTATTCTGTAACTTAGTTAGCAACTGAAAATAGTTGCCAACGAATTAGTTTGATATACATTGCTGCTTTACTGTGGGAAATATAAAGTGTTTTCATAATTTTACACAGTAAAGCAGCAATGTATATCGAACTAATTTGTTGGCAACTATTTTCAGTTGCTAACTAAGTTACAGAATAACCCCCCTGGTCGGACCAACGCATGGGGCTACGTCCTCTTGGCGTCTTCCCTTCAACCTTGCCCGTGACTAGGAGTTTTACTCCAGGGTTGCGGCGGGCAATGTGTCCGAAATAATCCAAGGTGCGTCACAGACATGTGGACGATAGCCTAGTTGTTATTCGTAGTTCTTTTAGAATAGATGCGTTGGTTCTGAAAGCAGTCCATGCTATTTTCAGCATTTTCCTCCAGCACCACATCTCGAAGGCATCGATTCGCTTGCGGTCTGAAGCTCGAAGAGTCCATGTTTCTTATTTGCTTGTTTCTTATTATATGTCTTTGTTTGAAAGACCATCATGATTGGCAAAATATAGGAACAGAGAAGCGTTGTAGAAGAAAAATATCGTGGCTTAAGAAGATCTGTGAATGAGCAGAGGTAGCCTACGTAGCATGACTTTTGTCGTTTACGAAAGACAGCCATTATAATCTGACGATATAACGGCTAACCTTCAGTATTAAGGAGAGTCACGACAAATTAGAGCAGATTCCTCTTTTCGACGATTATAGTGTTAAAACTATATCAGTATATTTAATTACATATAGACATACTATTTAGAAATATGTACTCGTAGGTTCAAATATGTACTCGTAGATTATATGTTTTGGTTTGAAAGTTTTTAATCCATTACGCACACTTATACCACGGTCTGACACTGAACAATAGCGAATGAAACGCGAGAGTAGGATCGGGCATCATCATGAAACCCGCGCCCTTTCAATCATAGATCCCCGGTTTTGAAACTATGAATAATGGACGACGGCAATTGGGTCAATGCACGTCGGAAAATTCACGAGAATTGTAGTTTTTTCCTTTTGTGTTTTTGTGCCCTGTAATAAATTAGTGCTTTGTAACCAGATGTGCCCTATACTAGCTCATGCCGAGTATTTTAGAGAAGAAAAATGACCGCGAACTCTGTCCAATATACTAACTATCTCTGTGCCAATGTCCAGCTCAATTAATGATACGCGAATGCATAAAGAACGAAGACGATCAGACAAATATATTTTTCCCCCTGTAACAAGTTAGCCCTTGACTACGATGTCACTTAGTGGTAAATGGCAAAGCAGTCTTAGATGATGGACACGGGCTCACTTGGCCCTTCCAAGTGTGACAATTTAAGAGCCTGTCGCATGTTTTCAAAATTAAAACTCGTCTTAATAATCATTTTCATCAGAAAAATGACATTTGCTATCGGAACAGGCGGAAGTTACTGACGGAAGCTTTTCTTTCAGTTCTACCTCCACAAATAATTTTATTCACTATAATATCAGCTTAATCGGTGCACATGATCTTATCTAAAGCACTGACAAAGAGCACTCAATACTCCAACACACTTGAGCATGATCTCATCACTTTCGCCGTCAAAGGGCGTATCCTGTATATTGTACATTGTAGACGGACGGACGACTATTGTTCATCACAATGGCAGAATAACGAAACGTCGTGTTTGTCGAGCGTCGACTTTCTCTTTTATATGTAACTAGCTTTTCCCCGCGGCTTCGCCCGCGTGAATTTCAGTTTTTCACAAATCCTGAGGGAATCGTGGATTTCTGGTTCCCGTTCCCGCTCCCTTTTCCAACCTTTATACTTACTTTCAAGGTAGTTTGCTATAGTGATCTACCTATAGCTGTAGATTTAGGTTTTTTCAAAATCCCGTGGGAACTGTGGATTTTTCCAGGATAAAAGTAGCTTATGTTTTAGGTCAGGGCATTATCTATTTCCATTCAAAATTTCAGCCAAATCTGTTCAGAAGTTGCGACGTTATAGAGTAACAAACATCCAAACATCTCAGCCGCTGCAATCGCTTCAAGTTTCCGACTTAGGCAGCTAGAGGGCGCTGCGATCGTTTTTTTAAATTTCGAATGATGAGGGCGATGCGATCGTTACATAGTTTCCAGTTTTAGCCGCCAGAGGGCGCTGTGATCACTTCAAGTAAGGCCGCCAGAGGGCGCTGCGATCGTTTTTAGTTTCTAGTTTTGACCGCTAGATGGCGCTGCAATCGGGTTTTTAGTTTCCAGTTCTGGCCGCAAGAGGGCGCTGCAATCGTTTTTAGTTTCTAGTTTTGGCTGCTAGAGGGCGCTGCTATTGGTCCAAGTTTCCGGCTAAGGCTGCCAGAGGGCGCTGTGATCGCTTCGAGTTAGGCCACCAGAGGGCGCTGCGATCGTTTTTAGTTTCCAGTTTTGGCCGCAAGAGGGCGCTGCAATTGTTTTTAGTTTCCAGTTTTGGCTGTTAGAGGGCGCTACTATTGCTTCAAGTTTCCGGCTTAGGCCACCAGAGGGCGCTGTGATCGTTTTAATTTCCAGTTTTAGCCGCTAGATGGCGCTGCAATTGGGTTTCTTAGTTTCCAGTTTTGGCCGCAGGAGGGCGCTGCAATCGTTTTTTAGTTTCCAGTTTTGGCTGCTAGAGGGCGCTGCTATTGCTTCAAGTTTCCGGCTTAGGCCGCCAGAGGGCGCTGTGATCGCTTCAACTTAGGTCATCAGAGGGCGCTGCGATCGTTTTAATTTCCAGTTTTTTGCCGCAAGAGGGCGCTGTGATCGTTTTTTCTTTCCAGTTTTAGCCGCAAGAGGGAGCTGCAATTGTTTTTTAGTTTCCAGTTTTGACCGCCAGAGGGCGCTGCAATTGTTTTTTAGTTTCCAGTTTTAGCTGCCAGAGGGCGCTGCGATCGTTTTTAGTTTCTAGTTTTGGCCGCCAGAGGGCGTTGCGATCGTTTTTAGTTTCCAGTTTTGGCTGCTAGAGGGCACTGCTATTGCTTCAAGTTTCCGGCTTAGGCCGCCAGAGGGAGCTGTGATCGTTTTTAGTTTCCAGTTTTGGCCGCCAGAGGGCGCTGTGATTGCTTCAAGTTAGGCCGCTAGAGGGCGCTGCGATCGTTTTTAGTTCCCATTAAAACTTTCATCCCCTATTTAACCACCCTTAAAAGAAGATTTTTCAAAATAAAATATACAGAGTTTTATTATTTAAAACTCATAATCTAAATACCGATTTTCAGGTCTGTAACTTTAAAAACATGGGACTTTCATAAAGACTTTCATCCCCTATTTTACCACCCTTAAGGGGAGATTTTTCAGAATAACTTATACAGGTTTTTATCATTTAAAAATTTTAATCTAAATGCCTATTTTCATATTTGTAACTTCAAAAACATAACCTTCCTACCCCCATTTCACCCCCTTAGGGGAGGATTTTCGTGAAATATTTTCTAGGCTGATATCTAAGCCCTAGAATTAACCTACCTTCCAAATTTCAATTTGATAATAGCAAAATTATAATTAAAACTTCCCATCAAAACTTTCATCCCCTATTTTACCACCCTTAAGGGAAGATTTTTCAAAATAAAATATGCAGAGTTTTATTATTTAAAACTAATAATCTAAATGCCGATTTTCAGGTCTGTAACTTTAAAAACATAGGACTTTCATACAAACTTTCTACCCCCATTTTACCCCCTTAGGGGAGGATTTTAGGGATATTAAATAGCCTATAACCTGCCCCAAAAAATGGACTACCAAATGCAAAAAGAATTTTTCAAATCCGATAGGTACTTCCAGAGATTAGCGCGTTCAAACAAACAAACAAACAAACAAACAAACAAACAAACTCTTCCGCTTTATTATATTAGTATAGATATAGATTGAGACTATAAAATGAGGATTAAATCACGGACAACTGGTTTCGGCTCGTCACGCTACGAGCTGTTGGTGACCGAATGTGTTGCATTGAACGAGAGTTTTGTGTGGAAGCTATTAAACTTTACGTTTGAAACTTTGCATTTGAAACAACATCTATGGTAGATATACAGCGTATCCTACGTATTTGTTTTTAACCCCCGACGCAAAAACGACGGGGTGTTATAAGTTTGACGTGTCTGTGTGTGTGTCTGTGTGTGTGTGTGTGTGTGTGTGTGTGTGTAAGTGCGTGCGTGCGTGCGTGCGTGCGTGCGTGCGTGCGTGCGTGCGTGAGCGTGAGCGTGAGCGTGTGCGTGTGTGTGTGTGTGTGTCTGTTCCCCTGGTATCAAACGGGTGAACCGATTTGAATGCGGTTTTTTTTGGTTGAAAGGTGAATTAGTCGAGAGTGTTGTTAGCTATGTTTGATGAAAATCGATCCAAGATGCCCGCCGCTACAAAATGGCGGATAACATATTTTATCACAACTCCCTGAATATGGAAATCAAATGAAAGGGCTTGACTAGTAGAATAGCACTATGTAAATCCAAGATGGCTGCCATCACAAAATGGCGAATTTCGGTGGTTTTTAAATTTTTTAATTTATACTTGTAAATAATTACGAGCACATTACTTAAATCCGAGAGTAAATCTAAACTCGAACCTCATATTCATCGTTGTTGGCCTTCAGACGATACATGCACTGTCTAGGCTACCCTTTTCCCATAGCTATACATATAAGCCGATGCGTGAGCGACATTTAAGGCCAATGGGACAACTGAACCTGTCCTCACAAACAAGAGAGCCTTTGGTATCTGTGTCCTTTTTCCTCCAAATGTCGTCATCATCAACAACACGGTAACCCACCTTATATGCTGTTACGCCATTCGTTCACCATCTGGTCCGCCAGTTCCTCCCAATGCTTAAAATTGATCTTAAAGTCGGTCAAGACCTTGTGAAAGCAGTCTTTCAGTCTTCGACCCACCGGCCTTTAGGACGTTCGGCCACGCTAAGAAGTATCTGCCGAGGCAAATGAGAAGGCTCCAGCCGATGCACATGCTTGGCCAGCGCAAGCTTAAATAAAGCCACACGAGTAGTAAATCTACAGAGGGGAAGCTTCCACAAGCGGCCCGCTGTAGGTATACTCACACAAACACACTCACCAACGGTTCACGGACGCGCGCTCGTTCCACTAACCGGTACAGTTGGTGACAAACATGCGCATATGTGTGAGTGTACCTACAGCGGGCCGCTTACTAGAAGCTTCCCCTCTGTAGGTACTCTGTGATAAAGCTGTGAGGCTGGGCTGGGGTACTAATTTGGAATATCTTTAGTCTGCAGGTCAATACTAGGTCCAGACGTTTCGGTCGAGGCATCTCCACAACAGTCACGCTGCTTCGTAAGGCCACACGAGTAGATAAGTACAGAGAGGAAGCTTCATACAAACGGCCCGCTGTAGGTACACTCACACAAACACACTCACCAACGGTTCACGGACGCCCGCTCGGTCCATCAACCGGTTCAGTTGGATGAGAAACGTGCGCATATGTGTGTGTGTACCTACAGCGGGCCGCTTGTAGAAGCTTCCCCTCTGTACCTATCTACTCGTGTGGTAAGGCTGCCGCGTTTAGTCTAGAACGCGCCAATAATCAAGTATAGCTTAGTTATAAAAGATAATAAATCTCTTAAAGATTTAACCGGTTGCCTACAAACAACAAAAGATTCGAGGTTAACTTTCTAATAAAAAGCCGAGATTCTCTTTATTTTAAAGCACGTCCTAAATAACCTTAATTTTGCTCTTAGCCCCGTTCCCGCTTCCCCGACAATGAATTGCGTCGGTCAAGCTAGTAAAAGACTGAACTCTTGTACAGATAGCAGCTAAATTAATGTAAATATAAAATTAAATGCTCCCACTCCCACAGTTTGCATTTATTTTAAAGGTATGCATTTAATTTTAAGCCTACCTATTTTCGTATAGAAATGCCAACATTTAGGTATAGATGTTTTTTGCTAATCCAGTCTCACGAAAATAGTAGACATAATATAGAAAGCCTATTTATAAATGTTAACCTTTTAACCTTTTTGCTGACATTTCTCGCCTACAACAAGAAGGAAAATCCTGATAAAATATTGGAAATAAAATAGAGCCCTACTAAAATAACTTTACTTTAGTAAAAAACCCTACCTTCTGACATGGAAATAACATTTCACTTAAGTAGGTAAATAATTTTACTTTTTTTGCTTTCAGTGCAACAGAAAGCCTACATAATTATCGGTCGGTATCTAGCTATTCAAAGAGAGAGCGACCGCGTAAACCTACCGATCGGTTTCAATAAATAGTTCGCTTAAATATCAGCTCCCGAGTTACTTGGCTCGGCGACGGCTTTGTTCTGTCTGTGCGGTCACGCGATCACTACCTTTGATACGGCTACTGCTTTATAAACCTTTAAACATACCTATTTTACAATATAAATATTGGTATTTATCACCTATGTCAGTTTATTTACCACCTATGTAGGTACATGTCATTTGCAAATTGGTCATGACTGATATCATATTGTGTAAAACTATAGATGAAATAAAATTTTATAAATGACGATATTGTTATCAACTAAATTTGACATAGACCTACTTATTTCAATTTAGTTTTTAGATTTGAAAAATTTATAACAATAAAATTAAAAACTATTCAAGGTACCTACAGGCTATACCTACCAAGCAATGAAGCTCTATTTATTTACACATTGAAGATCATTGCATTAACAAGGCCCCTAGTAAAAGCAGTTCAGACTTCAGGCTGCCCATTAATGTTTGATCATTTAAATATGTTTACGAGAACGTTACACGGTTTGTTCAATAAAGTTGGTGCATTAAAAGCGAGCGTTTATCAGTGTAGCGCATTCACACTCCGTAAATAGGATTAAAAACAAAACTAAACAAACTTGTTACAGAATGGCATCGTAAAATGTAACAACGAGAACCGCTCGCGAACGGCTTTTGATTTAAGTACTTTAAAAATGTTATCGGAGTACCTATAACGAAACTAAATTCGTTTAAAATGTCCTGGGTATGACAAAGCCGTTAGTTTTTTAAACGGCTAATGGGTTTATTTGTGTGATGTTTTTGTGAGCATTGTCTGATTGCATGTTCCTTACCAGGGTTAGTAGATCTGTCATGATTATTTTAGTGACTAGGTACATAGTTGGTATTTTGTTTCGAGGATTTTGAAGTTTAAAGAGACGATTTGGTAGTAATGTTGATTTCCTGATGATCAAATTTTATAACGGCGGCCAATTTCGGAACAGTTTAGCCAACTTGGCATAGTTAGATAAGTATTCCATACTATAATAATATAATATTGTAATACTTTTACATAGATTGTTAAATATTATTTCAAAACACTGTACCTACCTATCTACTCACCACTTTATATACGAAGGAAGCGTTTCAATTTTTCCTTTAGAGCCCGTTTATTTTGAATGACGTAGTGTCGATGCTATTTAAAATAGCCCATGATCATTATATTTTATAGAAGATTGGAACGTAATCCATACAATGTTACGCGCTAGGCCTATCACCTGAACATGATCATATTTTATTACCTTACATAATATTATGATTATAATTTACTAAAATACATTATTATACGCCTCTCTCACATTCTTGCTAGTCGTGCAATAAAAATTTAATTCGTGTCTAGGTCTCAGTACTTACTATATTTACCTACTAGCTGACCCCCGCGACTTCGTTCGCGTATTTATAGGTTTTATATAGGATAGGATCGGATCCCATAATTCTTTTATGTACCTAAACTAAATGTAGACTAAGTTACTCCTTATAACATCACCTACCTGTCATTGGAAGTTCCGTTAAAATCGATCCAGCCGTTTCGGAGATTAGTTGGAACAAATAGACAGACCAACAAACATAAATTTAAACGCACACCAGTTTAAAATAAGCCGTACGTTCAAAGATCCGAGTCCCAAGTTATTTGAACCCAATACTGAGGGTTGTAATGTCTGTCATTTCTGAACTAAAAAACCTATGACCTTGAAATATTTACGAGACAATACCTAAAGTACTAGCTTTCTAACAAAAAAAAATGAGTTAAATCGAACTACGCGTTAATGAATTAGGGTAAAACCCGGATAGACGCCCCACTTTTTGAAATGGCCTCCTAACTTTTAAAATATTAATTTATCACAAATAATATTTATGAATATAGCTAGTTTAATCTTTTGGGTTCCATTATGACTTGTTTTTGTTGTCCTAACGATTACCGATTTTGCAGAATTTAACTTTTTGCAGACCCTTTTTTTTGAGGATAGATGCCTACCTGTGTGGATAGATGCCCCACTATGAAAATACTAAAAAGGATAGATGCCCTATGAAAAAAATAAGCAAAATACATAGTTTTATAAGGTTTTATTATCTAAATATATAAAAGGAAAAGGTGACTGACTGACTGACTGACTGATCTATTAACGCACAGCTCAAACCACTGGACAGATCGGGCTGAAAGAGATAGATGCCCCGAAGAATATTAAAACTACTTATTAGGAATTTATTGAAAAAAGAAATAAAAATATAAAAGAACATTAAAAATATTTAAAAAAATACTTGATATATCTATAGGTATATTAGGGGATAGATGCCTCTAAGGGCACCTATACCTCGAAAAATCGAGGCAACTATCCTTTTTGATATGGATAGATGCCCTTTTATTTATTAAATAAACTAAAAACTAAAGAGCGATTATTTACACTTAGGTGTACACTTATTGAACCAGTGTATTGACATAATAAAAAATATAACAGAATCTACTACTACTTCAAAAGTTATACAACGGCAAATACTCGCCTCTAAAACTTTGAAGGATTTGCCGCGTTCGCTGCGGAGATAATCACACGCACAAGCGAAACAAATTGTTTTAATACAAATATATGTAGGGGCCTGAGGTTTGGGGGGCCTGCGCTTCTTATTTAAACTATCAATTTTTAGTCACGAGTTTGGGAAGTCAGGTTTTTTGACACTGAGGCATCTATCCAACTGCGGCATCTATCCGGGTTTTACCCTACAGTTAAATACACGTTTTAACTTTCTTCCCCTCTCCCAAGAGAACCGTGCTGAATTTCGGGATAAAAAGTATCCTATGTCCTACCTCGGAGTATAAACTCAAATCGTACCAAGTTTCATTTGAATCCGTTCAGTAGTTTCGGCGTGATGCGCGGCCAAGGTACAGACAGACAGACAAAAATGAGAAAAATTACAGTTTTGGCTTCAGTATCGATTACAGAGTGCCCTCCAAAATAAATTTTCAAAATATCTTCAATGTACAGAATTAGATCTGTTACAGTTTTATTATATGTATGTAACGCGGGACCCTAAACAGTGGCAACGCCGCCCTGTCGAAGGCCTCTCGGTTTCAGAGCGAGCTGGCATTGCGCATTCGGCCGCGCCTCGCTCCAGGGTCGTATGGGCGGGCGCGGGGGTTACGCGCGGGTGAAAGGGGTAGTGGCTGATGCAATACTCCCAAAATCTTACGCAATTAGCGCCGCGACTTGACACGCGATGTGTGTTCGTTATTATTGGACCCCGAGCTTTTCTCGCGATAACACGCGCGTTGCGTACCTAGTTTTAATACGTACCAACCAATGTCGGGAATTTATCATGTATGTGTTAATGTTGTGAATTGTGATGATTATAGAATGTGTAGCGACAAACGGTGTTTCATTAAAAGTGCCTCTGACCGATAAAGTTTAAGGCCAGCAGTGGACCTTATAGTGGCGTCCCAACGGTGGGCATAAGTCGCGATCGATTTGTTTCTTCGCTGTTACATATATATAACAAAATGAGTCTCGCGACAACGCGCAAAACTCGCTCGAAGAACGAATTGTCGACTGAGCCTGCGGAAGATTTCGAAGGCGGTTCATCACCCAGCATGGCCCCTTCGCTCGAGATGTCAGAGGGACAGCTCGCTACACTCATCAGAAGCATTACCAGCTCGACGTCCCGCAGCAATGGGACGTTCGCAAAATGTTCGGCGCGCTTCGCAGGGACTTCGCCCCGTGACCCCGACGTTCTGGAAGCTTTTATTGATGCCGTGGAAGTCTACAAGGACTGCACCAACGTCAGCGACGAGCACGCGCTGCGCGGCCTGCCCATGCTGCTAACCGGCGAGGCAGCAGTATATTGGCAGGGCGTGAAGGCAGCAACGACGACTTGGGCTGACGCGATCAACGGTCTGCGAGGCATGTTTGGAGCCCCGCGGCCCGCGTACAAGATACTCCGGGATGTATTCGCCGCAGAACAGCGTGACAGTGAACGTGCCGATGTGTTCGTGGCGCGCGCCCGTGCTAAATTATCGAAGTTACCGTATAAGTTAGAAGATCGCGTTTTAATCGATATAACATACGGACTCCTTCACAAGCGTGTGCGTAAACGGTTACAAAGAGAGAATTGCGTGAGTATGGAAGGGTTATTGCATAAGGTTCGAGAGATTGAAGAAAGCATAGAGGAGCTAAAAGTGAGTACTACCTCTAAAACTAACGATAACAGCTTGCCTAAAACCGGCCCCGTTGACTCCGACGAGGCGCCGGCGCCGAACCGCCAAATACCTAAACTCGGCCCCGCGGCCGCTCGCGACCCGGCGATAAGCCGCCAGGCGCGCCCGAAGTGCACTTTTTGCCATTTTTTTGGGCACCGAATTTCTGAGTGCCGGAAATTCACGAATAATAAGGGGAACTCTAAGTCCGATAATGTAAACGTCAAACATGACGACAACGATAACGCGAAAAGCGATTCTAATCCGTTACGTTGCTATGGATGTGGCCAACTAGGAGTAGTTAGATCTAGATGTAATAACTGTAAGAGCGCTAGCACTAGCAAAGCCGAGGATAAACGCGTCGATTTTCACAGTGTTTCAGGAGAAGTTAATATACCTACTCTTGCGCCGACGCGCCCCGTGGTACGCGTAAGCGTCGCGGATCGCACGGGCGTCGCAGTGCTGGACACCGGGGCGACGCATTCCATCGCCAGTCCTGCGCTATATCGTATCCTGCTAGAAGCCGGCGTGCAGTTCATCGAGTCTCAACGGCCAATTGGACTCGCAGATGGGACTTCTCGAGTGAGTAAAATTTTCACTTGCAACACGGAATTGGAGTTGGAAGGCCGCTCCTTACCCGTCACCTTCATGGTGCTACCCGATGCTGCCGATGCTAGGACATTACTCGGCCTGGATTTTATTACTCGTGCAGGCATAGTAGTCAATGCGCCACAGGAATTTTGGTACTTCGTTGACACTCTGAGTAATAAATTCAATTTTGTCGATTACCACTTACCGGTGAATAACGAGGAGATCCTTGCACTGAATAATGATCAGTCTGTCTGCCTTAGAGATGATGAAGGTACTCAGCTCAATAGCGACCAGAGAACCCAGCTGGATCAGCTGCTAGTCAAGTACGCTGACGTGTTCTCCGCGGACGGTCCGCCTACTGAGTATGCTATGCACTGCATCAAAGTCAAGGAGGGTCAGCAGCCTATCGCCTCGCCACCCTACAGAATGTCTGCAGGTAAGAAGGAAATATTAGAGAAAGAGTTACAGAAGCTGCTCGAAGCAGATATAATTGAGGAGTGCGAGTCCCCATGGGCCGCCAATGTTGTATTGGTTGGGAAGAAAGATGGAGGAGTACGCTTATGCGTAGACTACAGGAAACTCAATTCAGTCACGGAACCTGATCGCTATCCACTTCCTCGGATGGAAGATATACTCCACGAGGCAAAGTCGAGCAATTACATGTCCACTCTCGACCTTCGCTCTGGGTATTTTCAGGCTTTAGTCCGGCCTGCAGATCGGGACAAGACTGCGTTCGTTACCCCATTAGGAACATTCAGATTCAAACGGATGCCTATGGGCCTAAGAAACTCTGGTGCCACATTCCAAAGACTGATGGACCGCTTCAAATCCAACTTGAAGGACATTCATATATGGGCATATCTTGACGACTTATGTCTACTTTCAGATTCATATGAAGGGCACCTGAAGGATTTGGAAGCCGTCTTCCAGCGTCTGCAAATGTTTAAGCTGCGAGTCCATCGAGGGAAGAGCTGCTTCGCCAGAGACTCAATCAGATTCCTAGGGCACGTGATAGTGCCAGGGGGATTAGCTGCGGATGACCAGAAAGTCGCCGCCATCGCTGCCATGACTCCGCCGCAGAACTTAAAGCATCTGAAAAGCTTTGTACAGGCCGCGAGCTGGTTCCGACGATTTATCCCGAATTTTGCCGCCACGGCGAAACCGCTTACAGACTTACTCAAGAAAACCAGTGTCTGGGCGTGGGATCAGCCTCAACGAGACGCCTTCAACACGCTGAAGCAGAAACTCACTTCAGCGCCGATATTGCGACAGGCAGATGGCACGAAGCCATACACGCTGTATACCGACAGCAGCGGCTACGCCCTTGGAGCAGTCTTGATGCAAGGGGAGGGGCCCGACGAGCGCCCGATCGAGTACGCCAGCCGCCTGCTCAACAGCGCAGAGAGGAATTATACAACGACAGAGAGAGAAGCCCTCGCTGTCGTCTGGGCGATACAAAAGTTTCGTGGTTACGTAGAGGGGTCCGCCGTACGCGTGATGACCGACCACCAGCCGCTCAAGTGGCTCATGAGCCTGAAGTCACCGAGTGGCCGACTAGCGAGGTGGGCATTGACATTGCAAGAGTACAACCTAGACGTAAATTACACCCCTGGGAAAAAGAATGTAATCGCCGACGCGCTGTCACGCCCGTCGTGCGCTGATGACAAAGCATGCGAACTTTGCTACACTGTCATAGACATGCCCGCGCAAAGTCCAACGGACATCCGGGAAAACCAGGTTAAAGATCCTGAGGTCAAGAAGATCATAGACGACATGGAGTCGAACGATCCTTTCAAAGCACGAGTGTGGTCCGATAGAGGCTACGTTATGTCGGACGGCATTCTGCACAGGTGCTCTGCCGACGACGAAGACGTCGAGCAGCCCTGCCTCGTGATACCGCAGCATGAGCGAGCGCGTGTCCTCGCTGAGCTCCACGACGCTCCGACCGCCGGACACTTTGGCGTCGAGCGCACTCTGGGACGTCTGCGAACGAGATACTATTGGCCAGGTATGAGGGCTTTTGTTGCCGATTATATAAAGCATTGCGTGCCCTGTCAGAGGTATAAAGTAGATACACGCAAGCCTGCTGGTCTAGTACAGACTCCAGCCACGGCAAAACGATTTGAAGTCATATCGATTGACCTATTCGGCCCGCTACCGGAAACGCCGGAAGGTAATCGCTGGATATTTATAATAGAAGATGTATGCAGTCGGTGGGTTGAGCTATTCGCACTAAAGGCCGCCACAAGTGCAGAATGCACCAAAATCCTAATTAACGAGATTTTCTTTAGGTACGGCGTGCCCCGACGAATAATTTCAGACAACGGTGTCCAGTTCATCAGTGACGTGATGCAGCAAGCGTGCCACGCCATGGGAATCACCCAGGCGCTCTCTCCGTTGTACCATCCGGAGAGCAACCCGATCGAGAGAAAGAACCGCGACCTCAAGCCGCAACTTGCTATCCTAGTGGGTCAAGATCATGCTACTTGGGACGTTCATCTCGCTGCTATCCGCTTTGTAATGAACTCCGCTGTGACTGCGAGCACCGGATTTTCACCTGCTTATCTCACTTTCGGGAGAGAGCTCCGAGCTCCTTCCGACACCACCACCGACGTCCGAGTCATCCTAGAAGAGGATAATTTCGTCCCCAGTTTCACACCTTACCTGAGGAAAATGGCCAACGCGTTAGCGCAAGCAAGAGATGTGCACGAACGCGCTCAGGCAGAATCCAAGAAGTATGCAGATGAAGGCAGACGCCCCGCGCCGCTGTACAAGGAAGGCGACTTGGTCTTGCTGAAGACCCATGGCTCCAACGACGCGTCCAAAGGACAAACGCCGAAGCTGTTGCCACGTCGCGACGGGCCATATCGGGTGCGCCAGGTATGCAGTCCTGCTACTTTCCTGCTGGAGAGGATCAGCGACCACGAGGTTCTAGGTAAGTACCACTCATCTGATCTTACTCCTTTCGTTGGCCACATCCAAGCACCGCTTCAGGAGAAGCGCAAACGGGGTCGTCCCCGCAAGTTAGGTGCTAGTTCCCGTAGTGCCATGGCACCACGCGAACTATAGGGGGGGAGATGTAACGCGGGACCCTAAACAGTGGCAACGCCGCCCTGTCGAAGGCCTCTCGGTTTCAGAGCGAGCTGGCATTGCGCATTCGGCCGCGCCTCGCTCCAGGGTCGTATGGGCGGGCGCGGGGGTTACGCGCGGGTGAAAGGGGTAGTGGCTGATGCAATACTCCCAAAATCTTACGCAATTAGCGCCGCGACTTGACACGCGATGTGTGTTCGTTATTATTGGACCCCGAGCTTTTCTCGCGATAACACGCGCGTTGCGTACCTAGTTTTAATACGTACCAACCAATGTCGGGAATTTATCATGTATGTGTTAATGTTGTGAATTGTGATGATTATAGAATGTGTAGCGACAAACGGTGTTTCATTAAAAGTGCCTCTGACCGATAAAGTTTAAGGCCAGCAGTGGACCTTATATGTATTATTATTATATTATTATAGACGAGCTGATGCCCGCAACTTCGTCCGCGTGGATTCATTTAAATCTCATACAAAATTTCAACCCCTATTTAACCCCTTTAGGGATTGAATTTTCAAAAATTCTTACCGGATACTACGTCATAATAGCTATCTGCATGCCAAAGGAGAATGCCCAAAAATCTATGGGCGTGTAACCCAGTCGTTTACAAGCGTGTTGTATGCAGCATTTATTGCAGGTTTATTCCTGATAACCAAACACACCATTTTAATACCTCTAGGACTTGTAGTTTTAAATAAATCTAAGTTTAAGTTTGAAAATGATTCTAGGTTATGTGTAGTTTATAATTGTTAAAGTAGTAAGGAAAGCCGTGTATCTTTCCTGCCGATTTGAACTATTTGTTTGGCGCGCACTATACTTAACATACCTGTCCAACGATATGCAATACAAAAACAATAAACCAAATTAATATTGGTCTCCGCTGTGCTACAATAAACATTCAAAATGTAAACAGAGTAGACGTCACTAGCGTCACACACAACTAAAACAATGACATGTCACATTGACATCTTGAAATAAGTTTCGTTACACAAAATCAAAAAGGTTGTAGTTATATTATATTCCATTGCACAAAAAGAAACGAAGTTAAAAGAATATTATAAAAAAAATATATTAATTATTACTTATTTACTTTAAGCATATATTGTACGATTTACAACAAATAACAAATAAAATAATGTATTTAAATAATTAATATCCGTTCTATTTTAAATGAAATTATTTTTTTAAAAATAACAAACCTCTTTTTATTTGGGCATGTACCAATGCGTAGAATGTAATGGCAATGGCCGTCAGACTTAAACGGGAAGTTGAAAAGACGGTTTAATTCCTTTTTTATTACATTTTTTTATCGTGAAGTGTAGCATTAATAATTATTAATTTTCAAATTGTCATATATTCGTAAGATAATTTTTAATAAATTACATTTTGTGTAAATGTTTGGGTCAGGGGTGGTCATTCTCCTTTCAGCCCAATCTGTCTAGTGGTTTGAACTGTGCGTTGATATATCAGTCAGTCAGTCACCTTTTCTTTTTATTAATTTAGATTTCCGGAAACCTCTGTTCCAGTTATACAAAATGACTAAATTATGTTTGGGTATTTATTTTTATTTAGATCTATTATTATATTATATATATCCATTTATACGTATAAGCAAGTGAAGAGATTAAAACTGCCTAGATGGCATAGAACAGGGCGCTGAGTGTCATTGAGCTGAGAGGTAAAATTCTACAAGTATACTTCTGCACTGCATTTAGATTTGTGTTTGAAACGTCAAAGTATTTTATGTGATTTCATTTTTGTCTTCCGATTTCGGGAGATGAAAGGATTGTTTTTAAAAGAATCGGTACCTATATTAGTATCATTTTAGACATGACGGGTATCCCCCCATCACATTCATCTGAAGTAAGCGTTTGTGTTTGTTTTGCTGGTGCGATAATACTTTCAAAGAGTAGATACGTGGAACTGCACATTTCGAGTGATGATATAAGTATGAGCAGTCTAGCTTTTAGTTTTGATGTTTGATGATTGATGTGCACATATTCCGTTTTATTTTTATTCCTTAGAAAACTACGCGAATACCCCGTATATAACTTTATTGCAAATTAAATTTAATCCACGATTGGAGTGAAATAATATCCAATAGTTGTATAGTTATAAACAAATAAATATTCCCAAAGTTAATTTAAAATTATAATTTTCTGTAGAGTCAAAATAATGAAAATATACCTATTGTGAGAAGGTTTGCTTTTTCTATGTGCATCCACCTAACCTACCTACTAAACTATAACAGTTTCCGAAATCGCCTAAAGAAGGTCATCGCTGCAGTACCACTGCAATGCAGTCAAGATAACACGAAGGCATCCATGAATTTTTTTATCAAACGGACGAATATGCAAAGATCTTCGAGAATCCTCCAGTTATTGCCAAACCCGGAAATCAAACGTTGTTATAACACTATCCGCATTGAAAGTATTTCTGCGTAAAAAAAACTCAATTCATTTTTTGCCGCCAATACTCCGGGAATCGGTCTTTATTAATAGAGTAAGATCCCAGAGCGATAAGACATAACTTATTTTCTGAAAGATGAAACCTAGACTCTCAGTAGTGTCTCATCTTTGAGTACTTGTGGAGTTCGTACCTGTGATCCTGGGCAGATACCAAGTGAGAAAGGTACTTAACTAAAAATAAGAGTAACTTAACTTACATTCACATGGCTGATTTTTATATACATATAGCTATATATATTGTAGAATATCACTCCGAACCACTACCAACAGTATCAGACACTTTCTATGGATCAGAACTTTTATTAGACGCTTTAAAACTCCACAAAAAATAAATGCATAGTTGACGCCAATTAAGATAGGTTCGAACTCCACGAGTACGCAGGTATTCAAAGCACATGAGACACTACTGAGAGCCTAAGGTAAAGCATAGGTAGGCATAGGTAGGTACATTACTTATTTTCTAAAAGATGAACTTTCAGAAAATAAGTTATGTATGTCTTATCGTTATGGAATCTTGGTCTATAAAGCAGTTAGTTAGATGTATTTTTTTATTGATATAAGGTCGTGTAGCCTTTATTTGTCACGCATTAGTATAAATGGTATTATGATATTTCTACCTTTATATTTTCACGGTGTAACAAGCATTGCACGTGCATTATAATCATACTAATATTATAGATGCGTAAGTAAGTAACCATGTCTATCTGTGGTTCTGTCAGAAAAATCAAAAAATTCCCACGAGATTTTATAAAAATTGTACCTATAAATCCACGCGAAGTCGTGAGTGTCAGCTAGTTTTTCATCAATCAAAACAAGACTGGTTTTTACAAAGCTGCTTCCGAAATGTCTGCATTGATATTTACATTAAGTTTTTAACTTTTTTTATACTTAAGTATATATTAACAAAAAAAAAAGCCACTTAATTTATCAGTCGATTATTGGATTAAAAGATATGCAATAGTATTAATGATTTATTTCAAGCGTGACTTCACGAGCACGCGATATCGTATCACCCATAATTACTACCAGTATCAAGAGCTAGATGGAGAGCAATTAAACATTTGTTTAGCAAAATATCTAAAAGTTAATAAATAATAAATAATAATAATAATTTTCTAAAAGTTTTCATAGTAGATACTTATCTAGGTATTCCCCTAAGGCCTAAAGCATAAACAGCATTTAAACGCATAACTGCCTAAATGCTGTAACGTAGATGAAATTAAGCAGAGAGGTAAGTTGCATCCTGAACGCAGCCATAAATGTATCCTACATTTTATCCCGATATCTTTTAATCGAAGAGTTCTCACGGGATCGAAGTCGCGCCGCGCCGGCTAGTAGCTAGTTTTGTGCATCGAACTATTACACTGTTATACATATTTATTTATGTATAATACCTATTTATTGTAAGGTTTTGTGATATAACTTTTGCCTCACAGGAATTAGAAACAGCCGAGTTTCTTGCAGGTTCTTCTCGGCTGGAACTGCATTCCGAACCTGTGGTAGATTCAGTTGACGATTCAAAAGTACTTGTAAAAGTTTATTTGAATAAAAAACTTTTCTATTCTATTCTATTCTATTCTATTCTATAATTGATGTAAACATGTGCAGTTCGCGATGTGGCCGCTGAATCCCATTCAAAAGTGAATGCAACTAGAAGCAAACAGCGCGACTACTTGACAGAGACGGATACTAGGTGCTCTCGAGTCTCTGCTCGTTCAGACTCGTCCGGATTCTCAACGAGTGCTCGGATGTCGCTTTCGGATCAAAAAACTTTTAACTAACGCAGTAATTGCGGCCAAGTTCTTTTATGTTCTGCGAATATTCATATTTTAACTAAATTATTACATAGATATATAGATATAGTAATAGTAGGTATAGGTATGTGGTCAAGTTGGTCTATAAACTGAATAAGTTCATCAGGTGTGGTATTAATAGGATAAAAGTACCCGAGCCGCAGACGAGGGCTTTGAACTTTTATTTTTCAACTAGATGATGCCCACGGCTTCGCCCGTGTGTATTTAGGTTTGTAAAAATCTCGTGAGAACTTTGATTTCCCAGAACAAAAAGTAGCCTATCTGTAGTAAGTAATAACCCGTCCACAAAACGGAAAAATTCCGTGGGATCCTTACGATTTCGGAATGCAATTCCTTACAGCATCAGGGTTGAGGAGTTGGACATGTACCTACTCGAGGTCATTCAACAATAAAGTCTTTAATTGGTATCCCCAATATCAATTTAAATAACCGACAGTGCCTAAATCCCATTAGTTTTGGGGATCAGATCCCCTACAGCATCAGGATTGAGGAGTTGGAATCCAACTACTTTTTTGTAGGACAGTGTCGCAATGTTTCTCTATCGATTAAAAAAGAAATTACGCAAATCGGTTCAGAAATCTCGGAGATATTGGTGTATATAGGTAGAAAAACACAACTCCTCCTTTTTTGAAAGTCGGTTAAAAAAGTAGCCTATGTCACTCCCTGGTTAATTCTCTACTTGTATGTGAAAGTCCCGTCAAAATTGGTTCAGCCGTTCCAAAGATTAGCCCGTTCAAACAGACAGACAGACAGACAGACAGACAGACAGACAGACAGACAGACAGACAGACAGACAGACAAAAATTTTAAAAACGTGTGATTCGGTTATAGTATCGTTCAAATAACCATATGAGCTTAATATGAGGTAGTTATTTCGATATTACAGACAGACACTTCAATTTTATTTATTAGTATAGATGTACTCGTATCATACAACGTTTTGCAGTAGGTACATCTAAATGTAAGTATGATTAAATAAAATATTGGTCTCGTATACTCGAGGTATATGATTATTTGAACGATACCTTCGTCGTAAACATAACCCAGAACACACGTTGTAAAATTTTTGTCTGTCTGTCCGCTTGTGCGGACTAATATTTTCAGATGTAGGAAAAATTTACTGCAGGTAGAGAATACCACAAGGAGAGATCTGGGATTCACTATATTTTAGGATTTCGTTAAAACATACTGTTAATATTAGGGATTAGGGATAATGCAGGCTAACTTTTAATCTAAATTTTAAAAAGCTAAATTTTATCTTGACTTTGGCACGGAGACAGATATAAGCTACTTTTATCCCGGTAAAGCAAAAAGTATACTCGACATTTCTAAAAAACTTAATCGCGGACCAAGTCGCGGACATCATCTTCTTGAAGCAAAATAAGTTTGTTGTTCCTCGAGCGGAATTAATTTTATGCCATATAATTCACGAGAAGTTGACATCAATTTTCACTCAACATATATATAACATTAATTTACACACCTAGTTGATTGCAATATTAATTTGGTTGGTATGAAAGCGACTGCCGCGGCTCTCGAACACTCGTTGAAAGTCCAGGCGAGCTTGAGTGACCAACTGGCTAAACAGTCAATAGCAGTCTTTCTATGTCAAGCAGAAGCGCACTTTGCTTTTAGTTTTATTCCCATTCAAATAACATAACTATAAATGTTTTTGCGTGTTTGTTTGTCCTCCAATGACGCCACAACAGAGCTAGGGATCGACGTAATTTATTCGTCGAGTGATTATAGGCTTCTTTTATCCGGTATTTTTCAAATATTTTTCCTCCAATCCTGTAGTGTGACGTGTTTCGTACAGTGTCCATTCTGTAACATGTACCAAGGTGTAAGGGGACCGCTTTCGCAAACGAAAACAGGTAATAGTTGTGATGATTATTGACTAGATATCACAAAAAAAATCGACAAAACAAATTCAAATCTTTCCTGTATTTTTAAAAGTTCGCAATGTAATGCAATCAGCTGACGCTAGAGGTCAACGAACGTTGGGTAAATAGTTATGGTGTACTAAAAATAGGACAGTGGGAGGTAATGGGTTAAATACTAAAACACTAATACTACAAGCATAAGACAAATGTTTGTTGGTATTGGATTGTAGAATAATAATAGCGCTAAATTTTTGATAGCGGTCGCCTTATATCCTGTAAGTGTGATCTACACTCTACAGGCCATTTTCTCATAACTAAATAAATTAGTAACAATGAATGAACGTATCGTGTAGTCTTTTAAGAGCCCTCTCCATGGGAGCGACAAATCGTTTGTGAGTGGAGTCTAAAACAGTGATTTCTACATTTAGAGAGCGAGACGTCTTCAGTAAAGAAAAGTACTAAAAATATAGGTATACATAAATAAATAATAAACTAATTAAATAAATAAATTTTGCTTGAGATATCATGATTATTAGTGAAAAACGGCAAAGTAAAAAGATGCAAATCTAGGTTTGGAATTACGCCTATTTTAGCAAATATTTGGCAATTTTTTACATGAACTAAAGACATTTGAAATCATTATGAAGTAACGTACTATGATAAGACTTCGATCGTTTTTCAATTTTCTAGTTTCTTATATAGTTTATTTACGCACGAAGTTCTCAAAATTTACCCAAAAATAGTGATTTTTCAAGCGTCATAACTTTCAAAATTAATATAATTTTACAATTTTTTTTTATTTTATGGCATAGATAATGGAGATATAAATTGATGTCTGGCTTAACTTTAGATCTATTGCTACAAATATTAGAATAATAGGCGTAATACGTTTGTATAGAGAAGCGCGTGAGGAGAGCAGCCTTAATGGTTGATGACTGTTGAACGTCATTGAAACCTTTTGACCTTTGCGATAAGATACGAGTATAACCACATTCATGCCGCAAAAATGTTTAGGTATAAGCCAGCCTGGCAAATTAACTCTTATCACTTGTGCATTTATACAAACACACACACAAACCCACTCACACTACGTTTACTGTCCACGTTTATTTAACAAACATAGTGGCCTTCGCAATGAGGATAATGAGCAACAAATTGTATTTTATGAAATAAAATTTTATTTGTGGGAAGTTTTTAATATGGGTATCAAATGAAAGGCCTTGACTAGTAGAATAGCACTACTGCAAATTCAAGATGGCCGCTGCCACAAAATGGCGAATGTCGGTTTTTTAAATTTTCAATTTATAGGTACTTGTTTTCGTCCGTCGTAGTCTCCATACAAATCAGCGCTGTCCAAAATATTCCAGCCGAGAATTCCGGTGCGTTGTCACCGAGCTCGTACAGTTCCTTGACTTACAATAATATTCATATTCGCGCGTTCTTTGAGATTCTTCAGCTTCCGTTTCGCGTCGTTTGTTTCAGGCTTAAGTGCGTGAGGTTGTTTCGTGATACCGGCTTATGAATAAGATATCGATTTAAAAACAGTGAACATGTAACGAGAATTTGGTAAATAATTAGTTGTTCAAGATCGTATTTCAATTGTAAAAAACAGCAATTCGGCAGCGGTTGAATCAATTTCAATCAACGCGACCAAAGAAGGATATAGCGAGTCTTGTATACAAACGGTACCGCGCTTTTTCGATCGGAGCTCGAAAAACTTGTTCTGGAATTACGGCGCTACAGTTTAAACAAAATCAACGGACAATCAAACATGCTTAGCATTCTGTCAATAGGTAGTGCCTCAGTAACTCGTTTATAGTTTTAGCTTCTTGCTCGTAAGTATTACGCGATGGGAGACTGGAGTTACAAAGGTTTGTACGCTGGGACATGGAAAAAGTTAGATATAACGCAGAATTTCAGTATTACGTAGAATTTATCCTTTTTAAAGGTTGTTTCATCTTTTTTTTTTCCCACCATTCCTTGTTAATTTTAATTAATTTGATACTACTTATTAGATACCATTGAATTATATACTCTCATAAATTATGCGAGTAAGTAAGTATTACATACTTAACGCTAAAGGGACCAAACATATCGTTTCAACCGAAAGACAATTCCATAGCTAACCTAGTGTAGAACAATAGAAGGTTTTCGGAGACCCCTATAAGATGCGTTTCCCGGTTTTTGGTCGCCATACCAGCACCTTGGGACCCCAACGTTTATCTGTTCTTCGAGTTATGGCCCATTGCCTGCATAACGATTAATTGAGCAAGGATGGCTACCCTGGTTTCTACTATACTGATTCCCTCAATTCTGTCTCTCTTCATCGCCCTGTGAGTGGTTCTGATGGGCTATCATTTTCGACCACATTTCGGTGCTTATGTCATTTCTAGTACATATGTAGTGCAAGTGTGCCATGTAGTGATAAAAACAAACTATGATTCGTACAGTATCGCCGCCGACTCACCATATACAGAAATTTTACTGCGTCCTTACGAAGTAGGTACTTATGACGAGACGAATCAGGTATTGACGTAAGAGAATTTTTATCCGCGCTCGATTATACATCCACGTGGCTTTGGTTTGCACATTTTTATCGTATTCTTTGGAAAATAACTTCAATTAATACGTCTTATTCATATATGTATTATTTTGATTGCAGTCTCCAGTGTCTACATAGAATACATACTTAGATATAACCTTCTTGAATAGGAGTAACCGCACTCTCGAGTTGTGCCTGCTATAATACAAAAAAACATTATGTTGGCGGCTGAAGGTTAGCCAATTTGATAAAGGAAGTTAGTAGTAAGACGTCTCAACTCTCAAGTCTCAACTCCACACTATTCCAATTTCCAACTGTAAATAAAGCGCACATTTTAGTCTCTAAGTATATGGTTCACGGATACACCGTACAAGTATACAACGATCTCTCTGTTCGTCTGTCTGTCCTTTATGTGTCAGTCTGTCTGTCTGACTATAAGCTTTTCACGGCTGTATTGTATTTGTTTAACCATGTTGCTGAGTCCAACTTTTAGGAAAACCACATTAATTACACATTGACAATTACTAATACTTGGTGGTGATTTTCGAACAGATTGCATTCTTGATACGCTCGAATAATCTAAAAAGCTAGATAGATATTGGATAGGTTCCAAAAAAGTTTCGATGTTTTGCCGAAAGTGTGTGGAGTTTTAAACGTTTTTACCCGACTACGGCAAAGCCAAAATTGATGATTTTAGCAGTCTATGTATGTATCTATTTATGTATGTAATATGTATATGTATGTATGTAATATGTATGTATGTATGTAATATGTATCTATGTATGTATGTTTATGGGCGATTTTTGTATGAGATTCTGTGTGTACCACCATAGCGCCTAAACTAAGTACTTGGCCGATTTTGATGAATGAAGTGTCAATTAATTCTTTGTTATGGTCCGGGTGACATAAGCTACATTTTATATACGAAAAAAATCGAGAAGCGACGCCGGAGCGGCAAAAGTAAAATATTATTTAGTTTTAGAAACCTAAACATAATAGATGGCGGCACTAGCTACTTGCCCCGCGTTCTGCACACTAAATTATTATTTTTTATTAAATTAAATTACTAAGCGTTTTAGGTTTTAGTATACGAAATTTATCTCTTCTATAGGTAGGTACTTAGCATCTAGCAAAAGATAATTTTCTATTTGTTTTCTATAAATAAACTAGCTGATGCTCGCGACTTCGCCCGCGTGGATTCATACAAATCTCATCCCATATTTTACCCACTTGGGGGTGAAATTTCCAAAATTCCTGAAATACGTAATTCTTTATTTTTAACTGACAGTACAAATACTGATTTTCATTGATCTAACTTTAAAAATGATGGACTTTCAAACAAACTTTCATCCCCCATTTAACCCACTAGGGGGTAGTTTTTCAAAAATTTCTTAAACATATAACTCTTTATTTTTAACCGAAAACCTAAATACCAATTTTCATGGATATAACTTTAAAAATGACGGACTTTCATACAAACTTTTATCCCCTATTTAAGCCCCTTGGGGATGGAATTCGCAATAATCCTTTCTTGCGCCTGTGTTGCGCCTACGTTATAAAAGGAAGCTACTGTGAAAATTTCAAGTTTCTAGCTTCAGTAGTTTTGGCTGTGCGTTGATTGTCAGTCAGGACAAGCTACTTTATATTATTAAATAATATAAATAGATAGATAGATAGATAAGTAAGCCATCAAATAAAGAACATAATATTACTACGATATTTTATCCAACATAAAACTGAATCAACATTATGTATTTGAACAGGATCACAAAATGACAAAGTTAATGATATGTTTATTTTAGGATAAGATCAGGTTTGTTATTTTACGACCTTCTTCCTTGTCAAAAAAACTGACAAGATTTAATTAATATTCAATTTGGTTCTTAGTATTTAACTACCGGTTTTTTATTACCTACGGCTGTTTTGGTTTTTGAGACCTACATTTATAAATGTAAGTAGTTAGATACTGAATTTTATTAATTTGCAGACTTATAAAAGAACAGATGAGTAGAGCTATAAAACGACAGCTGTTTTATAATACTGATAGTATGTACCTAGCTTACGGCACTGAAGCAAGATTTATTTTGAATGGTTCGAATATTTTGCAAATATTCGAACATTCAAATCAAAACCATCAGCTATGTTATAAAAAATAAAATATTATAAATGTGTAAGTAGGTAAGTGTAATGTAAAGTGTAAAGTGGATGTTTGTTACTCAATCACGAAAAAACTGCTGGATGGATTTGGCTGAAATTTGGAATGGAGATAGATTATACCCTGGATTAACAGATAGGCTTTATCCCGAAAAATCAAAGAGTTCCCACGGGATTTTTAAAAATCCTATATCCACGCGGACGAAGTCGCGGGCATCAGCTAGTAAAAAATAAATTCCACTTAAAAATCGTAAAATAAAACTCTGATCTATTTTCGGGACCTACAACGCTCACGAAATCTCAATGCACAAATCTTAGAAACACCCATTGCCGATAAGAAAATACCAGATAATTCTAAGAATACGAGAACAGATTATTCCTGAACCCCAAAGCGTATCGGTTGCGCTAACACAATTACAAATGGATGCAACGATTTGTGAGCACGACAAAATGCGACACGGCTTCTACAAAAGACCCTGTTTCCTGGTGCGCTATCACGTGATCTGATGTTCAATCTGCTTCGGTCGGGTTTCCGTGACAGGTAGCTGCGAGCATGCCGACAGCATTCCCAGGGAGTCCCGCGGACCGCCTGCAAATTCCAACAACAAATGAACGCTTTGCACCCGCAATCTCCTTTGTGTCGTTTAATGTGACAGATTTTTCCCCTCTTTCTGTCGGTAGTCATGACTCATGAGTAATGCTAATGATATTTTGTTTAACGTTTAATGCGAAGTTTATTGCGTAATAGTTCCCAGTACTGTTTTCTATTTATCGCGATTGTTACTTAGGGACTTAAAGAGTATGAATTAATTATTATTTAAATCATAGTGTAACATTTTAAGCTGTATGTTTGAAACTCTAGTAGGTATGAATAACAATAAAGTTTAAATTAATATGCCAAACACACCCGCTAATTATGCACGCTATTAAAATTAATTTTGTTTCATTTCTTGTTACAGGTAATGGTGACATTTCTTCCAAGCAGTAGGTAAAAACCAACCTATCCAAGGTTCCAAAGTGAGTTGAATTGAAAAAAAAAATCGCCAATATTACAGCCCTAGAAATGAATAGGGTCACAGATCCAACCACGGCTGCAAATACCCATTATTACGACTTTATATCACATGAAAATTTTATCATCGTCACTGCCGGCTTAGAAAGCGTTCGGGAATCCGTTCGAGCTTCATAATGCTGCAAACGTGACGTTCGTTCCAAAACCCATCCCATAGAATTGTCCTAGGGTTGTGCATCAAGGCCGATTATATTACAAGGAAGCGAGACCCCTTTATTGGTCTCAACAAGTACTCACGATCCCCTCTAAACGCTTAGCGAACCCTCCGAAATAAAAAAAGTCTTAGTAGGTATATTTTTTTAAAGGACAAGTCATAAAATTTAAGAGCTTATCAATTTCGCAATTAAAATCATATTTATGACGCAAATTGAAACGTTTTACGCCACACATTTATTAAACACACGATAAAAGCGATTGTTATGATTCATTCACTATCTCATCGTTTAAATAGCTATTAAGTTAGAAATTATTATATTTTTTAAATTGCTGTATAGCTATCATGTCTAAATTTTAGTTATAGAAAAAAAAAAGTGCTTCATATACTAGTAATTTCGCATATTTCAACTAAGGCAAACGTCCCAATATCCGTTAAGTTTTGAACTTCGCTAACTTTGCATGATTGCTATGTTGAAGTTCGTAAACTTACAGTAATGAGAATTATATGACTAGATAGGTAATTTATTCTAGTTTTAGTGCTATTAGTTTATTTCAAATTAAAATAAAAGATAATACGTAATAATACAAAAAAATGTGGAAAAGGGCCGATTGTACCAGTAGTCGGCAGATTTGTACTAGTAAACGTTATTATGTCCCGGAATCCGTTAACTTTTACCGCGAATTTGAACTCTATTGCTTGACGCTAAGGTTCATAAAAATCATTATTACAAATCTAAAATACGTAGAGCTCGCAGTAAAAAAAATGGGTTTATACCTACTTTTTATCGAAAAAGAAGACATAATATTATAAAGAAAAAATGAAATATATTATTTGAGACATATTATTATAAAAGGTACGCTTTTCAATACTTCTTATTCTCTACTAGCTTCTGCCTGCGGCTCCGCCCGCGTGAATTTCGGTTTTTCACAAATCCCGAGGGAATCGTGGATTTCCGGTTCCCGTTCCTGCTCCCTTTTCCAATCTTTATACCTTCCTACCTTCTTTATAACTTTCAAGGAAGTTTGCTATAGTAATCTACCTATAGCTGTATCTATAGATTGCGGTTTTTTCAAAATCCCATGGGAACTGTGGATTTTTCCAGGATAAAAAGTGCAAACGCATACTCTCGCTCCGGTCGTTCCTTCATTGCTGAAAATCGTGGTCCTGGAATACTGCCCTCGTATGGATTAATTGTTTCCACCGGCTTCTGTTGGTGGCCATTTTAACAGAGTGATAGAATCTACACCTGCTGGATTCTTTCAGCTGGTTGGACCACCTAGTTGGTGAGTGGCCTCTCGCTCTTTTACCCTCCGTGTTGCCTGTCACTATTAACTTTTCTAGGCTGTCGTCCCCACGCCGAATGATGTGGCCGAAATATGAGAGCAATTGTGGGTAGCATATGGAGGAAAGCCGAGCGGTGATTCCGAGTTGTGAAAGAATGGGCACGTTTGTGCGCTTGGCAGTCCACGGAATCCGCAGCTTCCGCCTCCAGCACCACATTTCGAACGCATCTATTCTTTGCCTTTCTCTTGCTTTGATGGTCCATGTTTCGACTCCATACATGAAAATTGGGATAATTAAGGCCCGAACGAGGGGGCTCTTGGTTTTATGCGATATACCTTTATTCTTCCATATTCCAATTAATCTTGTCATGGCATTTTCGCCATTGCAATGCGTCTCTTTATCTCTGGCACACAACTGCCATCACTGCAGATTTGGGACCCAAGGTAGATGTAATTCTCCACAACATCCACAGATGGAATTATATTAGTATTGGATAGCTTACCGGTGCGGTCAACTATCATCAACTTGGTCTTACTCCTGTTGATGGTCAGACCCAAATCCATACTTTCTGCTTCTATTTTTTGTAAGAGTTCCTTCATGTCGTCCATGGTGGTGGTAACGAGCACTGTATCGTCGGCATACCGGAGGTTGCATATTCTTTTTCCCTCTATTAGAAATCCTTTCTCCCAGTTCTCCATTGTTTTGCGAAATATGAACTCGCCGTAAATGTTAAACAACATGGGTGAGAGGATACAACCCTGTCGTACGCCGTTCTTGGTAGGAAACACATTAGAACATTCGGTGTCAATTCTTACAAATAAGCGGTTGTTGCAGTATAAATTCAGGATAAGACCAACTTTGTGTTGTGGCACTCCAATTGCTGGCAGTACCATCCATAACTTGCTCCACATTACACAGTCAAAAGTATTGCTATAATCAATGAAGCACAGTACAACAGGACTATTGAACTCCCTACTCTTTTCTATAATCTGCCTGATATTGAGGATTTGCTCTCTTGTCCCCTTTCCTTTAATAAATCCGGCTTGTTCTTCAGGTATCTGGCGATCAAGATAACTTTTTAGGCGCTGATTGATCACATGTAACAGGATCTTAGTGGCGTGCGATATTAGGGCGATAGTTCTATAGTTACTGCATTTAGTGGTGGAGTTTTTATGTAACGGTATAAAAACTGATTCGGTCCAATCCGCAAGCCAATGTCCTGTAGTTCAAACCGCGTTACGGATTTTCGTCATTATATCAATGCCTTCTTCTTATGAGTTCCGCTGGGATGGCATCTTTTCCCGGAGACTTGTCAAGCTTTAATGTCCTTGTTGTCAGATCTATCTCTGACGTAAGAACGTTAGGTACTTGTTCATCCATGTTCCAACTTATGGGTAATGCATCTGGAGTCTGGTTATCGTATAGTGCTGAGCAGTATCGCCTCCAACGCTCTAGAACTTGATTTGTTTCTGTAAGTAACGCTCCTCGTTCATCTTTCACTGCGCATGTTTTAACAGTCCGAATTCTTGTCAGGTATTTGGCTTTTTGAAAGAGATCTTTGGTTTCGTTCTTTACTGAGTGTCGTTCCAATTCTTCGCAAATTTTATTTATTTGATTTAAAACCTAAATCAACGCGAAGATCCTCTAGTCTATACTTAGATACTAATAAATAAAATTGAAGTGTCTGTCTTTAATTTCGAAATAACTACCTCTAAGCTCATATGGGTTTTTGAACTGTACCATAACTGAATCACACGTTTTTAAAATTTTTGTCTGTCTGTTTGAACGGGTTAATCTTTGGAACGGCTGAACCGATTTTGACGGGACTTTCATAGACAAGTAGAAAATTAATCAAGGAGTAACATAAGCTACTTTTTTAACCGACTTTCAAAAAAGGAGTAGTTGTGTTTTTCTACCTATGTACAACGATATCTCCGAGAATTATAAACTGATCTGCGTAATTTTTTTCAATCGATAGAAGACCTTTGTGACACTGTCCCATAAAAAATTTGGATTTCAACTCCTCAATCCTGATATTGTAGAGGACCTAACCCCAATAACTAATGAGATTTAGAAACTGTCGGTTATTTAAATTGATATTTGAGGTACCTATCAATTAAAGACGTTGAATGAAGTCGAATACATATCCAACTCCTCACCCCTGATGCTATAAGGAATTGCACTCCTAAATCGTGGGAATCCCGCGGCATTTTTCCGTTTTGGGACAGGTTACTACTTGTTGTCCTGGAAAATCAAAATTTCCCACGGGATTTTTAAAAACCAAAATTCACACGGGCGAAGCCATGGGCATCTTCTAGTTATTCAAATAAAAATCCCAAGGAAAGTAACTCATGTTGGTTCCCTTGGGATTTTTATAAACCTAAATCCACGCGGATTTTCTCGCGGGCATCAGCTAGTCTAATATATGTATTTAAACAAGTATTTGCATTATTGCATACACAAATATATATGCTTTTTTAGAATTAATATCGCAGTAATATAAGCTCTGATGACCTTAATATAATCACGGGCCTGTAATATCCATCTTATTTATCAATAATATAGAAATCGTACAGAAAAACTAAAAAGTTTTAAGGGAAAATGAGACCTATTTCAACGCAATAGAGATGTAATAACGGGTTTAGGTACAACGGATATCATCGGGTTGATGCGTGTACCAAAATCCGTCATAAAAATAGCGGATTCTGGGTCAAGTAGGGATTTGTGAGTACCAATAGATGTAACATGCAAAAATAATTACATTTCGTTCAGATTCATCGCAATTTAAAAGTTATATCGATAGACTATTTACTCAAATATTTTAGTAAATTAACACTTTTACCATATTTTTATACGCAGCTGCATGAGAACCAAACCAAGATGATGTGGTGGTAGCGTAGTTCAGTGACTGAACTTTGAATTTTCTAAATATTTTCGGACAGGTCACTTTTGTTGTTGTACAGTTTCAACGCCATTAAACTTTTTGATCAATTTTGTCATTAGAATTGTAAAAAATATTACCCAGAATGTATTGCCATTCAAATAAATTTTATTTAGTATTCGTAGAAATTTTAAAAATTAAAAAACTGATGAGTTATCGGGTACTGGGACACTGACGGAATTGCGTACTCTTACCTTAAACACTATTATAATAATAATAATAATATAATAAATCTTTATTGAAAGTAACATAGACTCACATTGTTAGTATTACAGAAACTTATCCCTATGTTAGTAAAATAACCTAAAGTATTTAAAAACTAATGAATATGAATATGCGAATCATCACTGCACCGTTCCATTAGAAACGGCGCAGCAACGATTCACATACACACAGTCCAATCGACTCGCAATCAACTGCAGAATACTGTTGGAACTGCTCCGTAATCTACGCACTAGGGACCCGCATCTTTTGCGCATTGTCGCAAAGAAACAATCAACTCGCGCCGCCGCGAACATCCCTGATGCGCTGCAATACCGGGGCAGCCCCATCAGCACCCTGAAGGCATTGTTATACTGGACACGGAGAGCGCTATATGATTTTTTGGAGTACTTGGCCCACAGATTGCACGTGTAAAAAGATGTACAGTAGGCTCTAAACAAAGTTGTCTTTACATTGGTGGAACAACGTGCAAACCTGCGAGCCAGCATATTAGCTCTCACTGACAGCGCTCTCCGTTCCCTCTCAATGTCAGTATCATCCTTGAGGTCAGGGGTCAACATATGCCCTAGATATTTATATTGATATACTCTTTCTAATGCGTTTCCATTTAGAGAGATGGGTGGAACTTTATTCTGTGGTTTGCCCCTGACCTCAAAGATCATTACCACACTTTTCTTTACATTATATGAAAGACCGTGCCTATCCACAAAAGCTTCACAAATCGCCAACAGTTTTCTTAGGCCACAAACCGACGCACTCAACAGCACCATGTCATCAGCGTAGCTAATGTTATTCAAACAAACCCCATCTATGTAACAGCCGGCTCTGGTGCTGCTGAGCTCGCCGATCAACTCATTCACGTATAGGTTGAAGAGCGTAGGTGAGCTCAAACCCCCCTGTCTCACCCCGCACTCCAACAAATACGGACGTGATAAGGCGCCAGCCCATCGAACGCAGTTGACCTGGTTTCCATACCAATATTTGAAAATATTGATGAGTTCCAGTGGAACTTTAATTCCTTCCAATTTTCTCCATAATATGTCATAAGAAACCAGGTCAAAAGCCTTAGATAGGTCAAGAAAGCAGGCGTAAATTGGAGTCTCGCGCTTCGTATAGTATGTGACAGCATGCTTTAGACCAAGCACAGCACTCTCCGTCGACAATCCAGGTCGAAATCCGAACTGGTTGTCATGTGGCCTAAAGAACTTGTTCAGTTGGTTATTAAGCATGCTGTCAAATACTTTCGAGATGACCGTAGCCAATGAGATAGGCCTATAGTTGTTTTTGTCCGCTAAGTCACCGGTTTTGTTTTTCATAATAGGTACAACTATGGTCCGCATCATCTCACTAGGCATAAAACTGTGACTCATACAAATATTATATAACATTGTGAGCACTCTGGGTAAGTGTGGTCCAGCATATTGTAGATGCTCAATGCTGAGTCCATCATGACCTGGAGATTTTCCTCTCGTCATATGCTTAATTGTGTGAGCAATGTCTTTACAGTTGAATTGAATCTCCATTTCACTATTGGGCTCAACATCAAGCATCGTTTGTGAAGCACCCCGGGGCGATTTAACTACGAAGTGCTCCATGAAGAGATTAGAAATCCTGTCTGGCTCACACACGCCACCGACGCTCACGGGCAGAGATGGCTTGCTGTTCATTTTATTTGTATTTTTCCAAAATCCGCGAAAATCGTTTTTTGAATGATGTGAGGCTAAAATATCCAACTTAATTTGCTCTTCATGGTTTTGACACCATTTTAAACGAGATTTAAAAATTCTTCTAGCCTCACACATTTCTTTATAAATAATTCCTGCAGTTGGTTTACCGTACCACGACCATAACAAAAATTTTTGCCTGGCCGTCCCGTGAGCTTCGGCTACGTGCTTGTTCCAGCCAACGACTTTCTTTCTTTTTACGCGCCTAGTGCTCTCTCGACCTACCAGTGACGATTCTATCAAGGCCTGAACGATGTTGCTGTACAATTGAGTTATTACATCTCTATGCCTGATGTCACTGCATGTACGATCACAGCAACCGTGAAGCTCCTGTGGGAAGTCAATCATCCTCAGCCTCTCGTGACATTCCCTCTGGTACGTGTCTATTTGATGTTGATTTCGCTCACCCCAGTAAATCTCATTTAAACAGGTATTACAATCCGCTCTCTTAGGTAACAAGATGTCAATATTACATGCCACAACCAGAGGGAAATGATCCGACCACAACACATCGTATAGAACTGACACATTGCGCACGGAGTCTGCCGCTGCTTTAGTTACTAGGCAGTGATCGAGCCACCGCTTAGACCCATGTGCTTCGCTTAAAAAAGTATAGGTATTCGACCTCGGACCTAGCACTTCCGCATCTATACAAGTCCATTCTTGTTCTATGCAGAACTGAGTAAGTTCATGATAAAAGCGCTCCGAAGGGTGCGCATTGTAGTCCCCTAGTATATATACACAACTTTCCCCGTAAGTCTCAATAATGGCACTCACCGAGCTTAGAATGTCCGTGAAATCCGCTAGGTTAGCAATCACATCCGTAGGCATATACACACTCATCACGATAAACGATCTTTCATGTAACACTACCTTTATAGCACAGATGCGCGGGTTATTACACTGAATCACTGACACATTTTGGAAAACGCTACGCCTCCACAGCAGCGCGACCCCTCCATAAGGCCTTCCACGTAGAATACCCGCCGATGTGTCCACTGCAGACACTCCCGTGGCGCTGAAGTCATCGCTCAAAGTATCAAGAAATGACAATTCCTCCGGGAGCAACCAGTGTTCTTGAAGTGCAATTATATCTGAGGTTTTACATAACTCACTAATACATTGTGCAGATCGCTTCACGCTCTTGCAATTAAAAGTAACAAAATTACATAAGATACCTTTATCCATTCACAGTAGGTATATTATTTAGCGGAACCTCTGTAGCAGGCGTTTCTTTCAGATGCTTATGTTTGAAATGCACAAACCGACGAAAAATTATTCCCTGTGGCCACAGATTCTCATCTAGATATAATGGGAGATTGCTTTGAGATACCAAAAGCTTGTATGCGTGGTGTTCACACTGACGTTTAATTGAAATTTTTTCCAGAGTGACATTTTCCTTTGTTTTCTTCGCGATGTAATTAATTATATCCGATTCCGCCGTGTCCTTGTGTAGGTACATTTGTAATAAATAAGGGTATTTTCCTATCTGCCGCCCTAAATTTCTCCTCGGATTCTACCACAAAATTTCCTGTATTACCAATAAGCCGGTTTTTAGATCTTTGTGACTTCCTCTGCACCACCGTCCAGCCTTCGTTTGGGTCATGGACCTTCACGACGCCTGCATAAGTTTGCTTTTGCATTGGCCCCATCAACTGTTCACTCGGCTCGCTAGTGATAACGTGCGATGACGCACCTCGCTCCCCGCCGCCGGCGCCCGCGCGCACCGCGGCACCGGGCTCCGAGCCGCGTCCACCGCTCGTGTTGTAACGATTTATCTTTTGTTTGAATACGTTACTTGAAAACGCGTGACTACCCTCCTTGTTATTTATATCCATATTTCTATACTGCAGATTATATTCGCTAGGGGAAGATTGCTGGCAATTCGACTGTTCTAAATTAGTCGTAACTATAGTATCGTCTAATTGTGATAATCCTATCGGTCCACTATCACGGTAGGCTCCTCTTTTCATGTTAACTTTTACAGCTGAGAACGGCGGCGAAAAAGACTTTCCGATTTGACACTCCTTTTTTACTTCTTCAAGCTGTTCAACTGTTACATACGAAGATTTTATGTTTTGAATCTCCGCCTGTAACAACATCATATCTTTAAGGAGCTTGGAGACGTCCAGGTGATCAAACGTTATAGGTGGTAGCTTCTCCAAATCTCTAGCTACGAATACCGGCATGACATCTGGATCGGTCACTTTAAACAAGCCTATAATGTCATTCAACAGGCGGCCCTCCTTGCCTTTGCCTTTACGTGCTGTCTTACTTGTGTCAGACGGTAACGACTCCAGAAGAAGGTTGTTCGATTTTAAAATTTGTTCGGACGAGAAAGCTGACTCACATATTCGCACCAAACTAATTTCATCCACGATAGATATCTTATTTTGGATATAAGCTAATAGCTCATCGATCACTATATTACAATTGTTGCACTTTAACGTATTCGTCATTTTCAAAAACACCTCCGCGCTACGCGCGACGCTTCTATCGACAAAAACGTCCGACGCGGCCCGATGCGCGCGCGCAACTCTTTATAGGTAGGTACAAGATAAAGATAATTATAGGTAGGTACAAGAATATATTTCGTTCTTAAACTAACATTTCACGAATGCAATATTGTGATTCGATATTGGCTTGCCTGTCATCAAATCTCTACTAACAAGAAATTATTGTTTATTATTCAAGCGGAAATAGTTTTTCCTCTAAAATTAAACATAAGCGCATTACAATGTTATCGTTAATTTAAAAGTGAAAACAATCTACTGATTGTTGTTCTAACATTCACGGTCAAGTTCTACGAAACAAAATATATCTATTTAGTCAAGACTGTCATTTATATAGAAATCATTTAAAAAATAATAAGCTTTGTTTATAATATAAAGCTCGCGTAAGAAAGTCACGAGCGCGTATAAGAAAGATGCCTATATGCAAAAGATTTAATTTTCGAATCATAAATATAGCCTCTGAAGGTACCTACGCCATGTTTAACAACTGTATTGAAAAAAAAAATGTTATTGTACTCTGAATAATTTGGTAAGAGCTGCTCTATTAAAATCTAGAATAGAACAGAGAACTACTCTGCTATAATAATAATTTATATCGTCTAAATGCGGTCGGTTATATTCGGAAATACGAAGTTAGCCGATGCACAATATTTATTGTAATAAGTACTGCAGCTAGTTTTTACTTTGCCTGAAAGGAGCGAAACAATTTCTAAAATTCTGTGTTGATTTTCAAAATTCTCAGAAATAAGTTGTCACGCGGCATTTCCAAAAGGCACGCCCACAACCCTATTCTATTGAGTGATTGTTGGTCCACTTTGTGGGCCACAATGAGGAAAAAAAACACTCCGCTTTGTCCACCGGACGCATTGCTGTGACTCACCAGACGTATCAATCTACGCTGGTCCCAATGTTTACATTAGGATATGACACCAGAAATCGAAATAGCTACAAAGAAGTAGTAAGGAAGCGTATAAACTTGCCGTCTCTCTGATGCGATTGAATCTTCTGTCTTCTATCTATATCTATATATTATACATATAATAATATAATAAAACTGTAACAGATCCAATTCTGTACATTGAAGATATTTTGAAAATTTTTATTGGAGGGCACTCTATAATCGATACTGAAGCCAAAACTGCAATTTGTTTCATTTTTGTCTGTCTGTCTGTCTGTCTGTCTGTCTGTCTGTCTGTCTGTCTGTATCTTGGCCGCGCATCACGCTGAAACTACTGAATGGATTCAAATGAAACTTGGTACGATTTGAGTTTATACTCCGAGGTAGGTTATAGGATACTTTTTATCCCGAAATTCAGCACGGTTCCCTTGGGAGAGGGGAAGAAAGTTAAAACGTGTAATTAGCTGTAATTCATTAACGCGTAGTTCGATTTAACTCATTCTTTTTTTGTTAGAAAGGTAGTACTTTAAGTATTGTCCCGTAAATATTTCAAGGTCATAGATTTTTTAGTTCAGAAATGACAGCCATTACAACCCTCAGTATTGGGTTCAAATAACTTGGGACCCGGATCTTTGAACGTACGGCTTATTTTAAACTGGTGTGCGTTTAAATTTATGTTTGTCGGTTTGTCTATTTGTTCCAGCTAATCTCCGAAACGGCTGGATCGATTTTAATGGAACTTTCAATGTTATAAGGAGTAACAGGCTACATTTAGTTTAGGTACATAAAATAATTATGGGATCCGATCCGATCCTATATAAAACCTATAAACACGCGAACGAAGTCGCGGGGGTCAGCTAGTACATATAATAAAATCGTAGACTTGCCGTATCTGTACATCAAAGATGTTAGCAAAATAATAACTGGGGGATGTTAGGGATAAAGTAATAGAACGTAAAAAAGCTATGTTTGAAATTTTTGTTCGTTTGACTGTTTATCTGTTTGTCTGTATGTTTGTGCGCGCATCACGCAAAAACTACTGAATGGATTGAAATGAAACTCGGCATAATTTGAGTTCATACTACGGTGTAACATGTAGGATACTTTTTATCCCGAAATTCAGCACGGTTCCCTTGGGAGAGGGGATGAAAGTCAAAATGTGTAGGACGTAGGTAGGTACTTAGCTGTAATTCATTAACGCGTGGTCCGATTTCATTCATTCTTTTTTTGTTAGAAAGGAGATACTTTAAAGATTACTGGCTAATCCTAAACTAATTTCGAAATCTGAATTTAGAAATTATTAATTTCTATATGTTTAATTAGTAGCTAAAAAGCTATAATTTAAGAAAAATTCATCAAAATTAAACCAAAATTATCTTGAATGTATTATGCTTTCAGATAAGTCCTAAAAATAATCAAAAAAAATTATCAACAAATGTAAACAATAACACCAAACTAAACTTTGATTTATTCGTAAGCAAGTGAACCATTAGGTAGGTAGATAGGTACCTACTCGCAAATTCTAAAATGGATATTATTTTATTATCTCTGATATAAGTTATACAAATTATACCTACTAATGTAAATAACATGTATATGCACATAAACCTACACGGATAACATAGTGAAAAAAATAACGAATATTAACTCCAGTTGAAGGAATCAAAAAGCGTAATTAATGGCTGAGCGATTTCACAGTAACGGTCTGCGCTCACCGTTAAACAGGTTTCTGCTATATCACACCAATGTTACCCGAGATACAATATACCCACCGTATGATACCTTCCCCATGCCCGAGGATTTGTCCGGCTTCCGTATTAGCAAATTGCGCTTTAAATGAGCTCACTTTATATTATCTGCTTAATAGCTTCTGCACATACTTCGGGCTCATGTTTAAAAGCGTTTTGTTTTGAGAAATTTATTTTAAAGGAGAGGATTTCATATAAAATCTTTTTATGACATGATTTAAGAGCAATAAAGTTTAGTCTAACATTCTAGAGATGCGTTGTCTAGAGGAATCTCGTTCCTTTGCGTACCTCGGAGACTGTAGTAATGCGGCTCACATTATATTAGATATCTATATTATTATTTCTTTATATCCAAGATCACACCGATGTTACCTGAGAAATGAGATACTTATGTACCTGTAGGTACCTACTACATGTCCCGCTGGCCCTGGCCAAGGATTTGTCCGGCTTCCGTATTAACAAACTGCGTAATAAACGAGCTCGCTTTATATTAACTTCTGCTCATATGTACTTTCTTAGAACGGCGGTGAAGCTTTTTGAGAGTTTTCAAACTTATAGGATTTTCGAGATATAATTTTAGCACATCTTCCTCGATAAAGCTTTAGTGGTAAACCGTCTTAAATATAGAAATGTTTTACCTAGTTTTATCTCCGCGCTTGATACACATGATGAGGTGCAGCAACTTTTAATGATAACAACTTATAGTCAAAAGAAATACTTAAAGCTTTATTTCCTGTGAGTTATATGAGTATGTTTGAAATTGATAAGTACAATGAAAACAAAACACGAACCCCACTACTGGCAGGGCAAACCGGAGCGCGATGCATGTTTTTTTTTTTTGTTTTCAACCGTAGTTAGTAAGTTACGTATACCAAAATAAATAAAACTGAATTTAAGTTCCTATAGTTGAAAGACTGCGTCTCTCGGATAGGTACTCACTATATTCTGTACTCACTGACGCTCTAAATCTATATTTAGACACTCGTGAAAGTTTATTTATGTTGTTCATAAAAGCCTAGTTCCATTTTCATACATGATTCGTTCTATTTCTTTGTCTCGCGAGCGTAGGCACCCATACCAACTGCGCAGGACGAGTGTCTACTTTAATGGTAAGGCTACTCTAATATTAATTAAGTCCCAAGGTCTCTTATACCTAATGTTTCTTTTATTCTGTGTTTGCATAACTTCTCAAACAAGAATAAATATTAATCTGGACTGCTGAGATTCATCCGGCTTCCGAGGTTACAAATTGTAACTTCAAAGTTATTACTGATATCAGCTTTGCGTAATAGGTACCTAGAATACTTCGGAGAGCGTTCACGGAGCGGTTTGGAATCGCGCCCGCCGCGGCTGCGGGAGAGAGGTTTCTGAGAGCGCGCTCACGAGCCCGCTTGTTTTTGCGGGACCGCAGCCGCCGCGGCTGCGGGCGTCGCCCGCCGAGTTGGCGGGCGACGCCCGCAAGACCGGCGGTTATAGTTATATATGAAGAGCTGGCGAACAAAATGTTATATTTTTTAATCCGATGGTCTTTGGCTTGCTGAATAAGAATATCAACTTAATTTTACTTAAAACGGCCCGCAACTGTATCAAAATTGCATCCATAGGTCGTGGTTTCGATCATAACGGCATAATTACAATAAAGTTTCGAAAGATTTGAATAATCGAGCACGTTTTCGTTCAAAATGGATTAATTTCCATACTTTGTAAGATGTCAATCAAAATGATTATTTCTTTTTCAGAAGAAAAATTTGTTTTTTTTTTACTAAGAATTTTTTTTTTAATTAAAAAGTTTATCATAATAAATTCAATTAAATGAATTTACGAACAATGAAATCAAATAATCTATATCTATATCTATACATATAATAAAATCGTAGAATTGCCGTATCTGTACATTGAAGATTTTTGCAAAATAATAACTGGGAGATGTTAGGGATAAGTAATAGAACGTAAAAAAGCTATTTTTGAAATTTTTGTCTGTTTGTCTGTTTATCTGTTTATCTGTTTGTCTGTTTATCTGTTTGTCTGTTTGTCTGTATGTTTGTGCGCGCATCACGTAAAAACTACTGAATGGATTGAAATGAAACTCGGCATGATTTAAGTTCATACTATGGAGTAACATATAGGATACTTTTTATCCCGAAATTCAGCACGGTTCCCTTGGGAGAGGGGATGAAAGGCAAAATGTGTACTTAGCTGTAATTCGTTAACGGGTGGTCCGATTTGATTCATTCTTTTTTTGTTAGAAAGTAGATACTTTAAAGACTACTGGCTAATCTCTGAAAGGCTGGACCGATTTTGATGGAACTTTCACTGGCGGATGTTTATATTTTGATGTACCTAAACATCCGCCAGTGAACTTTTTACAGTTTTTAGCAAAGTATAAGCTCAAAAAAGCTTAGGAAAAACAAAATGATTCCCACGGGATTATTAAAATCAATATCCACGCGAACGAAGTCGCGGGTATCCGCTCGTTTCATAATAAATTGTTTAAAAACTTTATTAGTGAATAAAGTTTTTAAACAATTTATGTTGAAATTGGCCTAAACTAACTTACAAATGTCAGACTGACTTACAAATGATAAATTATTGTTGAAAATTAATTAGAATTTTTAGAAATGGTTTACGAATTATTAATTTCATAATTGAAATAGGTTAGAATTAACTGACATTTGATTCATTCAGTGGCGCCGAACCGCCATCTTGAATTATTGGTATAAATACGGGTACTGCGAAGCCATGAATTGAGTCTCCTCCAAAGACTCAACCGACTATTAGATGCTTCAGCGTCTAGGTCGTGATATTTGATTGAGGGCTGCGATAACAATCACACCCTCATCGAATAAATGCTGCCATTTTGGACTTGGCTGAGTGTAATTAATTAATTAGTATAAAATATATTTGAAAATAGATCTCAGTTAAACTAATCTCTGAGTTGATATAAATTGAGTTATGTGCGGGTGATAAACGCAGATATTTTAATAATAGTTTGATTTAGTTTTAATATTAATTGATAGTCTGCTTCTGGAGTTATGTGTTTACACAAAAAAGTTATTGCTTGGAATATTAATTAATGATTGCTTCCGTTAACTTATATGAGATAGCAAACTGAATTTACAACATAATGTTATGTTCAATAAAGTCACAAACTACATATGGGTAAACAAAAATCCACGCCAAAAGCTCACTGTAAGTATGTCATTCAGTTTAATATTAATATTTAATAATTAATATTTAATAGGTTACCTGAATCAATACAGGCCATGCCTCTCCAAATTTTTAAAGTAAAACTAAAGAACTGGCTCATGGAGAAATGTTTTTACAATTTAAAAGAATATATGACATAAATTCTATTTATTGCAATTAATTTTATATTTATATCTTTAGAACGGTGACATGTATGCTACTTACGTCATTTTGTTTAGTCTTAAAATCAATAATTCAATTTGCACACTAATTTATTAGTTAAATGTGTTGGAAGACAATAAGCTTTAAGATCCATAATATTTGTACCACATTTTTGCAAATAAAGACTCTTACTCTTTAGTTTGATGCAACTATACCGTTTTGTTCGCCAGCTCCTCCTATAAGAAAAATGCGATCGCGCCCGCCGACAAACCGCAGAGCTTGCGGGCGACGCCCGCAAAGCTCGCGGGCGCCCGCTGCCCGCCGGTTCTGCGGGAGCCGCGAGCAACCGCCAACTCTGCGGGAGTAAATCGCGTCGTGAGTTTTGCACTCGACATTTGTATGAATTTCGAGTATTGCGGGCCCGCAACCGCGGCGGGCGCGGGTGCGAACCGCTCCGTGAGCGCTCTCTCTAGTTGACTTTACTGTTGTAAACTGTAAAGAATAAGATTTCATTACAAATGATGTTTGGCTAAAAATAAGGACGATTATGAACGATTGGGTAGGTGGGTATACAAGTTTCACCGAAATTCTATAATTTCGATTTGAAAAAAAATATTAGTAAGATACTTAATTGAAATAAACGGAAGCTTTCTGTGAAATGTAAAGTTATTAATTTTTGGAAGGTTTATCTATTGAATTTAATGAGGTAAATATTTTACCTTTTGTCATCTAAAAAGACGAAAAGACGAAATATCATCTTAAAATCCATCTACGGCACAAAATATAACGAGACCGGATGTAAATTATAATTCATACAGTTGTCATATGAATATTCGGAATATTCCAGTATCATAAACCTTGATGTATCTAAGCGAAACTTCCTTGTCTCTTTTAGTACCTACTTCGTACACATACCAGGTTAAATTGTTTGGCTTTATGTGTTACTAGCTGACCCCCGCGACTTCGTTCGCGTGTTTTTAGGTTTTATATAGGATCGGATCGGATCCCATAATTCTTTTATGTACCTAAACTAAATGTAGCCTGTTACTCCTTATAACATTAAAAGTTCCATTAAAATCGATCCAGCCGTTTCGGAGATTAGCTGGAACAAATAGACAGAACGACAAACATAAATTTAAACGCACGCCAGTTTAAAATAAGCCGTACGTACAAAGATCCGGGACCCAAGTTATTGGAACCCAATAAATGCCTGTCATTTCTAAACTAAAAAACGTATGACCTTGAAATATTTACGGGACAATACTTAAAATACTACCTTTCTAACAAAAAAAGAATGAGTGAAATCGAATAACGCGTTAATGAATTACAGCTATATACACGTTTTAACTTTCATCCCCTCTCCCAAGGGAACCGTGCTGAATTTCGGGATAAAAAGTATCCTATAACCTACCTCGGAGTATAAACTCAAATCGTACCAAGTTTCATTCGAATCCATTCAGTAGTTTCGGCGTGATGCGCGGCCAAGATACAGACAGACAGACAGACAGACAGACAGACAGACAGACAGACAGACAGACAGACAGACAAAAATGAAAAAAATTGCAGTTTTGGATTCAGTATCGATTATAGAGTGCCCTCCGATAAAAATTTTCAAAATATCTTCAATGTACAGAATTGGATCTGTTACAGTTTTATTATATTACTAGCCGACCCCCGCGACTTCGTTCGCCTGGATATTGGTTTTTATATAGAATCAGATCGGACCCCATAATTCTTTTTTGTACCTAAACTAAATGTATCCTAAGTTACTCCTTAACATCACCTATCTGCCATTGAAAGTTTTATCAAAATCGATCCAGCCGTTTCGGAGATTAGCTGGAACAAATAGACAGGCCAACAAACATAAATTTAAACGCACGCCAGTTTAAAATAAGCCGTACGTACAAACATCCGCGTCCCAAGTTATTGGAACCCACTAAATGCCCGTCATTTCTGAACTAAAAAACCTATGACCTTGAAATATTTACGGGACAATATATAAAGTACTACCTTTCTAACAAAAAAAGAATGAGTGAAATCGAACAACGCGTTAATGAATTACAGCTAAATACACGTTTTAACTTTCATCCCTTCTCCCAAGGGAACCATGCTGAATTTCGGGATAAAAAGTATCCTATAACCTACCTCGGAGTATAAACTCAAATCGTACCAAGTTTCATTCGAATCCATTCAGTAGTTTCGGCGTGATGCGCGGCCAAGATACAGACAGACAGACAGACAGACAGACAGACAGACAGACAGACAGACAGACAGACAGACAGACAAAAATGAAATAAATTGCAGTTTTGGCTTCAGTATCGATTATAGAGTGCCCTCCAATAAAAATTTTCAAAATATCTTCAATGTACAGAATTGGATCTGTTACAGTTTTATTATATTATAGATAGATTAATTATTATTAATATACACCTATTAGGTATTTGTAATTTATTACTGTTTCATAAATGTCGGGTAACAAAAAACATTTTCTTGACATAATGACTGTTAGATGTACATATATATAGGTTCGGTAGGTACTTAGTCCTTATTGTTAGAAATTGAGACGTACCTATGACTGGAAAGTGGAAACACTTTGTTTTTTCTAAAGGTTCTGTTTCTTATTTGTTTCTCTCGGATTCACAGTTGAGTCAGCAGCTAAGTAGATCCAATAATAATAGTTGGAGTAAGTGTGTCATAAATTCTGGCGCGGGCAAAGCTGATATCAAGAAAATTTACGGAAAACCACCAAGCGTTCAACGATAAAGGAGACACTGGACTTTGGTCTCTTCTGTCCCTGAAAATGAAAGCGTACCTATTGAGCTTATATCAATCACGCTTCTCCACTCTCCAGTACAGTTCAGGTATGTTCCAAAAAAGTATGAACCCATAATTCTGCCCACCCATACACATATCTAAAATACTTCGCTGCCATTTGCCGCTCACCCTAAAGAAGTTTTAAGATAAGAGGCCACACTGCTGAATATTAAAGTTTAATTCATATTTGATGTTAGCCAACCATGCTCAATGAAATTTTGTAGGTTTGCTCTAGAAACTGAAATCTGTGTCTGTGGCTGGTTAGACGTACAAAACTTTGAGCTGAAAGATTTATGTAGGTGTATAACTTGTTATATTGTTTTTTCAATAAAGTACCTATTCTGTCCGTTACTCCTTTTACAAAAGATAGGTAGGCCATCTGTCTTTCCGCTTCCAAGGTCCGTATCCTACGTTGCTCGACTCTGTTCTTTTTCGGTGGTATTGTAATGTATTGTATGTAACTGGACCGAAATATCGACAAAACAAAAAACAAATTTACCGTGGTATGTACCCGTAATTTTTACATTAGAATATGTCGATAAACCACGAAATAAGCCTTAAATCAGCTTGTATTGATTAAAACATTGAACTATACATATATAGCAGGTCAACGTTTAACAAACAACGATTAGAAAAAGACTATTCCACTGTAAAATCCCTCGTATAAAACAACGTCATTAAAAAACCCATTATCACTTCCAAAAGCTCAACGTATACCTACACTTTGTCGTAATAGATAAGAGGAAGATAAGAGCTGACCTTAACCGCTCTTAAGTATTTTATCAGTGCACAGTAAACACGTCCGATAGCGATGTGCGCTAAGTGAAATCGGCTTTCACTATCAGAAACGAAGTGACAATGTATGGATTTGACACTGACAAACAGATATATTAATGGAGTAATTGGTGATCAATGTCAGGGAATATGTACGCGCAATACACATGCATTTAAATAATAATTATATCTTGCAATAAATAATTGTTATTGACAGTACATATTGTCATTGGGAACCTAAATAGGCAGCATACCTGAATCGGAAGATAGAAGCAATAGGTTATAAATTATAATAACCTATCTCTTAAAAAGGGATTTGTTAAGATTTATTATAATTATAAAAATATTTCTACATAAGTACCTACATATTTCTAAGTCTTTCATTATAAACACATTATAATACTACGTAAGTTTATAATTTGATACCTTCGTAGGTATTATCTATAGTTTTTAATTTTATTCGGTGAGCATAATATTATGAAAATTTACTGACAAGCTCGTTCGAAATAATTATGTATTAATGTGATACATTAATTATTAAAATACACGTTAAAAACTGTAACGATGAAAAGTTTATACGGCGATTAAACATTAAGGTTGGCTTTGCTCACAGTGAGTTAATTATCGTAATTTCATCTTAATGAACGAAAAACCTGCATGGGACGATTTTATCGCAGTCGTCCACATTGTAAAGGACGACACGACTATTCCGCAATTAGAAGTCATTTCAAATTATGAAATAACGCAGTCGGGGGTCGAGCATGGACAATTATGTCACAACAATCATAATTTATAGACACTCGGGCACGTAGCGCCGCCGCCTTGTCCGGACCCTTTTACACCCGAATGAAAATCAGCAGGCTTCCCTACAACAAAACATACCGAAGAATATACAGAAGATTGCCGTTATTATCTTTCAAAGCGACGACTTCATGTGGTCGTCCCTTTTCCTCTTCACAAAGCGTCGAGTTTGACAGTAAAGGACGACCGTATGTCGCAATGATAAAAGCAAAAGGTGAAGTGACGTAGACAGGATGCGCGCGCGCAGCTGGCTGGAACTTTTGTGTTTTTTTAATCGTGCCTTTAAAAAAAATTGGTTTCGCGCGGCTTAGCTCAGAACGAGCCGTGCTTGTTTCCGTAATGGGGAACGGAAAATGTTAATGAGCGTTCGACAATACGTGTTGAATTATGTGCTCGCACCGACTCGGGACCATAATTTGAAAGAATTATGGTTCCGAATAGCGGCAATTAATTGTTTTAAACGTCTGTTATAACAACACATACGCACATTAATTATTTAACTTAATTTCGGGAGACAATTACGTGTTTCCGTCGTTAATTAGGTATAATAATATTACTAAGTCGTAGTAATCGGAAAATATTAACATAATCACGTAGGTAATTACCCATTCATAATATATATTTTTTTTACTTGTATTCACCTACCATTTAACAAGCTACGTAAAGTATATACATATGTAATCTATACTAATAAATAAAATTGAAGTGTCTGTCTGTAATATCGAAATAACTACCCCATATTAAGCTCATATGGTTATTTGAACGCTACCATAACCGAATCACACGTTTTTAAAATTTTTGTCTGTCTGTCTGTCTGTCTGTCTGTCTGTCTGTCTGTCTGTCTGTTTGAACGGGCTAATCTTCGGAACGGCTGAACCGATTTTGACGGGACCTTCACATACAAGTAGAGAATTAACCAGGGAGTAAAATAGGCTACTTTTTTAACCGACTTTCAAAAAAGGAGGAGTTGTGTTTTTCTACCTATGTACACCGATATCTCCGAGATTTCTGAACCGATTTGCGTAATTTTTTTTTTAATCGATAGAGAAACATTGCGACCCTGTTCTATAAAAAATTTGGATTCCAACTCCTCAATCCTGATGTTGTAGGGGACCTAATCCCCAAAACTAATGGGTTTTAGAAACTTTCGGTTATTTAAATTGATATTGGGGGTACCAATTAAAGACTTTATCGTTGAATGAACTCGAGTAGGTACATATCCAACTCCTCAACCCTGATGCTGTAAGGAATTGTATTCCAAAATCGTGGGGATCTCACGGGATTTTTCTGTTTTGGGGATGGGTTTCTACAGATAAGCTACTTTTTGCTCTGGAAAATCAAAAGTTCCCACGGGATTTTTAAAAACCTAAATCCACACGGGCGAAGCCGTGGGCATCATCTAGTTATTTTATATAATCCACACTAATATTGTAAAAGTGATGGTGTTTGTCTTTTTGCAACTTCTTTCTGCTCCAACCACTAAAGTGATCTTCACAAAATATAGCACTGAGACAGCTTGCATCCTGGAGTCAAACATACAACATATTTTATCTACTCTCATATCTTAAAATCCTGATTAAGAAATCAAAATGTATCATATATTGGCCTACTTTGTTCACATACATCTATAATATTTAAAAAAAATCATTAAGTATAACACTTTTTTGTTAGGAAATTCTTGCAAAATAATGCTATAATAGTAGTTTATGAAACGGTTGCATAATAGAGGTTATTAAAACACGAGTGTTAGTTTAAAAAACGAGCCGCAGGCGAGTTTTTTAATAGTATTACACGAGTGTTTTAATAACTAATTATGTAGAGTTTCATACACTACTTTATCTAAGCTCATCAATAGGTATCTTACGTATAAAAGAAGAGACTAACCCTAGTAGCAATTTCCGTTGGCTGTTGGTTGGGCCTCTGTCCCTAGTTTGGTTGGCCAACAGTTAGGCTTGTCATCCCTAAAAAACGTGGTCCCAACCGTTGAAAAGCGGTTGGCCCACTTGACCCGAGCCAACGACTTTCAACCAACGACTAGCCAACAACGTAGGCTAGTCGTTGCTTTTCTCATGATGGCCCAACAAAAGAATTCATACTATATACCTACGTTGGCTAGTCGTTGCTTTTCTTATAATGGCCCAACAAAAGCATTCATACTGTATACCCACGTTGGCTGGTTGTTGATTTTTTTATAATGGCCCAATGAAAAAAATTATACTGTATAACTACATTGGCTAGTAGTTGATTTGCTTACAATGGCCCAACAAAAGAATTCATACTGTATGCCCACGTTGGCTGGTAGTTTATTTTCTTACAATGGCCCAATGAAAAAATTCATACTGTGTACCTACGTTGGATAGTAGTTGATTTGCGTACAATGGCCCAACAAAGGAATTCATACTGTATACCTACGTTGGCTGGTAGTTTATTTTCTTACAATGGCCCAATGAAAAAATTCATACTGTATACCTACGTTGGATAGTAGTTGATTTGCTCACAATGGCCCAACAAAGGAATTCATACTGTATGCCTACGTTGGCTAGTAGTTGTTTTGCTTACAATGGCCCAATGAAAAAATTCATACTGTACACCTACGTTGGATAGTAGTTGATTTGCTTACAATGGCCCAACAAAGGAATTCATACTGAATGCCTACGTTGGCTGGTAGTTTATTTTCTTACAATGGCCCAATGAAAAAATTCATACTGTATACCTACGTTGGGTAAACGTTAGTTTCCTTATGAAGGCCCTAGAAAAGAATATATACTACGAATTAATGTTGGCTTTCCTCACAGAGGCCCTATTAACAGATAAAATATTTTATCTACCGTTGGCTGATTGGTTTTTATTAATAAATTGAGTTGACTTGCTGAAATCGTGGTTGAATTATAAAGTATGGCCAATCAGTCATAATTTATTATTCACCACGATCTCGGAAACACGTAAATTAATCAGCTAAGTGTAGATAAAAGTATTGAATCTTTAGTGGAACCACTGTAAGTATGGTACGCCAACATATATTCGCAGTAAACTGCCTTCTCAAAGAAAACTAGCGTTTAAACAACGGTGGTGCAGTATTTACGATGATAATTATTTTCCTGAGCAAAAACATTTGTACTTGCACTGAAATTTCCGTCCAGGAAAATTAAGTCATCGCCACATCTGAAACAAAAATCAGCTGAAATAAATATGATACCAACCAAGTTAAAAATCTATTGCCTGATAAAATCCAATTATTATAAACAAGTAAGAGACACCTAAGAGCCAACGTGGCAGTTTTCAACAGTTCCGTTGTATTTAGATATATTTTCTAATATATTATTCCACTTAATAAAAAGAAAACAAAGTAACATTGTTCAATAAAACAATTTATTAATGATAAAAAATTAAAAATACAATTTTGTAATGAAGATTTTTATACTATACTTATTCTAGTAACTGACTAGGGCTGACGTATTTTATGTGCAACGAATTGGCGTGGCTGCGTTCATCGCGGAAGTGTAGTAAAATTAGTATTAAAACTACTAGTACTTTTAATTTCAAAAATATCATATTACCTAAGTTTAACTCTAATACTTTTTATTTGATTATTATTTAGTACGTATACCTAAATGCACTTCCACGTTGAACAGCCATGCTGACTCTTTGCGGCCAAAAGCGAGTCAGCAATAGCATTAAATTATTACAATGTTATCTAATTAGCGAATCTGACGTTACAAACATAAAAACATGTAAAAAAAATGTAAACTGAGAAACGGTATACAAATAAAATAATTTAATTATTTTGAATTCAAAGTAGGGCATACATTAATTAATATTTTATTCAAAACTGAGGCAGTTTATGTTTTAACTTTAAACTGTAATTTACAGAAGGGTTATTCATTGTTACATTACAGAAAAATAAATAATCGAAAAAAGTTAATATTTGTAGTCACAAGAGTCGAAAGATCTTCGGTTGTCAGTATTTCCGATTTATGTTTTGATACTAATTCGAAAGTACGAGGCCAATAATTTTTTTAATATTTTGATTTTTTTAATATTCTGAGAACTGACACGACTTGGCCTATCACGTGTTTCCAGCTTGACATTGATTTATGGGACACCCTGTATATAATACGTAAATTGTTCATTTAAATATATAAGATGTTCAGTACGAATAACTGAGCTATCTTTCTAACATGTTAATTAATGATGTAATAATGTTAAACTGACAAACGTTACATAGACAATAGAATTATCTTTATAAAAGTTGGGTAAAAGCAAACATTTTTTGTGTAAATGAGATAATGTAATATACTATTTTATTCTCTTTGTGCCTACCTTTTCTTTCAATATACCTAACTTACCTACTACTTTTGATTGATTGTTTATAAAAATTCGTTTTATTTAAAAAAATTACATTTCAAATTATAACTAAGTATTAGGTTTTGAACATCTTTCTACAGATTTGACCACAACTATATCACCATCTCAAGGCGAGGTATCAAGACCAAAATAAACATAGGATCCTCCAGCACTGTTTTCTTTGCTAACATACTGCGGCGTTCCCAATAATGTTCGTGCGTTTTGGCAAAGTAGGGGGATGCACTGCTTCTAAAAAAAAGGAGGAGGTTTATTTCCACGAAAATATGTATATAGTAGATACCTATCAAAGTGGAAGTTAATTAAGATAAATCTATGTAAAAAAACAAGTTTTATAAAAAAAACATAACCACCGAAATAGACGTGAATGTACTAGACTGATTTAAAGAAACTTAATATGTAAGTAAATAAAAACAAAACGAAAATGGAGGTAAACGTCACAACCATAAAATTGTAAATAATATTATGATGGCGATAACTCACCTTGTATTATTTTAATATGTTTTAAGTCCTTTAGTGGTATTTAAATGTTTTGTGTTATCTCATCATGAATACCCATAGGCGTAGAAGAACATCTGGTTTTTAGCAATATTTATTGTGGTGATACTTGCAGCTCTTTAATGGCATTTTCAATGTAAGCCAAGTGTTTCGCAAAAACATCTATAATAAAAAAAAGTCTTAAGTACATAATATTATGAACATCGCAAGTTAATAAAAAGTTTATTTAAAAAATTTGTTAGAATCTATCTTTCAGCCTATAATTAACATCTACATTATATGCTAATGTTTAATGAATCAACAAATATGTATTAAGAATAATTTTCATACCTAAAGCTTGAGCATTCGAGTTAAGGCTCCAATCCTTCAATGACGGTGCTAATTTTAAATCCAGTGTAGGTACCTAGAAGGAAGTACATCATTAATTTTTAAATAATCACTTTACTAAACTGACTAAAAAAACAAGTTAAAGTTAAAATAAAAGTTTTAAGTACATAATATTATGAACATCGCTAGTTAATAAAAAGTTTAATTTAGAAAATTTGTTAGAATCTATATTTCAACCTATAGTTAACATCGACATATATGCTAATGTTTAATGAATCAATAAATACGTATTAAGAATAATTTGCATACCTAAAGCTTGAGCATGCGAGTTGAGGCTCCAATCCTTTAATGACGTATTTTAAATCCAGTGTAGGTACTCGTACCTAGAAAGAGTACATCATTATTTTTTAAATAATCACTTTACTAAACTGATTAAAAAAACTTAATATGTAAGTAAATAAAAACAAAATGAAAATGTAGGTAAACAAAAACATGAAATTGTAAATAATATTATGATGGCAATAACTTACCTTGCGGTATTTTATTGTTTTGTGTTATCTCATCCGGAATTAAAATTTCCATAGGCATAGAACATCTGTTTTTAGCAATATTTCTTGTGGTGATGCTTGCAGCTCTTTAATGGAATTTTCAATGTAAGCCAAGTGTTTCGCAAAAACATCTATAATAAAATAAAAGTCTTAAGTACATAATATTATGAACATCGCGAGTTCATAAAAAGTTTATTTAGTTTGTTAGACTATCTTTCAGCCTATAATTAACATCTATATGCTAATATTTAATGAATCAACAAATATGTATTAAGAATAATTTTCATACCTAAAGCTTGAGCATGCGAGTTAAGACTCCAATCCTTTAATGACGGTGCTAATTTTATATTCAGTGTAGGTACCTAGAAGGAGTACATCATTATTTTTTTTAAATAATCACTTTACTAAACTGATTAAAAAACTTAATATTATGTAAG